>VXBT01011620.1:126177-222045 GCA_013400235.1 Oriolus oriolus
CCCGCGTCCCCGCCGGGCGCTGTTGGATGCCGCACACCGCCTAGAGGGGGCCGCAGCCCGGCGTCCTCCCCAGCGGCCCCGGGCCCACCCCGGCCCTCCCGCCTCCCTGCCCCGCCGCCCAGGGCAGGAGCCAGGTCCTGCCTGCGCGCCCGGGTCGCCTGCGCCGACTGAGGAGGTGACTTGGACGCACTATTATCCCGTGTGAATCATCCCGTCGTCATTTGTCGAGGCTGGGAGAGAAGGCAGAGGGAGAGAAGGGGGGAAAAAGCCCGCACGCAGCTCATGTGGCGGTGTAGTCCTGCTGCCTGGTCTACCTGGCACCGCTGGTGCTGCTGCTGCCGCCGCTGACAGGGATCTGCTGCCATCTCTGGTCTCCCGCTGGCTCCTCCGGTCCAGCCCGGCACCGCTGCCCCTGGATATTCCTGCTCCTCAGCCGGCCGCCTTCCCCACTGCTTATCGGGCACCTCTTTCACGTAGGGGACGTAGAAGCTGCTGCCTCCGATACTGACACCGGTTTTGCATCTTGAAGATCTCCGGCGGGCTGCTCTTGGTGCTGCTGCCTTTTTTTTTTTTTTTTTTTTTTTCCAAGTTGATTTTAAGCCATTTAGGGTAACATCAAAATGTCCAGCAGCGTTCCAGCTGATATGGTGAGTCTTGTACTGTTTATTTAGTAGTTTTATTATAGAATAACGTTTATTTCAGCCTGGTTTTGACAGAGAACATGGAAAGAAGAGGGGCGTGGGAAGAAAAAAAAGATCTTGGCTGCATATTTAGGGAACATAAAGTTCCCAGTTAATTACCTTCCCCCTCCCGCCCCAGATGCTGGTTCTGCTTCGCTTTTTGATGGTGGAGTGGGAGATCTGCAGCGTCGCCTCCCGTGTAGCAGGGGAAGGGGGATGCCAGACTCCCTTACCTATGGCAGTCAGTACCTGAGTGCTCACGCTTGGGTCATGTAGCACTGCTCTTCAGCTCCGTCGAGCATTTTTTGGGGGGAGATAAATACGAAGCAGAGCATTCGGGATGAATGGCTCGACCCGTTTCTTTCTTGCTTTCTTTTTTAATTTTTCCTTTCTTTCTTTCTAAAACTCTTAAACTTGGGTTGTGTCTTGCCAACGCTTTGTCTTCCGATGTTGGTGGGAAGTTAATCTCTTCACTTGCTGCCGGCTCAAGAGCGAGAGAGAAATTTTCATGCGCTTTATTTTCATGGCGAGGTCCTTTGTGCACTAGCTGCAATCTGGACATTTTTCAAGGGCACTCCTAGTACTTCTTATGGCGGACTGTACTTCAGCTTGTATTGGATACTCGGCTCGGTACATTTGAAATAGGAAGGTATAACAGAACATTAGGAGGTAGGGTGAATCAGGTCTGCTAGGTAATCTTCCGTTCAGCCCGACTTTCTCCATTTGTATGTATTTCCATAAATCAGGATATATTTTCGTAAGTCACTTAATTGGTAAAAACACCCACGAAGTTGTAGCTGCAGTTTGGTATGTTAATTCTTTATTCTTACAGCAGAATGTTTTCACGTATCTCCACATGGCTGTTCACATTTAAAGGTACTTTTTTTTCCTCCCCAGAAGCATAGGACTTGTCTATGCTTTTTTTTTTTTTAATTTCAGGATGAAGTTCTGTTTTGCGGGTAAAACCTGCCCCGGTAGTGATAACAATAAAAACGAGTAGCCCTTGTGTAAGTCATTGATGTACAGTTAACTGGGATATGTATGGCAATTGGGCTATTGAAATAATGGTATCTGTTTAGTTGCTTGCTTTCGGTGTTTCCTTCACAGCTTTTGTACAGCAGTCACAATGAGTGAATTTTGACCAAAAAAAAGCAGAAACAGTAAGATACAGAGGATGATCAAACAGCAGTTACCAGCTTACAGGTTTTTTCTTTTCTTTTCTTCCCCCTGCCTTTCTCAAACACTATAAATAAATTTTGCCTCCCCTGGATGAAAAGAGCAATGAAAGGATTTAAACTCAGAGGCAATAAGCTCCTCAGCTGTCAGTTTTCACGTATTTCTTTTTAGTGTCTCTCTCTCTCTCTGGCTGTTAGAGCCTTTTGAACCCCCTTCCCTCCTGCACGTGGCTGTCTAGCGTTATATCACAGAAATCCTCGCCTGGGCTGTGGAGGATTAGGTGCAAATCTCTCTGTGCTGCTTTCTAAGTTGCTTGGAGGAGTCCCTTGACTGTGACATGAAGCACACTCCTCTTCCTTGTCACCCTGGGCTGAGCTGCCACCTCTGTGCTCCTCCTAGGGCCTGCCTGCCTGGGAGTCCTGCTGCTGCCACTAGGCTTGTAATGCTTGACGTTTTCTACAAAGCACACAGATTTTAAGATAGGCAAAATACCATTTTTTTCTATGGAAGCTATTTTCTTCTGTTGTTACAGTGTAATGAGAATACCACTGCTGGGGATAGCTGGGCCTAGTGCTGCTCTGTTTATTCAAATCAGGAAGAAGCTTGTTATACGTAGTGATGTTTAAATACTGAGTCATTACAAAAACATTGGAATGAAGATGTTACCAATGTCGGTAGAATTCAACTAAATAAATAGATATTTTCTGGCCTGTCGTGGGATCATTTTTCTCTTAGTTTCTGCATTATTAGATGCAGTTTCTCTCTGAAAGTTTGAAGTGAGTTGTAGAAATTCCAGTTATTAATTACAACTAATAAATATTACTTTATGAAAAGATTGCTTGAAAACTCATTTTTGGTCTCCTTTTGTCACCATCCTCCATATTTGAAAGGAGCTTGTTCAGGAAGGAAAATGGGATTGCCATTCATTAGCTATTTGAAGAGGAGCCCTTACCAGGCTGTCACCATGTTTATGTATGTTTTTATTTAGTGTAGGGTTTTGCAGTTTGCATTTCTCTTACCCACCCACTGTGTAATTTGCATTTGCAAAAAACTGATTTCCCGTTTCTGTAGGAGCTGGCATCAGTGTGATGGAGTGTCATTTTATAAAGACTCCATTTACTTAGTAAATCTGCTATGAATTACATAAGTATTATAATAATAATGTTTGAAACTGTTCATGTCAGATTCATGAATTAACCTGCTCATAATAATAATATTATAATTGCTGCTTCTTAAAAATGTGTTAATTTGTCTTCCTGTCCCACCTTTGAGAATGATCTGCTATACATAAATTCATAGTAAATTATCTGATTTTTCAGTAAGCTTTGTATTTCTAAGTAGACATAATTTGACCCAGTCTCCTATTCTCTGACATTGAGTTGTCTTGTTTCCAGAACTACAGCAGTTTTTACCAGCTAACCATTTCAACATCATTTCTTAAATAATTAACACAGTACTTTATCATTTGCATTCCACTAATAAATTGGATAGTGACACACAACATTCCAGGTACTGTAAGTGTGTGGTGCATTATTCCTTAGCAATGTGTGCTACTTACAGCTTAAAACTCCAGTCTTGGAATGAAACCTGCTAATATCAGCCTCTCTACCTGAGTAGTTTCATTAACTTCATTAGGACTAGACATGTCTGGGGCAGTTCTTGAAGACTAAACTGCACATCTAGAGCCTAATTTTGCTCAATTTTTCACATAAGCTCTGATGGCTGTAGTGGCAGCAGGGCACCTCTAATTATGTTCAGTAATTTAATCGAGTAATTTATCAGTTTTACCATTTGGTAGCAGTTAGAGTTTGACTGTGAATAACAGCAGGGCTGTTTGCAAGTTGTATTTCTTTTGTAGTGATAAATAGACATGCAGTGGTTTATGGACTTGTGGAATTAATCACACTGGCTTTTTGAGTGGACCAAATGAAAATGGTTTGATATTTGTTTACACACTGTAGCTGACAATTTTAAAGTAATCTATGAAAAACATATGCTCAGTCAAGAAGTTATTACTCAACTGAATAATCCCCTTTTATTTAGTGGAGTTATCACCAGAATCTGGGAAGCTTCCTCTCTGTATTCTGTGTGCTTGTGATACTTCTCCTTTTAGTTAGAATTCTTCAGGGATTTTAGGGGTCCACAGAAAGCCACCTGCATGACTAAAAAGTGTTAATGTTGTCCACTGTTTCCTCTAGTCAGTATGTTTAATGTAGGTATGAAAAGACTCTGCCAGCGCTTTCTTTCTGGGCAGTTCTTTGCATGCCCTCTAGGAGATCCAATTCTTTTTCTGTCTGAGTAGTAACAGAGGGTGGTGCTTTTGGCTCGTGGTAGGCTTTTTATTGTTGGTTTGTCTTCTTGTTGGTTTGTTGGGTTTTTCTGCATTTGGTAAACAGCAAAATGCTGGAATCTACCAAACAATTAAAGGTTTTAATTTTTAATGTGCACAGCTCTTCAATCCATATGCTATACTTAAGAGATGTAGGTGGTATGGGAGAGATTATTTTTAGGAAAACTGAATGTTTGGCGTGAGACATTTGCAGACATAAAAGAGCATGGAGTATACAGTCTAAAATGCTTATATGTAGCCAATGTTAAAAGGGGGCAATAGGTGGAAGAAGAATACCAAATAGAAACCCTGCTCAGTTCACTCCTTGTTAGTGTCAGCATCTTTAGTGTAAATGTGTATGTGCATCTTCTTTTTTAAGAAATTTAATAAAGAATGTTGATGAATAGTGGAACATATATAGGGACTTCCTTTTTAATACATGTTAATGGAGGCTAACAGTGGAAAAGGATGGACATGAAACTGATGCTACATCAGTAAGGGAATTTTGGCATCCAAGAATAAGGTTTAGAAATGAGAGAATTAAAGGAGTAGCTGATTGGATGGCAGGTGAGTTTTGTTGTCCATCATTCACTCTATACAGTGATTTAGTTTAAGAATAATAGGTGCAGTAGCATTATAAAACTCTGGGTACATAGAAAATAATTTGTTCACCATAGCATTTTAATGTATCAGAACGAAATATGAGAAGTCCTGCATCTCTGTTCTTCTGTTTTAAATGCTTTTACTTTTGCCTTCAGTAGATCCTTTTTGTGGTTTTGAAAATTATTGTATTCCTAGTAGCCTTTGTCCATAATAGTCTTAAGTTTGTCCCTTAAATTTTTTTAGCAATAAAAGTATGATTATTTCTCAGTATTTTTGTATCCCCCCACATGTTGAAAGTTCTAATTCATTACTTTCTGTGATAAAAGTAGCTAATTGAGTTTTTCTGCATGGATATTTTTTTCCTTCCCATTTTTGATTTTTTTTCTCCACAATCGTTTGCTGATTGTAACAGAAATGAGTAGCCTATCTTTTGCCATTCTCAGTGTTTGTTTTGGGTTTGTTTTGCTCCTCTTGAAGAAGGAATTGGTGGGATCTGTGTTAGAAAGAAGAGCTTGAAGAAGCTTCTTTCTGACTCCTTCCATATTGAGCCAATATATAAGCCAATTGAGCCTTGGTAGCATATTGCAGTGCTTCTTGTAATGAAATCTTTCTCTGTTACCTGAAGCAGTGGCCAGAGATAAACTTATCAAAGCTCATCTTCAGTGTGTATGTATTTGGGTATACTCCAAAATTATTTGCATTTATCATTTCCTTCACCCACCTTCTTTTTTTTTTGTTTCACAGATTAAAAACTGGTTTACCTATTTATCTAACAACCAAAAAGAAACATCTTAGCAACAAGTGACATTTTGAGGTACTGCACTGTAGCAGAACCTTTGTAACATACTAATATATCTGACATATTCTGAAACAATGTTTGCGTGACCTTCACCTCATTTTCTTCAGGGATGAGCAGCTGTAGCCTGTGAATGGATTGATCTTTACTCTAGGCCCTGGTGCAGCTCTGTACTTCAGATGGAGGTGTAGGCTGATGGTATAAACTGTTCTTCCTCCCTGCCACCCACCCTTGTTGTTGTTGTTACCTGAACTGGTTTCTTTCTGCTTTTGTTGTCTAACTTCATGAAATACTGGAGGAGATGCGTACTGAAGGAGATTTAACTCCTCCCATGTTGGGAATGCTGGGAAGTAGCTGCTGGCGGGTTCCAGCAGGACTGAGAGGCAAAGAACAAATGCTGAGTATATGCAAGTGTAGGAGAACGATCGTATCTACATCAGGAGTGCTCAATTCCGCATGTTAAAAAATTGGCAGACGTCGTCTGGTAACTGGACAGGTCAGTCAGGGCCTGAATGTGGACAAGTTGCACCTCTCAGATGTGGAATTAGGGACAATGTCAGGTATCTGTAGTCTGTGTTTCACCATGGAGCTTGTGACTGCTTTGTGCATATCTAAACCTAAATTTTTCATCATTCGAAACCCATATCTCACTTCCTTGGTTTGGCTTAAGGCTACAGTAGGAACTTAGCCTGTCTGAAGGTGATCCTTGCAGTGGACTTGGTAAGCAATACTTTCATGATACTATAAACAAAATGACTAAAGGCATGCTTTACTATTCTTTTTTAGTTGAGAGTTCCTCCTAGGTATAATTTTTGTGAATGTTGAAAGCTGTGGTCATGGTATTTGTAGTCAGTGGGATTTACATGTTTTATACTTCTGGTCAGTCAGCTTTGTTACTCAGTGAAACTCAGAATGTAAACTTTTGGAGATGTCTCTGTATCTGCTTATGCAATAGTGAGCAGAATGGAGACCTCAGTTCTGACTCAGCCTGTGAGTGCTACACTAGCTTGTAGGAATCCAGAAATATCTGGAATGTGACTAATCATTCTTGTGGTTTTATGTAAAAGAGATAATTCAGCTTATTTTCAGTGTCTTCCGAGCACAGTAGTGGATCCACTAGGTTGGTTATTTCTTATATTCTGAGTGTGGTGAAAGATATTGCTGCTGATCAGTATTCTTTTTCACATTAAGTCTGTTTTTACAGCAATTAATTGAGCCTACTAAAGTAGCAAACCTTTCCTGCCACAATTTTGCATGGGTTAACTTTAGCTCATTGTAATTATTAAAGGGATATGACTGAGTGTGCTGTTTTCATTTTAGAAGCATTGGAAAATGAGCAGCATGTCAATGAGAAATTTTAATGTCATTATGCTAATATCAAATCTAAACTTCGAGACCCCAGCTCTTCAGCAGTTTTCACATAATTTAGAGATCTGTCTTTTGGAATTCAGTTATTGTGGAAAATTATTCTGTAAATCCTTCTAGAAAGACAGTCTTTAATTTTTGACAGCTTCAGTTATACGTATGTTGCAGAACATCTTAAAGCAATGACTGAAGCATTTTTCATTCGGTGTAGCTCCAGACAAATATAAAGTCACAGATGTACTACTAAGTGTTGAAAGCACTGATTCTAAGGAAGGACTGAGGAAAAAAAAAGCATGAATAATCAAGACTTTGCAAGAGTTGGTAAAAGAAATGTTGCTGAGACATCAGTTGAGGTTCTGCAAATAGCATTGTGCACTTCAATATCTGAAAAGAAATTTAAAGTAGGAGAAAAGTTGCTATAAAAGCTTTCTAACAATGAAGATAAATTATTTAGGAGGTCTGTTTGGTTTTGAGAGCAATACTTAAAGAAAAAGTGGGACTTTCTTATTTGTAGGTCTGCTGAACCTGAAAAGTATAGTTCTGCAGAAGTACTTAAATGTTGCAGCTGACAACTCTTATATATTTGTGGAAATTTGGTGTATTTTGTGGCCACTAACTGGGATTGTGTTTAGCTTCTTGACAGAGGATAAATTTACTGCTGCTTGTAAACCATCCATAGTGAAGGCCTGCTCTCAATTTGTAGCAAGACTCTGCATGTATGGTAAAATGTGATTAAAAAAATAGTGTACATTTTCCACAGATAGAAACCTTGTGTAAAATGAAGATTTGGCAGATTGCACAGCTCTGACACTGCCATCAATGTCTTGGAGTTTTTTTCTTACTTTCTGTAAAGAAATTTGAAAATAGCTTGCCAGTGACAGGATTACATTTGTGGGTTTGTTTTGGTTTGGCTGCTTACTTAAAATTATTTGGGAGATTCAGTTTAGCGTTAAATGGAAGGCTTGTGGTAGAGTTTAGCTGAGACTTTATTCCATGACACTGTCGTTATGGAGACTGAAGCAAGCAAGAAACTCCTTGAGCTTTAGTGTATCCCATAGAAATTAACCAAGTAAAACCAGAGATTCTGTCTAGGAGTTTGGTAGGTTTGTTTTACTACTTCCTAACAAGGAATCTGTGCCTTAGTGGGATGGAGGTACCAAAATGATACTTGCTGTTCACACAAAGGATGCAAACTGGAAGTGTTTGTGTTGGTGTCTACCTGCTGTGAGGGTTTCAGTCTCTCTGGGGGCTGGTCTAATTTATGTCAAGGGCTTGGACCACTGCTGAGGAACAAAGGTGGGCTTATGCTGGGGTGCTTTTTAGCTGCAGCTGAGGATCTGGATTTTAGTCTGTGAATCTATTGAGTTTGGATGGAAATGAAAGCTAAGCTCCTTATTTAAAAAAAAAAAAGTAGTCCTGAGCTCTTCTGTAAGCTCTTCTGTGGTCTTCATTGTGCAATATTAACTGTTTCATGTTGCATAAGAAATTATCTCAAGCACTTGATAAAAGTGGGGTACCAATTTCAAAATAAACAGAAGGAAGCTATATGTGTTCTTCTTTGAGACTGAGAAGAACAGTGTATTTAATCTCAAAAAGAACAGTACTTCAAAGCCATATACTGTAGCATTGGTTGGTATCTCCTCAGCAAAGTTGTGATGTCGTAATGCTTTGTGGTCTGGCAGAGATCCACATCACCGTAATCTGTTTCTGATACTTAATATATACTCTAGATGGTACTACCTAATCTGTCCCCAGAATCTGACATATGTTCTTAATACAGAGAAACAATGGAATAGTGATAAAATAGTGAAGTGCAGTGCTAGTCAAAAATCTTTCATAGCTGAGGCTGTAAATTCAGGATTCTCTTCTTAAAAGTAGATTAGTGACAATCTGCATGTGAATATATGTGGCAAATACTAGTAAGTCTCAGGAAACTTATTATAAATTACATTACTATAAAATAGTTCTTCTAAAATAGCATTTCTTTTCAGTATTAATTTGAAGATTAAATATTACCCACGATTTTTCAGGCATGCTTACCTTTTATATACTATAAGAGAGTAACTAGAAGCCTTTGTGTGCTTTTAAACTCTGAAATACCTACTTGCAGTATTTTCTTCTATTTATAGAATTCATATTTGTATGGGCAGTAACATCAAAATAAAGTTAATTCTTGGAATAGTGCTCAGTGGTTGTATTTGATCCACAACACATTACTTAGGGCATATTAAACTGAATATTTACATCATTTTGCCTGTGAATTTATATGCTTTTAATCTGTACATTGTAACAGTTGTGTGGTCTGACAGTGAAAGCTTAGCTCTCACTTCTGAATCTGGGTTATTGATCTGTGATGCAAACAAACTTTATTGGACTTGCAAGTTTTAGTGATTTATACTTTGCATACTTGTATAGGTATTTTTTTGGCAATAAACCCCAAACTTGTAAAAAGCTTTATTAAAATATTTTAGGTGTGGGGAATAAATCCACATTTGCTGAGTCTGTATGATTCAGTGGTAATGAAGTTAACATGAGGTCCAACACAAAATTAATAACTTCCACTACCCATATTACAGCACGTAAGTGGAGTAATGTTTGACATGAATATTCAAAGATTTTGTACTTAAATGTGCTGTAATGTGTATTCTTCATGCTGTGAATTTCCAAGAAAAGGTGTTTTAAAGACCCCCTGTATAATTTAAAGATATGTTAAGTATTCTATGTAAGCTCAGCTCTGTGCTAGTTCATTCAAATCTCAAGAAAGTAGGAAGGGAAGCTTTTATGTCAAAAAAATAATTATGCTAGTGGGTATTTCTAGTAGTCTAGACATAAGACTGGGTTTTTTGGGTGCAATATGCTAGATCTGGCACCAAGAGAACAGCTTGTTACTGAGATATTTGACTTTGTTTTGAGGATCTCATTTTCATAACTAATGGCAAGAGAGCTAGGAGCTCTTAATAGAGAGAAACTGCAACTGGGTTTGATTTCTGTCTGCTTACTGCATCTGGCCAGTATATTTCTATACAAATCAGGATTTCATGTAAGTCTGCAAATGGATATTTTTTTTTTCAAATTACATATGTTTGAAATTATTTAGAGGTTCAAAATAGCCATCATAGTGGGTGGAATGCTTGGTGAATTGTGAGCAACGTTGTGATGAAGGCTCTGGTGAAAGTGGCAGCAGGTATTTGCAAAATTGTTTTAATTTGGAGAGGATCACCTTTGAATTGTTTCTTCTCACTAGGAAGGGAGAAGGCTGTTCAAGGCATAGCCAGGAAAATCCCTAGGGAGGGCTGCAATGCAGTTGCACAATACTTCTTGTTCCAGCATTCTCATGCAGGCACTTGATGATCCCAGCAGATGTGCTCCTTGCAGTTAACTGCAGGAGTAAGGAGTGGAAAGTTTTTAAGGGTGAAGTTTTGGTCAGGGTGGACTCCAGAAATGCAGCTGTAACTTTCCCTGAGTTAACTATGAAGGCTGAAATATCTCTCTACAAGGAGCCTGGCATTTTTAAGCAGAGATTGTCTTTCAGTACAGATTTTGTGGCTTTCAATTTTATCTTGTGTGTTTTGCTGCTGTGAGTGTGGTGCATGTACCATAGTGCAGTCTGTGGCATACATGGAAAACTCGTATTGAGGGAACTCCCTTGACTTGTTCAATGAAGTACAACCAGTCCTAAATACCTGACTTCAACAATATTTGTCTGTTCTGTGGTGTAAATGCATAATTATCTCTTCTTCCAGAACCATGTGCTTTTGCCCCTCCCCTTATTCAGCACCTCCTCGTTGTTCAGAGACTGGATCAGTGTCTTATCTTCCTGTACTGTTCAAACATTTTTGGAAGATAAGTCTTTATCTTCAGCCTTCCTATGATACTAGTCTTCTTAACAAGTACTTAATAAAAATCCATTTATTTTTGGAAAGAAGGTTATTATTTATCAAAAATGGTGGATATCGTGGAAATGTAGTTTCACTCAAATATACTCTTACACTAGATAACACTGCAGCAGAGCTACAGGGAATAAAATCTTACAGTTTGAATTGCAGTGAGTCAAAATTCAAACAAGGTCAAGATTTTCTTGTGGGTTTTTGTGTTGTTTTTTTTTTTTCTTTAAATGACGTTTCTTATTTTAGTCAAATTCTGTTGAAATTTCTCAAGCCAGCTCTGCTCTGGTGCATCTTCTGTGTCTGTCAGTCTCGGTTGTTCAGAGCATGACTGTACCAGCATTTCAGTTAAGCCAGTGTGCTCTTTGCCGATGTAGAGGGTTTATTTCGAAAGACTTGTCGTGGACAGCTAATTAATTAAAATCAGGCAAAAGACAATGAAATATTTATACATTGAGAGATACTCCCAAGAACATTTGGAGAAAGGTTGTAACTGTATTTGTTAACGAGTTGTAAAAAGCAAGTTTTGAGGCTAATGCATATGGGAAAGCTGGTTTTTAGAGTTATGTTACTATTCCTTTCCACTCTTATTAGTTGAGAATCACGTGGTTTTGTTGATGTGTTTTTGTTGATCTTTCAATAAAGCAGTAATTCTGAGCACTTTATTGTCAAATATTGACTTAAGATATGTCAGCTTTCATGTTCCTACTTTTTAAATAGCATTCCCTCAGTTTAAATCTGAAGCAATCTCAGGAGAAGAAAACAAATCCAGACTAGTTTCCAATGTTCAAGGACGTGGGGATTTAGTTTTATTCTTAAATTATCTCCTTTAAATTCTGTATTAATTTATTTTCAGGAAATGAAATGTAGGAAAGACTGCTTGCCCTAAGCATAGAGCACAGAATGATTATAAGTCAGTGCCTTTATCTGCAAATATGCTGCTTGGTAAATTTCAAAGTCAGCTTTAAAAAAGCCCACAACCAACAGACAAGCACCAAAGTGAATAATTTAGTGTGCTGAGTAGTGCCAGATAAGGCGGAGTGTAGGTAAATAGTTTGCTGCCTTTCATACTTGATTCTGCTCGTACATGTCGGTTCTGACTTTGAGGCTTAAATAAGTGTCCTAGGTTATGAATTTTATTTATAATGAACCTGTGGTTTGGAGGTGATTTTGTTCCCCTTTGTTGTTCTCTTCAGGAAAGAAAAAAAAAAAAAAGAAACTTCTTATTTTATCTTGTAATTCTTAGCATATAGAAATGAAGACCAGGGGGAAAGAAAATTGGTGTAGTTGGTGCAGTACAGTTTTGAAGTTGTTTTTTCTTTTCTTTGACTAGATGTTATTTTGCAGGAGATGGAAGTTAGAGAATTATACTTGAATGAACACAGCATTTTCTGCTGTCTTTTGTATCACATCATAGTTTTTCTTGTGAAATTGGATTGTAACATGTTCCAAAAAATGGGATACAGTTTTTAGGAAGACCCATAGCTCTTTGTTGTGGCAGTTCGAAATTTTCTATGCAAAAATCACTTATTCAAAATTCAAAAATATAGTAGTCTTGCATTTTTGTCCTGTCTTTAACTTTTGGATAAAGCCAGCAGTTGTTTTGTGGTGCTCTGTTGGAAGCTGTATTGGCTAACCCCAGAGTGTCTGTGCAGCCACTGGAATAGGGAAGAGAAGTCTTTTGTATTGTTTCAAAGTAGTTCTTGCTGGATTGCTGGATAAGATGGCATTTGCTTGTCAGTGTAGGCATTTTGGAGTACTGCAGCAGTTTGTAGGATGGGTGGTGGTAGCAGCTGAAAGGAGTAAAAGGCAAAGACAAATAGTGATTACACAATCATGTAGTGATAAAGGTACAGACACTGAATATCAGTGTCAAAGCCATCAGGCTTATTTATGGACAGCAATTTGCTGTACAAGCTCAGTGGGCTGCAAGAAACAGTCAAGGAATCATAACAAATTTCTCTTCCCATGCATAGGTTGTACTCGGAGTGATTAAGTTCCATTTAATTAAGCTTTTAGTGTGTCAATGGTAACAGGTTTCTGATGAAGGACACCCTCGCCCTTCCTCTGCCTTCCAGACACAAACCTATCCAAATCCATCACTTAATATTTGTATTTTCAGTATTGCTGCTGAGTGGAGATAGAAGAGCAGTGTGTGTTACTTTGCTGGGTGGAAAAACTGTTGAGAAGTGTCCATGTAAACATTATCTCACCTTTTGGCAAAAGTAAATCTTGCCTTACCAAATACAGGCTTTAAAGCAATAACACTTCAAGCACTTGATTCAGTTGCCAAAACATGGCGTCCAGTGCCAGTGTTCTCAGGATGGCCAGAAAGGGCAGGCAGCAATGACACATGAGCTGCAGGAGACCATGCCCTGCAGGAAAAGCAGCTTCTCTGTATGAAGGGAATATTTCACAACACCTGGAAATAGCACTAGATGCATATATTTAGGTAATTCTTTTGAGCTGTTGGGGCTTTGTAAAACCTCATTTCCAATCCTTTCATACTGATTTTTGGTAAGTTGTCTTTTCCTAGCTTAAATTCATTAAGTAGTGTTTCAAGATCCTTAAATGGTTCAATTTACAGGTAAGCACAGTTCTACCAGCTTTGTTATTTCCTATAGAAAACTCTCACATCTACGATGTGAACACTGCAAGAGAAAGAAAATTTTCTGGGATTCAAAGTACATTCCTGCCATTTGATTGTAGCAGATCTGCTCCTAACTACAACTATATGGAAACAGTGTACAGCTGCTTGTGGCGGTGAAGTAGGTACAGCGTGGTTGCAGATCTTTGCTAAGCGTGATCCCATCTAAGCTGTTGCACGTGGCCTGTTAAAAAGAAGAAAATGGAAATTTATACACATTATCACAGTAAATTTTAAAAGTAACTTAAGTTATCAAACAAATGAAAATTGGGAAATTTAATTTAGGGTAATTCTGAATAATTTTAAAGTACATTATCCATTCTCATCATAATCTGTTGTATAAAATTGGAGTTGAATGGACTGTTCTAAAAATTGCTTCAGAAATGTGGTGTGTTCTTGCATAGATGTGTAATCACACCTGTGGAGCCAGGAGAGAAAAAACACTGCCTATACCAATGCTACATTGTTTTAATAACTGAATTTTTTATAATGGAATCTTGCAAAGAAAGTCAGATATGGATTGCTTTGGGGTTTTTTATATTAGATTAAAAGAAAGAGGCTTACTGCTTGAAGCTTGACAGGTCTCTTTTGACATTTGGCCTGAAATGTTTGCAAGATATTTCATATGCTCAGAGCAGAAATGAATATGAGTGGGTTGAAAAATTATGCTTACGTAATTAAATAATGAGGATTCTTTGGCATTATATAAGATATAAATGCAGGGAAGCTTGTTATCATTGTCCTGGCAATTCAATACAATTTCTCTAGTTGGATGCTGGAGTAAATCTCATACTTACATTTTGATAAATACATTTTCCATTTAAATTTTGGAGGGCAGCTTTTGATACTTACGTACTGCTAGAGGTTGAGTTACAGATTGAGTGAAGCCTTTATGCTGTATTTCATATTAGCACTTCTGTCTGAATTTAGGTTTTGAAACATTAGTTTTGTGTGTGGTGGTTTTTTGTTGTGGTTTTTTTTATGGTTTGTTTTTTTTAAAGTTGAAGTACAAATGTAATGGTCATGAATGAAACCTTTCCAGCATAAATTGTCAAGAAAGTTACTTTGCTTATGCACTTCTTTATGTTTTGAGGAACTTAGTGTAGAGGATTCTTCACATGGTAACTGTGTAAATAAATATATATCCAAATATAGCCTTCATTCCTTTGACAAAACTAAACTTTGCAGTTTTGTTTCTAGCAGACTTCTTTTGTATGGCCGGATTCTGTTACTAAGGGGTCAATGAAAAATTGACAAAGAATCTGATAGATTGCAAACCATGGAAATAACACTTGTCCTGAAGAGTCAGATTTTTTTTTAATCATTTTGAATTATAAAGGAGCAAAAAATGATCAGCCCACAAGTATATTTGTTCAACTTAATCCCTTTTCTGTTGTGGATACATGGGCTGTTATACTTTATAATACAGCCTCTATTTGAGGATGAGTGTATCATAATTGTTGAATGCAGGTAGATTTGTTTAAATGACTTTTTTATTTTTCAAGCTAAGCTGAAAATTACTGGTAAGATAAAGCTGTGACATAGCTCTGGATTTCCATGCTTTGGAAAGCATTATATTGCTAAATCTGTGCATTGTATGTCTTTGTTTAACTTTATTTCCCTCTCTTTGAAGATTGATGATGAATAAATTATTTTATGTTTAAGAGTTACATGTCTGTTAATAGAATATGCACAGTGTTTTATTAAATGTTAAATTTTAGGGTTTAATTTTAATGTGAAGAGAATGTTTCACCCAATGTAACGTATTGGAGAGGTCAGCCTAGCTAATTGATGCAGGCTCTGGAGTACGTAGCTTGCACATTTGTAGCATCAGCATGTTACATATTTACGGAGAAATGAGTGCCCAACCTGTAGTGATAGATATTTGAATGTTGGAAGTCTAATAATTACAGAATCATGGAATACATTAAGCCAAGAAAGACCTGTAAGATCAAGTCCTGCTGTTAACCCAGCACTGCGAAGTCCTCCACTAAACCATGTCCCCAAGCACCACATCTACACATCTTTTAAATACCTGCTGGGGTGCTGACTCCAACACTTCTCTGTTCCAGTGCTTGACAACCTTTCAGTGAAGAATTTTTTCCTGAAATCCAATCTAAACCTCTCCTAGTATGTATTCACATTTCTTTTTCAGGGATAGTCAAGTCACTGTAAATGAGCAAATTTATTACTTAGACATATTCAAACAGAGTTTTTAAACATTAGAATAAAGAATTGCAGTTAAGTAGTTATTTTCTGTGTTTTGCTTTCCTTTTAAATTGATGAAATATGGGGCTGTGCTACTTCAGCTTGAGCCCAAATTGAGCTTGTTTTTTCTGGCGTTTAATTTGCTGGTGAAGAGTTCACAGGATTGACAGATGTCTATTTGCAAGTTTAAGAAAAATCCCTAATTTAAAGCAATGGTTTTTTTGAGAGGACACCTTCATTTTTTCCCATACTGTGTGAAAAGGTTAAGACTGATTTATGAAGGAATAGGAGGGAATGATCTTTGTTATTTATAAAAAACAGATCTCTTTCCCCTCCAAATCCTGTGATGTAAACCAAAGATAACAGCATTACTATTTTCTCTGTGAAAATTGCATGTGATTGCATGGCATTACATTCCAGAACATCTATGTGGAAGACAGCTTGGTAGCTATATGAATGAGGGGAAAATTTTAATTGTTTGTAATTTTTTTTCTCAAGCAATGTGATATTTAGGTACAAGAAAATAACACTAAGACTCCTTACTTTTGTGAGCACAGATTTTTTTCTCAGATAACAGAAATGTGGAATAGGATATAATCTATGTACATACATGCACTCCAGTAAGTGCTTGGTTTTGTTTCATCCGAGAATTATTCTAAGGGTGTTTAAATATTATATCTCAGTTATGTTAAGAATAATATTTGGAGACTGAAGCAAAGACCAATTTCATAACCTGTGTCACCATCTGTTAAATACACCAGAAGCTTATTTTTTTTCTGGATGGGTTTAGCCAGCTGTCCATTTTGTGCTGTTGCCTGGATGGAGGCATGCATTTCAGAAACACACAGTAGGCTTTCTGTGAGTTGACAAAAAGCTTTTTTATTTTGATCTGAAACTCCCCTAGCTTGTCTGACACTTCCTTATATTTAGTTTCTGGCTGAGGAATGTATTTGAAACGTTTCCCCTGTTGCACTCCTCTGGTTTGGCTTTCATCTTCTCCCACCGAGGTCCGGAGCTGCCCCACAGGACGAGCCATGTGCCTTCGCAGCGCCCCCTCTGCGAGGCATGTGGACGTCTTTGCTCGCGGCAACCAAAGTCCACTCTAATCCTATTGACATCCAGCCCACGTGGCGTTCACTTAATCTGTCGGGTGCTCTCCTTGCTTTATCTGACCCTGTGAGATGATACATCTTTTTGGAACTTTATTTTCCTTTACGTGAGTGTCTTGGGATGGTCATTTAGACCAATTTGCTGAAATCATTCTCTGTTTTTGAGTGTTGTCTTCACAATAAAAACGATCTGTTCTGTAATGGTGTCAGGGTGACCTGGAAGATTTTAGTGTTATGTTGTTTGTGTGCTTGATTATAATTTATATTAGGGATGATGAGATAAGGAGAGAAGTTGGTATTTGCAAAAGCCTGGAAAGAAGGTTATTGCAGGTCGGGTAATCATTCTATTCTGTTGCTCAGTTTGCAGCAAAACAGTCTGTAATCAGGAAAAAAATAATGAATTGCAGAAAATGGTTTAGAGTTAGAAACCAGCTCTTTGCTGACTGCAATGTAGAGCTGGCTTTAAAACTAGTTTTAAAAGTTAATATTCTGACTTCCACAGAAATTTTGCTTTTTTTTAAATTGCAAAATAATGCCTTAGTAAAATTGAGCAGAAGTCAGTTGAAGAAGCTGCCTGAGGCAATGTACTCTGATTTGGATTTCCATGAAATACATTGTGTGCTGTGTCTGATCACTCAGAGTGGCAAAGCTCCCTTCTTTGGCTCACTCTGTTCAGTCAGGATGAGGCTGCTGCGCTGGGAAAGGTGGAAGTCCTTGTTTGTTTTTCTTCATCACTGTGTTAGCTAGGCATGCTTGCACCACTTAAAAGCATGAAACCTCTCAATTCAGTGTTGTGTACGAATACCCCAGTATATTCTTGCCCTGTCCAGCTTCATTTCCTGATCTTCCCAGAACCGCAGCACTGTTTGTGTACAGCTTGATGGAGTAGCATCAAGCATTTTGCTTGATGGAGTAGCATTTGTTTCTCCAGAGTGTAGATATGCATGTGAAATGGAAACAAGAATTTGTTGCTATTGTATGGAGTACATCTGGGCTACTAATCAAGCTGTGGTATCAGAACACTTGAAATGCTTGCTTTTCTTTTATGCATATGTGAGTTGGGTAAACTGAATTTGAGAATTAATTGCATCCAGTCTCTGCTGTTTGTACATGGTTTGCTTTGGCTTAACTTTATTGGCCCAGCTCATCAGAGGCTTATTCTAGGAAGATCAAGGACCTCAAATCTATGCTTTTAAAATCTCCTTTGCCCCAGCCCTTGTCTTCAAAATCTCACTGGAAGCTTTGTAGCTAAAGCCAGAGTATGTAAGATGATTGCAAGACAGTCCATTTATCTGTGTGCCTGGCAAGTGGCCAGCCAAACCAAGCATCTCTGGAGATCATCTAGTCCAACCCTCCAGCCAAAGCAGGGTCACCTAGTGCAGGTTATGCAGGAACACATCCAGGTGAGTTTTGAGCATCTCCACATGAACCAGTTGACAAAATCTGTTTCTGCCTTTACCTTCCCATCTAGTCATCATGTCTGTACATGCTTAACCACGTAATACTTGCCTTCCACTGGCCATGTTTCCATCATGTCCTTATAGTAGGATTTAGTTGGTGGTCCTACTGCCTGGAGAGGAATTAGCCACGGAGTGATTTGAGGGAACAGTAATCTACCAGAAATTCCCCCAAAGCTTTTCCATATGTCCAGCTTAAACCCAGTCATCTGATGATAGTAGGTCACTAGACCTGACCCCAGCAAAGGGAAGAGAGTGGGAGCATCCCTTTTATTGATAGCCTGTGTTCATACAAGTCCAGAGGTAACAGAAAATGCCCACTTCTAATGAAAAGACCAGCAAGCTGAATGCTGGAGATCCAAGCCTGCTTACATTTATGTAACCACCAATGTACTGAGACAATGCCAATCTCCAAGTCGGATCATAGCAGTGAACATAGCTTAAAGGATTAGTTGCTTGTCAGGCAAAACAGAAACACTCTTCTAATTTTTTTTATCTAGTGAACTGAATATATTAATAGTGAAAGGCACATGAATACCTAAATAGTCTTCATTTTAGGTAGTTATTGCTATTGTAGACTTCTGATGGAATTGAATAACCAAGAAGAGAACTTAGGAAATAAATTTATTTCATTTTCATACCTTTTTGATACAATATTTACTTGCTCTCTTCTCATATTCCTGGTGCCGTATTTATCAGACATTGATCTCCCAACAGGTTCTGTTTTGGGAGAAGGGGGGAGGAAGTAAATCAGAAAAACAGTGAGGAATCTGTAGCAATAAAAATCTGTTGGTCTGAGAGAGACATGAGTTTTAATAAAACTGTAATTACATGTGTGTGAGAGGCATTGGGGGTGTTCACCTATTCCTGTAAAATGGTTTTTTGTTTGTTTAGCCTTTCAGCTATCAGTTGTAGTAGTGAAGTAATAGTATAAAGTGCTATGGTAGAATAAATTTTCTTTTTCTTTTTAACTGTTGGAGTCTCATAGAAAATTTGTAAGTCAGAATTTGTTATGCGGACATGTAGTTCTAGACCCATAATAAATCATTTTTCCAGAACTTACTAGCTGGGCTTAAAACTGTTGGTGAGGGTGCCAAACATGAACTTGGAAGCTCTATTCAGTTTACCAGTGCTTTGATACATGTGTTTAATACAAATGATAAATTAAAGTAAGAAAATCCATATTTATAGATCATTGAGTCTTAAGATTAGAAGAGACCTCTGAATGTGTGTAGCCCAAAGCAGAGCTAGCTGTGGTGGTGGTTCAGAGCAGGGCTAACCTCAAACTTAGATCGTGCTGCTTGAGCCTTGTGCATTTGAGTTCTGGCTGTGTCCAAAGATGCTGATTCTGCAACCTCTTAGGGTCAGAGCTTAACCTACCTTTACTGGGAAGGTTGTATCTGCATGGGCAGTGAGAATTTCCCTTGCTGCAGCTTGCCACCATCAAGATGGTAAAAATGCTGTTAGATACTTTAGCTCTTGGAAACCAAACTACATCAGAATTCCTTGTATTTTAAAGTCCATACGTGACTGATTTGGCATCTGTAGTGGATAGGGAGTTTGCCTATGCAAAGGAGCTTGAAGAGATACCTCTGCAGTTTTACCAAAATAGCCTATCATCCTGCATTTCCGACTTCATTTAAACGTTTGCCCTCATCTGTAGATGGAATGGTTGTGATTGTATAGATTTATATTGAAAATCAGGCTTACCTGAAATACCAACAAAAAAGGCCATCTCAGTTACTTGGGTGGAAGTAGGAAAGTAATTTTTTTTTTTTTGGGTTAAGAGAGACTTAAAAATAGCAAGACACTTCAATTGAAACTAGATTGCTAAATAGGAACAAAGAAAAGAATTCTTCCCAAATGCTAAACAGGCTAATGTGTATGTGAAGCTTTGGAGAGGAGCAGTTGATCAGATTTTTTAAGGCAAAAAACAATAAACAAGGAAAACTTTATTCTCTTTTTGCAGTTCGTAACAGGAAAAAGTGCTTTAAAAGTGTATGCACAATGTTATGTTCTCCCATCCAACTTTCTGGGTCAGAAGTTAACCTTTTGTTCCTTGCATGTATAGTAACCTGTATTTTGTTCACTTATATACTTCATTTAATGTGTTGGGGGGGTTTTGTTGGTTGGTTGTTTGCTTGCTTTTGGTTTTGTTTTAAACTTTATTTTAAGCATTCAGGCTACTGAAAGAAACAAACGGAAAAAGGGGAAAAAGAAACCAGCAAATACCTTATTTAATCTAAGTGGTGCCAGTGCTACTGAAAGATGTGGAAATTGTGTTTTAAGTTGTTCTCTGAAATGCTTTATTGCATGTGTTTCATAAATTTTTGAAAACAGATATTGCAAGAGAAGTTGTCATCTCTGAAATATGCATCCTGGTGGAATTTGGTACTACCAATTACTGGAAAAGAGGGAGATCTGGAGCAGAGTATTGCTCTTTGCTTTTGTTATCAGCTAAGAAAAGGGCCTCAGTTAGTGATCTTGTCCCTGTCTGGTCAGACATGTGATGTGTGTTTCACTGTCTTGTGCTTCACTTGAATGTCCACACTGTTGTTGTACCTTGCTATTTGTATGTAACAAACTTTTTCACTTGAGTGTCTATTCGCCTGGCTTTATTTCTGAAAAGCCCTTCCACTTTCTGAAGTGATAAAACACAGCAGTTTAATCCCGCAGGGCCACTGGGACCTGTGTCCCTCAGGGTAATGTCACATTAGATGTACGATACCTTCGTCTGAGTGCTATCGAGCAGTGTCAGCCTTGCAGCAGGCTGTGTAGTACTTCAGGTGGTGTGACTGTATATTGGGTACTGTTTCTCACTCTGTGACTGCTCGTGTGTGTCCATGTTGCTCTCTCATTCCAATACCAGGTGTGAACAGGCAATGGCTCAGTGAAGAAAAGCATGTTTATAGTATTTGCATATCGAGGGAATGCGAGTGACTGCTTATACCTGGTGATTGTTTTGATCCTTTCAGATACGGGAAAAAAAATCCACACCCGTCACTCAAAGAAAGAATTTCAATACTGGAAATAAAATTATGACCTAAGAAAATGCCCAAACCACCCGTAAAACTTTGTAAAGGATTTGGGTAACATTCTAGGAAAGTGATGCTTCTGAACATCTTAATTTTAATGAAAATGACACTATGGGATTTTTTTTTCCCTCCCTTCAAATGTGGGCCATAAAGAGAAAAGTACACGCTTTTTTAATGAATTAAAAAATGACCTTTTCATAGTCATAGTAGTTAGAGGAAGAAATCATAAAAAAGCACAAAAAATACCTTCAAATCCCAAATTACTTTCGGAACAGATATTTATTCCCCGCAATATGTTTGTCTTTCTAAAGAGATCCAAGGACTGGTATATTAAATGCACATTTAATTCTCAGTGCCAAGGAAGGATTATGAACAAAATTAGAATAATTTAAGTCGGTTTATATACCAGCAATTGAAAATATTCTGCTAAGACATGCCTTTCTTCCCTGGACTTTCGCCTGACCTGAAAGTCCTAACATTCCTGGTATGGTTGTGGGGAAAACAATGTTAATTCAGGTATTCTGTAGACAGACATATGGTAGGACAAGAAATAGAAGGACTTTTTTTTTTTTTAAATTAGATAATGGTGGAGTTCCTGTAGACTGCAGCGTCCTACAGTGCCAGCTGGAAACTGTGCCATGCCCCTTGTCCAACTGCTGAAGCTTTCCTTGTCTGAGCTTTCTTCATCAGGGCTATTTACAGATTCCAGTTCCTCTAAGCACAGAGATAGTCCATCTCAGGAATGGGGAAAATGAACAGATGAGCCCATAGGCCTGTTGGTTAAACAGGGAACTTATGGTTGGATCATTAAACTTTAGAGGCCGTGCCTAATGTTTGGTTTCCAACCTGCAGGTGGGGTACAAGCAGACCTGTGGGGCTCTGTTGTTGGACCAGATTATTTAATATCTTTTATCAGTGACCTGGAAGAGGAGACACTCCTGCCTTGTGAACTCTTGTGAACACCAAACTGCAGGTGCAGTTGACCTGCTTGAGGGCAGGGCTGCCATGCAGAGGAACCCAGTCAGCCAAGGGAATGGACCAGCAGGAGCTTCAGGAAATTCAGCAAGAACAGATGTCTTGCATCTGGGGTGGACTAACCTCCAGAAGTGGTGCATGTTGGGGACTGACTGTCTGGGAACCCCACATGAGCTGCCGGAGTGTCTTGGCAGGAGTGGAGGCTGACAGCACCCAGGTAATACCAGGAGGAGCATAAACTGGGGAATTAGGGGAAGTGAACGTTCACCTCTATTTGGCACTCAGTAGACTGCATCAGGAATACAGTGTTCAGCTTTGAGCATTGTTTCCTGTACTGCACTGAAAGAGGAAATGTGTTGATCAGCTGCAGCATGTTCAGCAGAGACCACTGAGGTGGAGCACTTCTGTGTGGAGAGGCTGAGGGAACAAGACTTCTTCAGCCTGGAGAAAAGCTGGCTTTGGAGAGACCTTACGCCAGCCTCCTTGTATCTACAAGGAGGTTGTCCAAAAGCTGAAGCCAGGCTCTTTACTGAATTAAAAGGGTGAGAGAATGAATGACAGTTCACAGTCATAAATGGGAACAAGAGAAGTTTGGAATTAGGGGACAGAGTGGGGGAATACTGATGGCATTATGGTTTCTTTTATATTTATCTATATGAAACTTTATTGACTCACTCATGAGCTTGCTTCGTGTCCTTAGTGTTCAGGTTTACTTTGAAATTGTTTTTACTTAGATCTAGGTTTAGATAAAATTTAACCCCCCTACCATATTTATAATATTTCAAATAGAAAACATAAATGATGTGGAGAACACTACCACAAAAATGGAAGAGAGGGTTACAGTTAACTGATTTACATTAAGATTCAAGCAGGAATACTTCCCTCTTGTATCCAGATGGTTTGCCATATTTTATTTCTCGAAACCCACCTTGACAGGAATGCTGTCTTTTTGTCTTGTGTTCCATATGTAGTTGTTCCTCCTGGAGGCGCTTTCATTTTTTTTTGTAATTTTTTTTTTAAACCTCTGGCTTTTAAGTCCTGAAAGGCTGTGAACATTTTTAATAATTTCAGAGAGTGTCTTCTGTTGTGTTAATACAAGTACTGTATTACTTTCCTGAAGATGGAATTGCAGTATTATCTGGTGTAATTTTCAGTTGTTTTTGTCCTGCTAGGAACAACTCAAAAAGGCTCAAAACTCCTTGTTCCAACTTCTGTGCCCACTCTAGTGCCTATAAATTCTTGAGAGAAATGTCTTCAACTACATCATATGTCTGTGTCCAATATTCATTAAATAATACACTTGTTAGTAACATCTAAATGAGATGTATTTATATATCTCACTACTGGCAATAAATTACAGCCTTGGGGTTATAATGGATTTGAGGAAGTCTGTCCCTCAGGGATACTGCAACATTCTTTTCTCTTTTTTTTCTGCAGTGTTGTTATTGCTTTAGATGGCTCAAACTCTTTCACTCCAAGCTTTCTTGAGGTTTCAAAACACTCTGTCCTTGGTACTTTGGTCAGTTGTGTTTTCTGTACCCATCTTTGCTTTGTCTCTCCTTGCTGCAACTTTCCCAAGCTCTTCCTTGTTCACAGAGAACCATCTGCTGTCAGGTTTGTGTGAAAGCCTCTAGTCCAGGCTTGTCTTCTGGTCCAGCTAAAATCTCTGCGCCTCTGATATATCTTTTACTAGCTTGAGCAGAACTGGGCCTAAAGCTGTTCGCTTTACCTCTGTTCTGGTTACATGAGCAGTATCAGCTTTCTGATCATCACTTGGGCCTGTAATCTGTGACATTTTTGAATGGGTGTGATTGAGAGGCCTTAATAAGATCTTCATCTAAAGCTTTCAGATTCTTCTTTCATAGGAGCTCTGACTAAATTACATTTTCTTGTCCCTACAGCTTATACTGTCCAGGTTCTCCTCATTATTTTTTTTCAGTTGCTGCAGTATTCTTTTCTCTGACTCATTTTATGAGCTTTCAGAATGATCTGCAAAGATAATACATGCAATGTTTGCATTCTTAATATGTCCATTCACTGTCTCTTTCTTCCCTAGTTCATGAAAAATAGATTGCTTATCTTTGTAGTATACACTTCTGTTTGCTGCTGGATTGTTTGTCTCTCACTGGCAGCTGCACGTGCACTTAGTGATCCAGTGAGTACATCTTGACCTTTATCCCATGCTGCTCATTCTGTTCAGAAAGAGTATTGTATGTGTCTATTGCAAAAATAATATTTTCCATATTTTTAACCCCTTGAATATCTTTTGCAAATTTCTGCAAGGATTTTGACAACACATAGGTGTTATTCTAAGACCACTGAGCATAATAGTACTCAGCAGTGCTGTCTTTGTGGTTTGTCTGTAGGGGTTTTGTATTTTCTTGTCAACCTGGAGTTATAAGGGACAGCTTGTTTATTCTGGTAACAGTTAAGTGTGCTAGACTTTGATTTCTAGGCAATGTTGTGATACAGATAAGTAAGGAAAAGGTGGACAGTGTCTGTCTGTGTTTATAAGGGGCAAATATAATATTTAAGGCAAACTGAAAATTGTGAGGTGCTCCTGAAAGAGTCCTGGCCAGCAGCTACTCACAGAAGTCAGAAAAATGAGGCAATAGTTATAAGTACAAGTAGGAATAGGTACATAGGAAAGAGTTTGAAAGCAAAATACAAGCTTACTTTGCATTGTGCTGAGACTGAGATACCTGCAGATGAAATGAATTGTCACATCTGTAAGACACTAAATTGAGGGAAAGTGCTTCAATGTATAGTGTCAAATAAATGTATGAACACAAATGAGTCACCTTGGACTGGATGCAGATAATAAGAAAACAGTGCTGAAAGGGGGAAAAGTTAGGAAAATAAGTACGAAAATTGATGGGAAGCTGAAGTATTGTAAGAGGTGGAAAAAGCAGAGAGCATCCAGGATCACAGCAGATGACTAGGGATTAAACGATCATCAGAGTGGTTTCTTGCTGGTTTTGTTCACCTTCTGGGAATAAACTGGTTTTTGGCTTCTTGACAAGTTCCAGTCAAACAAGAAAGGTGATGTAATATGTGTTTTCTAGTGATTTGTACTGTTTTTCCCAAGGAGCAAGAACTCACCCACCTAGAAAAGGTAAAATTAATTGTATGGGATGATTCATGAGAGAAGCTGAATATGATATGTAATGCTTATAGAAGGATTTCCTCAGTGTTGTATACTTACCTATATTGTTGTGGATGGTTGGTCTCTTGAATAGCATTTACTTCTTCATCTAGTTGCATCTAGTTCACTGTGAACTAGGAAATAAACCTAAGCTACAGACAGCAATGTGGGCCAATGAATTAATTACCAGAAAGCTGTCAGCTAAAAAGACCTCTGCAAAGGATGACTTGTTGCAAAGCTTCCTTTTAAAATGTATCTCTTTCAGGAAATACTAAATGTTGTGTTCTGATACAGTTTCCAAGATAACAGTAAATAGGTTAATTTTCTTTGCTTGAGTTAAAAGGTAGCTATGTTAGATAATCATAAACATTAAGGGGTTGGAATAGGCCTTGAAGATGATGCAGTCCCAGTCATGGGCAGGGACACCTCCCACCAGATGAGGTTGCTCAAGGCCTTATCCAGCCTGGCCTTGAACACTGCCAAGGCTGGGACACTCACAGCTTTTCTGGGCAACCTGTTCCACTGTCTCAGCACTCTCACAGTGACAAATTTTTTCCTAATCTCTAACTTAAGTTTCCCCTCATTCAGTTTGCACCCATAACTCCTTGTCCTGTCAGTTCCTGATGAAGAGTCCCTCTCCAGCTTCTCTGTAGGCCCCCTTCAGGTACTGGAAGGTTACTATGAGGTCTCTACACAACCTCCTCTTCTCCAGGCAGAACAGCCCCAACTTTCTCAGCCTATCTTCATAAGGGAGCTGCTCCAGGCTTCTTATCAACTTTATGGCTCTCCTCTGGACATGCTCTAACAGCTCCATGTCCTTCTTTGGGGACACCAGAACTGTAGGCAGTACTCCATGTGGGGTCTCACAAGAGCAGATGGTACATCACTCAAAAATTACCACTGGACCTTTAGGTTCCTTTCCATTTGTATTAATACAGTTGTTTCAAACTTTAATTTAAATTTTAAAAGTCGCTTTTTAAAAAGAAGTCAAAGTGCTTCTCCTTGTTTCTTCACTTTTTTCAGAAGCAGTTAACTTCATTCCAGCCCTCCTTTTGGACATACAGAGCAAGCCCTATCTTAAGTGAAAACTAGTGTAGAAAATCTCAGTGTCACAGATGCAGGTCTCAGAATATTAAGTGTGATCGGTGCAGGAGGTTTCAATGGAAAGCCTCAGTCAGTGTTAACTATCTC
The DNA here is from genome assembly GCA_013400235.1 of Oriolus oriolus. Classification (NCBI taxonomy): domain Eukaryota; kingdom Metazoa; phylum Chordata; class Aves; order Passeriformes; family Corvidae; genus Oriolus; species Oriolus oriolus. The sequence goes on from VXBT01011620.1 coordinate 152,778, forward strand.
TTTGCTGCTAACACTGTATGTGTTAGGAATGCAGTGAATGTGGGTCTGTTTTTCTCTAAAAATGTTTTCTGGAAAGATTGGAGTCATATGTAGAACCTGCAGTTTTATACAACAAAAGTGTAATTGTGTTGTTTCTGAAGCAATTAAAATAATTGTGGCCATTTAAAAACCCAAACAACTCTAACCCTTTATTTTACGTAGAAGTATCTAATCTCTTAAAAGATATGTATTCAGAGTTCACGAGCACTTAATGCTTTTCTGGAAAGGGAAGCAATCAGTGTTACTTCAAGAAATTAAATATTTGTTCTATGTTTTGTACTGCTTTCATACTTCAACCATGTGCGAAGGGGAAAACATTTTGGTTAGTAATAGAGTTTCTATGCTAGAGCACACTTTTTAAGTGTTACAAAAAAAAAAGAAAAAGAAGCTACCATAAAAATATACTGAAGTTCTTGAAGTACTGTTGGAATAACTACAAACTGTTCTCCTTACTAAGCACTCTGGATCAGAAGTCATAAGGTCTTTAAAATCTGTTAATTTTGGAAGCTGGTTGTTCAGTTTGATTCTCTGCACGTTGAACTGCTGCTTGTGGAAGACTGGTAAAAAATATATGTTGTTCTTTCTCTTAAGCTCAAACTAAGAGCATGTACTGAGAGTGATACTTTTACACCCCTTTCCAGGGACATTATGTCTAACTAAAACTATTTCAAGTGTGCACAGGTACGGCACAGTTTTCAAAATGGAAGTGGAGACCTTTCTCAATTTGAGGCTTATACCTTTGGTCTATTGTCATGAACTTATGCTTCCAACTGTTAATCTTGCTGCTTTGCCTATAGGATAATTTTTCCCCATATGTATTTCCTAGTGTTTCTGTCTGCAGTCGTTTATGTGCAGGAGACAAATCATATGACAGCCTGTGTGCGGTTTTGGAGAGACAGAAGGGAATGGAAGGGGGTCCATTTAGCACCTTGTCATCTTTAATATTTCTCTTTGGTTTTCTTCTTAATGCTATTCTACAGAGCAGTAAAAGCTCTGTAGGAGATTCTGTTTGGCTTCAGCCCATTGTTAGGAGGCAGCAGAAGCAGCAGCCTGGGGAGCTGCAAGTCGAACTTCAGGTCACCCCCACCTACAAGCACATGGAAATGGTGCAGAGGCCTCACTTGTAACTTCTCCTGTTGAATCAGTGTTGGACACTCAGCGTCCATTCAGAGCTTAGTTTGTTGAGAGAGGGGAAAAAATAATAATTAAGAGTCATAATGACTTTGTCTCTTGTGGTTTTAATGTCAGTTACACTTCCTTCCTTGATGAAACAAACAGTATAATAACAAGGAAGTATTATTTACCGTTGTATTTTCCTCTGGAAACTTTGGAAGTCTTTAACTGATGAGTGTCTGTGAATGTAGCTTGTGAAGCAGAGTTGGGTAAAATATTATTTTGATTTATGTCCCTATAGTAATTTAGCTTATTGCAAGTACCTTCCCTCTGTGCAAGTTTGCTCTGTTACCAAACCACAAAAGAATTAATTAGTAGGCAAGAAACATTTGGGTTTATGTTGCAATTTGCAGAGTTCTGAAGAAATGTGTTTTCTCTGTATGTATGTGTGTGGTTTTTTGGTAATGATTATCACTATTTAAAGAAAGATCAAAGTTAATGTTTTTTCAAACCTCTCAGTGTGCACCTTAGTGCACTTGTATTTGACTTCAACTTTATCTACATTTGGAAATACCATATTATGAATCATGTTTACTATTAAACATTAACTGAGAAAATAATGGCGTCTGAGTAGCTGTGAATTTTTATTAACCCTTAAATTTGAAGAGAAGTGAGAAGTTCGTGTATATGCAAGGATAAAAATGCTGTTTTAGGGATGAAAGGTTACTTTTTCTTGATTAAATACAATGTTTCAAAATAGACCAAAATTGGGTGTCCCACCTGCTGAATTACTTCCTTTTCAGGCGAGAAAAACGTGCTTAATCCTCCTTTTGAGGTACAAAAAGGACGGAAAAATGCTGTAGGGTTTAATAACCATATAAATTGCCTTTGGACAGTGAGGCAGATTAATGGTCATATTTCAAGAACACAGAGGATGTGCAAGGTAAGTATTCAATGGAATTTACTAGTTTGTTTTAATGAGATACAAGATGTAATTTAGTAAGAATCATTGTGAAAATGATTGTCATGATTTACGTCAAACAGAGCTGTTAATTTTCAACAGCCAAAACCAGTCATTGAAAGCAGGAGAACATTCTTCAGTTATGGCACTGTGGAAATGAGACTCTCCATAAAAATTTTACTCCTTTCTCTGAGATATCCAGAATAGGTTTGTGATAAAATAAGGCTCCATCTGCAAGTTAATATTCTCCATAGGTTGAATTAATACTGAGAAGTAATACTATAATTAAAAATTATGGAAGTGCTTGCTGGTATATGGACTTTACTCTTTTGTTGATTTAGCAGAGTTTTTAATGGGAAAAGATAGAGGTGCCTTTTGTAAAAATGCCAATAATATTTGAGTTGCAAAGAAAGTATCTCAGAAGTTTATGGGAAGTTTAAACTTGTGACCTTACAAGCATTCTAGAATATAGGATTGAAATACTGTCTCAGTTTTCTTTTATCTTTGTGAAAGCACAGATTATTAATATTGTATGTATTATTAATTTTCTCACCATTAGTGAAACTGAATTCTATGGGTAATTTATCTTAATTTTTCACAGTGGCATTGCATGTGATTTATTTTTCCTTATAATGCAACCAGATTGACTCAGTATATGTATAATGCTTAAAAAACTAGTGGTTTTTAGCAACACTAGTCACTTTTTAATTACTTAATTTATTTTCTTATGTGCACTTCTGTTTGTTCACTGTTTTGAAGTTTCAGATCATATCCTTATGGAGACTTGTCTTTTATGAAGACTTGTTTTGATACTTAGTGTGTTGAAGATTGGTTCTGTTTTGTTAATCTATTACATTTGCTGGTGTAATGTATATAAATGTGTGTAATGTTAGTAATATTACATTTATTCATGTAAGGATTTTAGCTTATTATGGAGGAAGTCCATTTTCTTCGCATTTAAAGACAGGAAAATGGATTATGGAGAGCAGGTGTGTTCTCAGTTCCAGAGTGTGGATGGGCACAAGAGTGCAAGGTCTATGCTGCATAACATAGAGCATTCATGCAACCTTTCATATGTTGTTTTGAGAAGATGACACCAAGGCTTTTGAGATTTGACTGTTCGCAGGTAATCATGATAATGATCTCTTCTTCAGAGAGCAAATAGTACCCTGATGACTTTACTGACGCACTTGGGGAGGAAGGTGAATATGATCAGCTGGTTCAGTACTTGCATAGAGAGCTAATTAAACTTTTTAATCCTGCCTTTGAGGCATGTATTGGAAAGGTCCAAAATACCATGGGTTTTGAAGAGAGGAGTTTTGCTTATGGTCTGTTACAATTCTCTGTGCTGCAGTTATTAAAATGTGAAACATGTTTTTGCTAGGATAGAATATAACTTTGATACTTTATTAAAAGTTTCTAAACATTTGCCTCAGAGATACTTTGGCCAAGCTTTTATTTGGGGCGTATCATGTTAGGTGTGTTTAACTGCTCTTTCTTGGAAAGGTTTGCAACTCAGGAGACTCAATTGATTATTGCTTTGGTTTTACTTATTTTTAATTGCTTGGCCATGAATATTTGTGGCCAGTCACTTTTCATGTCTTAGAGCCTCATAGGCTTCATGTAGCTTTACAAAGCTTGTAGCTGGTGGCTGTCAGTCTCGTTCCATGCCGTGTTCATCACCACTGTTCTTGATTTTTGTCCTTTTGCTGCTGTTCTGTTTCCCCTGCCAATGTTATTCCTGTGTTCTTTGCAGTCTGGAATTGAGTTGGGTTTGGGTTTTTGTGGGTTTTTTGTTTGTAGTAATTTCTGTTTGTGTTTTGCTTTAGATTTATTTGTTTGTTTTTTTCCCACGGAGACAGTTTCCAGGTTCTACAAGTTTTTGTAGCTGTCATCTTGTTCTGCTTCTACATTTCCTTCATTCTTCCTCTCTGCACTGCCTTGTCTAGTTGCTTTATGGTGGTTTCAAGCTTTAATAAAATAGCTTGAATTTAAAACAAAAGTTTTTTGAGCATCATTCATAGTACAGATTAAAACAGAACTGAATTGTTCCACATGGTACCCACCTGTCAGATAGCTGACACACCAACAGATGGGTTCCTGAGATGACAAGGTTGAATGTTTGTGTAATGTGATGTTTAGATCCTAGACAGTATCCAGTAATGTACGCTTATCCAGCTTTTCAGATTCTTGATATGTTGTGTAAATATTGCATAATGTTCATACAACACTTATTTTGTATGATTTGATGGGCTGTTTGTTGCAAGTCTTGCTTGTTGAAGTAATCAATGAAATAGTTGTATGCACATGAGAATTCATTATGTTTGCTGAAAAGTAATTTCTGAATGAGAATGTGAATGTGAAAAGCAGATGATGCCATGTCTTACTGTGTCTGGCACCAGTAAGGGACAGTATTACTTGTCACAGGTTGATGCTGATTGACTCTGCTGAATAGTCACCCAAGCCATGCACAACTTAAGACAATAGTTTTCTTGATAGCTGTTTTGTATGACAAATACACTTTTATTTCTAAATGCCAGTTCTTCCTTTCAGCTTTGTATAATTATTTGTCTTCCCAAACTGATAGGGAAGAATGGAATAGATCTGACTATGTGGACTTCCATTCTCTTCCTATAGAGCAGCTGTATTTTCCTAGGCTGTCTTGTGTGTATGTGCTAGACCCTTTGTAAGAAGTAGTTTTATCTACAATTCTACTACTGTGCTGTAATTTTGACTTGGTAATTAGCTGGAAAATCCTTGCCTGATAACTAGAAACTTTTTAACCATAACACTGTTAGCATCAGGTTGTATGCACAGAATTGACATTCAGCCAATATATATGTACATACATATTTCCCAAAAGAAAGATTAGTACTGACGGATGTTGTGTCTCCTGACAGAGAGCTTGCTAAATTCTATTCTTATCCTCTTCTTTCCAAAAGCAAAGTCCCATTAACTTTATTATGTCATGACAGGAAATGTGAAACTGTACCATCTTTCTTCCCTCTAATGAAATGATGTCTTTTTATATATATGATGATTTGTGTTAAAGATTGGTCATCATAGCTGACATGGACATCTGTCCACAGTTCTTGAGTTGAACATGTTAAACCTCGATAAGAAAGACAGCCTTCTGTCAAGTTAGTTTTTGTGAGAGTTTATTCTGTTTCTTGTAATATCAAAGTAGTGCTTCAGTTGAGATAAATACAAAAGTTTAGTAATTGTCTGGGGAATCATTCTCCTCTAACTATAGCTAGTTATATACCAGTGAGATTTTTCATAACGTGGTCAGTTGATGCTAGACTGTCATGCCTTTTCCTTAATGAAAATAGAAGGTTTAGAGGGTCTTTAAAACCTATTTTAGAATTCGTGGAACTATTAATAAAACATTCTGAATTTTAAATCAGCATCTGTCCTGTAGCCTGGAAGTAATATTATATGTCAAGCATAACAAATAGCTATCCAAAAAACCTTAACAGTCTGAGTACACAAGTAAAAAAAAACGAGAAGAGGGAGTCAGGCCCTCTCTGATCAGGTCATCTCCAATTCATGGAGGACTTGGACATGCGGAGGTGGTGAGTACTGTGTGCTAGCTGTATTGACCACATGTGTGAAAAACATGAGGACAGGAAAATTTAGGATTTGGAATATGACTTACGTCTAAAATTATTTTATTCTAGCAAAAGTCGCAACGTATGAGAAGAAAAGCATGTTAAATTATGTATTCTCCTGTTGCCTATGTACATAGATTCAAACAAATTAGTTCAGGGAAGTAATACTAATTCCTTTTTGCTTTAAAGGTAAGAATCATAGCTACTTGGGGAGCTGTCAATGACATACCTCTGTGGTTGTCCATACATAGTGTTTTGCAAACCATAATTAAGATGCAAGCTAGAACACATGTTGCCCCAGATTCACAGAAGCCAACCTTACTCGCTGCTTTGACACAGAGCAGATGGCTTGTTATAATGTAGTTGTTGATGCAGTAAGAACTGAGAGCCGTGACTAGTGTTGCTTATAATCACTACTGATTAAAAGACTGTATTGCCTTCAAGAAGGCATCACTGTTCTCTCCTCATGGTAAGGATTTAGTGAGAGCCTAGACCAAGAGGATATTTATGCTTAGAAGATGCCTGAATATCAATTGGGTCTTAAGTTTGTGCTATTTGTATGAAGATAGATTTTTCTGAAGGGCTGGAACGAAACATTGTTATGTAATTTGATGGTTTTTGTGTAGACTCTGGGCATATAAGACAAATGAAGGTAGAAGAAAGCTCTTAACAGCTTTTCTTATAAATGAATTTTTTTTCCATCTTCACTAAAATCTGATCTTCTTTGAAGAAAACTCTTGTGTGTATGAAAAAGACACAGTCTGCTTTGGAAGGACTTGCTTACTGTGGTGGCAAGTACTTCACAAAGCCGTGAGGTAGTCATAAAGGGATACTGCATCAGGAACTAGATCATCCAAGGAGGTTGAGTGGTAAGTTAACAGCTGGTAAATTGTATGTTTCTGACTCTGTAGAAGGCTTAACAATTCTGGAAAAGGAGGAGACCAAAATGAAAGGGCAGCTCTAACGCTTTTAGTCATTAATACACAGTCTGGTTGTGCTAGTGCTCTTCATGATGGAAACAGGATAAGAACTACTCTTAGGAAGAACACAAGCACTCGACTGGCTTCAGAAAGAAAGGTGGATAAGCTGTGCCTTTTAATGTTCAACAGTGAATGCAGAGCACAGTAAATAACTGGATCAGACCTTATTTGTGATGTCATTCCATTAAGTTCAGTCAGTTGACTTCAACAAGCTTAGCTTGGGGATGCATTAGTGCCATAATGTTGAAATAGAAGAAAAACATGTAAGCTCCCTATAAACATGGCTTAAATTTTTGCTAAACATTAAGGGTAAGTCATTGAGGAAGGAAAAAATGGAAAGAAGGTGTGTTCATTATTCTGTTCTGAGAAGTGCAGGCAGAGGTCAAAGTCAAGTTGTTTGCTCTTGAAGAGTTGTATTCTGAATAAATTGGCATCATCATCAAAATCCTTGAATTTTATTACATGGTTCAGTGTTTTCTCTGGGCTATTTTAGGAGGAAAACAATTAGAAAAGGTTGTGTTCTCATTCATATCTGAGTTGCTTGGTTTTGATAGAGTAAATGAGCTCTCTGGTCACTGAAATATCCGTTTTGATTAAAATGTGAACTATATTTTGCGTCAGAGACAAAAATGTATAATGCCCTGTCTCTTGCCTTTAATTATCACAGCTCAGTGATTTATATAGTGCTTCGGAATGGCAAAACTTTGGCTGACTGCCATGATACACAGTAAGCCCAGAGAAGCTAGGAATTGGTAGCTATTAATAAAAATTTAATTTTATGGTGTTCCCACCCAAGTGAGCTGAAATACATCTCTAAATCAAGGTGCAGCTCTTTTCCTCTTTCATGTTTTAAAAGAAATTTAAGATTTTTTTCCATTTTTGTTTCGACATGGACTCTCAAGGCCTGAAAAATTTAATACGTTGGTGCTGACCAATTTAAAAGACCTGTCAGCAGAGTTCCAATGTGACTCTGAGGTGAGAAGCTGCAAACTTGACCTCCTATTGCTGGTATTTCCATTGGGATGTAGGTCCTGAAAAATCTTAGGGTAGTTTTTTTTAATTCACTCAATGTACTTATTAATAGCTCAGAGTTGATATGAGGGGACTTCCAGAGGACCGTATCACTCTTTATTTATCTTTATGGAGGGACTTTTTTTCCTTATATTTTTTTTTCAAGCTCTGTTTAGTTTAAATGGCAAATAGTGTTTATTTCAGCTATGATCTCCTACTTAATCACAGTGTGGTGTTTTCTGTACTGCACAGTAAACTGTATTAAAAAACATGTAATGCAAAGTTAGTGCAAGAGAAAAGAGAAGATAAAATTGGATCCAGAAGGTTGGGTTATTTCTTTTCTCTTGTATTATTTTTCTTCTGCTCCCAATCAGGTTGTTTTTGTACTTGGTCGTCATTGTCCCTTTTTGGGGACCTGAAGAGTAGCACGTTTAAAAAATAGGCTTTGCGTTGGAGATCAGTTTGCTTCTGAGGAAAAGTATAATCTCATGCTGTAAACTTCATGAGTAAGATCTCAATCTTTATGTCCTCATATGTAAGGAATAGACCATTCATTTCCAGGACAGTGAGGTGATTTCTTGTGGGTTTGTATGTTTTTGTTAGGTTTATATTTGTTTTTTTTTTTCCTTATTTAAAGATTTCCCAAGAGGTTTTCTGAATTGGCTAGTTACTTGTGTCTTTACATGTATATGTTCATGTACATGAAGATATACACTGAAGTGATCCCTAGTTGCTGTTCCTGTCTCACATGGTAGAAAGCGGAAGCAGAGGGAGGAGCAGTTGGACTTCTGCAATAAAATCTAGCTCAGGAATGTAGAGAGCCCAGTGCATCTTTATTATGTTTCAGTAACTTAATATGAAAAATCGTGTTTTAAAACTTTGTTTAAAAACAAACAAAAAACATATAAAAAACCCCCAAACTTTTCTCCTGAAAATTAGGATGTGGAACTAGATGATATCCATGAATTTATGCTGCTTGCAATTATTTGATTACTCTAGTAAATAGCAGCTCCCTTGAAATGTCCATTTTTACATGTATTTTTAATGGTTTTTTGTGTTCACTTTTTTTTTCTGTCAATGAGCTTCAGTTTTGGTCAAATTGAAGCTGATGTTTATTTTCATCCAGGCTGTAACTGGAAGACTGCTTTCACTTTTGTCTGTGCTATGACCTGTGTGAGTTATAAAATTTTAATACCTTCCAGTCTAGGTAATTTTCTAGATACGGGGTTAAATCAAATGGAGCCCTACAAAGTTGGTTAAAGGTAAGAAAAAATAATTGATTGGGGATTATGAAGGGATAGAGAGTATGTGTCTGCCACTTGCACTTGGAAAAAGTAGCTATGTATGGAACTGGTTCCTTGGAATCATAAGTTCTCCTTTGTTAGCAGCAGTAGTAGTGTTCGCTTTCAAATTGGAGATGTTAGGCACTTCACAACATAAGTGTTCACAGACTTGGTGATCTTGCATCTGTCTTTTAAAAGATGCCATTGAACTGTCCTAAATATTTTAAAACAATGCATAAATATTCTCTCTACAGAACACATTAGAACAATTACTGAGCTATATCAGAATTAAATCCAAATTTAAGTGACTAGAATTATCATTAATCCTATTTGTGTGGTGGACTTCTAAGCTTCAAATATCAGCTTGATAGGAGAAGGTGAAAACAAGGTGTTGGGCTTATCCAGGGGCAGCTCTTGAGAAAAGATGGCAGAATGGTAACACAGATGGTACACGCTGATTTCAGTTTTAAATTCTGGAGTCAAACACTGGGATGTGTGTCATTAAAAGATATTTTTAGGGAGACAGAGATTGAAAATATGGAACAGACACCTTCTTCTCTTTCTCTCTCCTACTCACACTCTTACCCACTTCAGAAAGAAACCCTCGAATGCCCTTCTCTGTTATTATTATATGTAAGTTCTGAAGAAGTCATACAAACACCTGTGTTGGAGTTTCAGCTCTAACTCCATGCTCTAAAGGCCAGGGAACCCCAGGATATGTCACAGCAGGATGGCCTGGTTCCTGTTTTACGGGTCTCTCCTGAGAACGGAAGCTGTAAACCACTGTAGTTCCCAAACCACCTCACTGTGGCCGTGTTGACCAGAGCTAACTGGTTCAGCCTGCAAGCATGAACTGCTCTTTGTGGGCATTGACATTGATGCAATTTTACTGCTGTTTCCACTCTTGTGTTTGGAATTGACTGGCTCAACAGGGTATACCGACTGTTCAAATAGTCTCTGCCAAAATTTCATCTTAATCTGAGTATATGAATTTCTCTGTTTTGTGTTTTAGTCACTTTATTCCGCAGTGAAAATACACTTATTCTAAGACTGAGTTGAAAGCATGAACTTTGAAAGTAGTAAACTTGAATGCCACATGGCTTACTTTCTGCATTTTGTACTACCTATTTATTTCAAGTCTCCTGGTCTTCTGACATGTGTTAAAGACAAGTTAAAGGTCTTCTGTGTCGTGTAATTTGCACATTACCATCATGATGGACTAAGACAATTATAACATGTGCAGGGTGAAACTGCCCTGACTATGGCTAATGAATAATCAGAGTAGGTCTTTGAGTCTTCCTGTCAGAGTGAATTCTCTTGAGGGGCAGCAGGAGACAGTTTATGACTAAAGTATGTACTTGGGATACAGTAGCCAAAATTCCGTTTGAGCTGAGAAGACTGGGTGCTTGATCACTTGCCTTATTTCAGGTAAAGGACTGCCTCAGTTTCTTGTACTGCTGGGAGAGAAATTATTCTGTGGTGGAGTCTTATTTCATTAAATCATGAAAAAATCTTCTGCTGATAGAACCCATATGTTGTAAGAAAAGTTATTCTTCTGGTTTTACTGTCTTACTAAAACTGATTTTCAGTGAAAATTCTTAATTCTTAGTTAGCTCCAGCAGACACATTGGTGTGTTGTGTTCACCTCATCCCTCTCCACAAAAACCCCAAAAACCAAACCAACCCAGAATTGTTTCAGGAATGAAAATAGCCAGGATAGTAAAGGAAACAGTATGTAAACTTGACTGAAATACATTGTATTTTACTGGTTATTTATCATAGTGGCTGTATTAATTTATTTTGAAGAACAGTGTTTCCTAGATATTTCTTCTGAAAACATAACCCTGGAACTCATAGGAGGATATTGCCATTGTTCCTGTGTTATTTGAGTTGAAGTGAGGAAATGGATGAAGTGTGACCAAGCACTGGGATTTTAAGTTCAAGAGTGTCATGGTTTCTATAGAAACAGCTAGTTCTATCATAGCTACCAAGTTAAATGCTTACAGGATTTCACTTTTTTTCCCATTTAGATAAAATCTGTTTATGCTCTTTTTTGATTTTCTCTTTCTTTTCACTTCAAGTTTCTGAAATTTGCTAACTAAATTTTTAGCAGTGGAAAGCTGCCTTAGCCATTCCTTGTTTGAGCAAGCAGTTACGCATAAAACCATATTTGTTTCACTTTGTAGTAATCTAAAGGTGAGTGTGTCATTGGAACTGGTATGAAGTTCACCTTAGTCTTGAATGGAGTGACGCAGGGTGCTGTCACATTTACCTGGTGTCATGTTGGGATTGCCCTACTTTCACAAGCGGTGTGGCTTTGAACGAGTGACGCAGCTGGTGATGACACTTCAGAGCTTTGTTCATTCACGTGGACAATTTATGTTTCTTCTCATGTTCCGTGTCAATCTTTTTTACATGGTACAAAGTAAATTTATTATAGGTACTGCAAGGTAATGTAGGGGTAGAGCAAATCTAAATGCAGGGGTTCTGAGTGTTGCCAAGTGTAAATTTTAGGTGTTCAATTGAGGAAATGTGGTTAAGTTACCTGTATTTTCTATAATGTATCTGGTGAAAATAGGTGTCTAGAAGTATGATTTGTGAAAACTGTAGCTTTATTTATTTTACCAAATGACTCTTGAAGAAGAGTCCCGGATCAAGGATCTCTTCTCTCTCATTGAGAATGCTTGCACTGTTGGGCTACAAGTTTATACTTCTCCTCTCTTACTTTCTTTGTGCACCTCAGTCCTTCTACCAGCTAGTTTCTTGGCTGAAAAGGAGCTAATATTATTATTCTAGATGTGTCTCAAATTCCCAGAATGTTCTGGAAGTCTTCAGAAAGCTGCTTGGGGAAATGACTTAGATTCAATGACCATGAGCTGATACAGTTAAAATCAAATGGAAGAACAAACAAAGCAGAGGTATATGTAAGGGCTTTGGATTTCAAGGAGGTAGATGCTGATTAAACTAAATGTACTGGGTTAGTAATAAGGAGTGTATCTGAGGAATGTGCATGCTTGGTGTTTCTCTCAGGTTGAAGACACTGAGTTATAAAATATCTGCATGCTAGATGAGTGAAAAGATGTGAAGAGAGACTTTGAACTTGGCAGATGAGTAACCATCTCAGGAAGGATGCTGAGAAGGAGCAAAGAAGAAATAATGAAATAAAATTAATGATTTCTATTTATCCAAATTAGATCATGACAGATTCATCAGCCAATTTTCTTTGGAAAGAGAGTGTTTTCCACGTGAGGGAAATGCAGAAGAGGTGTAATTTGTCTGGACTTCAGTGAGTAGCTGATGTTGCGTAGGAAGGGATCAGTTGGGGAAGGCAGGGTTTGCCTGAGTGTGTGTCTTGGGTGGAGAAGATGGTAAGGTAGAGTGTTTAGGATATAAGTGTCAGGCTCTCAGTTATGCTTAGTGGAATTACTTAAAGATAATTTTGGGACCAGCTGTCTTTGTAATGTTTTCTTTTATGCCACTAGCGCAAGGAAAATCAGTATGCTGATGAAATTTGTTAATGATGAATAGTATAGAAGATGATTGTGGTGTTGTGTGGAGATGGGTTTATCTCAAAGACTGAATTAATTGGAACAGAATTAATTGAATTAAAATTAAAATATCCTGTGCATCACGGGTGGTTAAAAGCTGTATTTTGAAATGCAAGCTTGAAAGCTTATGTCATGGAAACAACTGGGCTAGAGAAGAGCTTTGCAAGATTACTGCATTAGACATGTAAGGCGGTTGTGATGTTTGTAATGAAAATGGAGAGGCTTTTGCAGTCGTTTTAAGGAGGTTCTAGTATCATTTTATAAATTCCTGAAATACTGTGTATCGTTCTAATTATGCATACTTAAGAAAGTTTAAACAAAACTAAAGCAGATACGGTTTAAAGTGGATTGTGGAATAATTCACTTTGGAAGGGAGTTTGAGCAATTTTCTAGCCCAAACTCCTGCTGGAAGCAGGGTCACCATTGAATTCAGACCGGATTGCTTGAGGCTTTGCCAGTTGGACCTTGAAAATCCACAAGGCCAGAGCTTCCAGAGCATCTCTGAGTGACCTCACTGTTTTGAGATCCTCAGGGTGAAAACTTTTTACCTTAATCACAGTTCAGAGTCTCTTGTTTCCATTTATGATCATTGTCTGTTGGTCTTCTGTCTCGGACCTCAGTAAAGAGGTCCTTGTTTTGGTAATTTAGGCATGGGAAGGCTGCTAATAGGTCCCCTCCAGGCCTACCCAAGCCCAGTTACCTTAATCTCTATTGATGTGCTTCAGAATTTTGAAGACAGTGTTCCCACCAAGCGCCAGCCTTTTAATGAGGAAAGCCTTTGCTTGTTAATTTTAGCAAAGTGTGTCCTTGTCTGCAGATGCAAAAGAAAGCCATCAAAACCCCAAGGTTTTCTTTGGCTAAAGCATGATGTCAGTGGGGCAGCAGTGAGTGTAACCTATTCAAGAATAAATGTAAGCCGGGAATGAGAAGAAGGCACTCAGTGAAACAGCTCAAGTTCTACAACAGCCTTCCAGGGTGTGTAAAAACTGAAGTTCTTCATTATATTCAGGTGGATGCATTTCCAGGAGTGACCTGGTGTCTAGAACCTGCAGGTCCCTGCTGACTTGGCTCATGTGATGCTGCCATGGTGCTTAGACTGTTATTTGGGCTTAGTTCAACTTCGTATGTAAATCTGGTGGAATTCAGTCGCAAAAGTGGAGCTGGGAGATTTCTCTTTGGCCTAGAGCCATTAGGAAACCTTAATGTGTCTTTAGAGAACCAAGTTATTTCTTAAAATAATGAACTTGAATTAGAAAGTAAGTGTATTGGATGTTGAGGAAAAAACTGTTTTGTTTAAGTATTTCAATCTTAAAACAGCTAAAGAAAAGCACTTAGTTTAAACTTGGGGCTGCATAGCATGTAGTGATACGACACTTTTCCTTCTCTGCATTTTAATTGTAAGATGGGGAGCAATCTTAAGCTGCTACTGGAGCATAGAATTGATAACAAAGTAGCTTGTTTAACCGAATAGAAGGGAAGTCACTTAAACATTGGGAAATGAGATTTACAACCTACACAATGTTTGTTGATGTTAAAGTGACTTCCCATTTATTTAACATTAGCTGTGAAATTAGAAGCACTGTGACACTAAGACATTTTGTAGGTATGCCTTAAAGAATGAACATACTTTGCATGCATAGAATAAAGAAAACACAACTTACTCTACATCAGCATTTATGTGACCCAAATTTATCTTCCAAATGTTGTGGTCACAGTTGTTACTATAATCTTTTCATAAATATAATTTTATTTTTGGATGGTTTTCTGTTTGGTGGTGGGCTTTGTTATTGTTGTTGTTTGCAGAAGATAATGAACACTGAAAATTTTTATTGTGTATGCAGTGCAACTGATGGGGTAGTTACTGGAGCTGTGATTATGAGATTGGGGTGGGAGGGAGAGGGTGAGGTTTGCATGCTCGAGATCACAAACAGAATGTGCTATTACATAACTGTGCAGAAGGGATGTAGTCCGCAAATTGTATTTAATCCTTCTTCTGATACTCTGGCTGCCCTTGCCTGCTTTCAGCAGTAATGTTGCAGTTGGTACTACAAAGCAGAAGTGTGAGGATATGATCTGTATCACTCTGTTGTAGCAAAAGGCTGGAACTCCCTTTGGTACCATGAAGAGGAAAACCATAATCAGGACAGTTGTTGTAACATCCCCAGTTAAAGAACAAACTTTCAGGGCCATGAGAACTGCAAAAGTCTCTTGAGACCAAGACACTTGACAAGAATAGGTGGAGGGGCTTTAAGGATACAAGGGGTACAGATGCAACCTCCTTGGTAGCTTTTAATGTAGGAAATAGGATAGCTAAGATTACTAAGATTCCTTTCTTAACTTGAAAAATTAAAATTTGATGCTTTTGTGTCAAAATTCCTCTGCCTAACCAAGACATTTTTCTGTACTTTGCGTAAATGTGTATACCATAATCTTAATTTTTTTCTTTCTTCTTTTAGTTCTGAGCTTTCTGGAATTTTGCCAGAAAAAATTTTTCCGATCCTCTGTAGTTTGTTTGCAAAATTAAGTAGTACAGCAGTTGCAAGTTGTTAAATTTCCAAATATTTTTGAGGGAAATGAGATTAGACTCTAAATTTAAAGGTAAGTTTTGGGATTATTTGCTTCAAACCCTTTGGGGTAGTGTGATACACAACTCAAGAGTAAGATTCCCTCAAGCCAAGATTAAGAAACATAAATATATATATAGAGAGAGAGAGAAAGAGAGAGAGACAAACATGCAAACTAAATGTGTTGGTGGCATGCTGTACTATAAATAAGAAAATACTTGAACCTTTCATTAGAACAGCTGTTTCTTTGCACTTGATGTAACATCTGCTTGACTGACTTAAAAATTCATTTGGGCTTCTGCTGATATGTGGCATTTTTTTTTAAATGAAAATATTTATCCTGTGTTTTACACACATTTTGTAATATACCCTGTAAAAGTATTATCTTATCTCACTGTGCCCTTTATATTTCATAGTAAGACTATAAGAAATGCTCTTCAGCAACGAGAACCTTATCCATCTTGGGGAGGTAGGGGGAAAGAAGGATCTGACATTTTTCACTCTTTTTTTCCCCCCCTCATGTTGCTTATATTGATTTTATGGTGCATATTAGTTGCAGAGGTATGACTTAATCAAATTTTCCAGGAAGCCAAGTTAGTTTTGGTTATTCTTCAGTGATATTCATCTCCTTTTTGTATTCACTTTAGTACGCCTG
The DNA here is from genome assembly GCA_013400235.1 of Oriolus oriolus. Taxonomy (NCBI): domain Eukaryota; kingdom Metazoa; phylum Chordata; class Aves; order Passeriformes; family Corvidae; genus Oriolus; species Oriolus oriolus. Next base: position 168,543 of record VXBT01011620.1, read on the forward strand.
GTAATCTCAAAACTCAGTAATGAGATTAAAAAGAAATGTGTCTCCCTAATGTTATGGTAGAAGAAGAATAACTTCACTTCCATGTTAATGCAGTGCCATAATCATACTTTTAAGTGCTGAGCAGGGCTAATCTTTCGGAGTTTTTTTAGTCATGTACTTGTAGGATCCAAATCAGGTAGTTCTAGGGAGTGGATGGTTTGGTATTATGTCTACTGCCTAGGAAAGTGCTGTGGTCTTCAAAACAGGTAACCCCCACCACAGCTAAACTACACACAGATGAAGCAAAATAAATCCTAAGATAAACGGTATAAATTCAGGGTTTGGGAACTGCTTAGCCAGAGGGAGCAAGCTAACGGGGGTGTCTCAGGAGCCAGTTAGGGTATAGGAAAGTGATATGGGGAATTGGAGTGCAAATGGGCTTCTGGTGAAGATGCTACAGTAGGCACTGGTGCTGAAAATTTGGGGTTGGTTTGTTTGTTCTTTTAAACAGGCAGCCCATTCCAAGTACAAGTAACAGTTTGTGATGCGGTCTGAACTTCCTAAAGTTTTGGCAGTATGTTGGTATTGTAATAAGGTGCATTAATGCTTAAAAAATAATTAAAGATAATGAGGTGTAGAGAGAGTGGAATCAAATGCAGTACACCCTACTTCCAAAAGCTGGAGCATGGCAAGCTGATGAAAAGAACTTACTTTCTACATGCACATTTTTATAGCATCATCTGAATATGTACTTAGTAACTGATGTGGTGGTGTTTTGTAAACTGTTGGTTGAATAGGAGGAATTAAAATGTATTAGAGAAACTGTGTGTCTGTGAGCCTAATGTAAAGGACCTAGCTGAGAGGGGGGCAGGCAGCTCAGAGAGAGCTTGTTACTAGGTTCATTATGAAACAACTGTTAGATGAATTTTGATGTTTCTTGATTCATTTAAAGACAAAGGTAAGTGTAAAGACGTCTTACTGCTAGAATTCATTGATGACATGAAGTTTGAAAAGTGCTTGCAATGTAGAGAGGAAGAACTTTGTGGGGGGACCTTGTTAGGTCTGGTGCCCAGACATGGGGTAAATCTGAAACATCTTTATGATGCAGAACGCTTCTCTACACCTAGCCTCCTTTCTCTCTGAGGGTTGGAGCAGTAGGAGTGGGATGAAGTTTGGAGCTGTGTGCTTTAGGGTGATACATGCAAGATAAAAGCTTGGAGGCTGAATAATTGAAAGGATCAAAGTAGAAAAGGGTACAAAGTAACCGAGCAAACAGCATGGTGCAGTTGTGAAGAAGGTATATGTGCTCTTGGGACACAGTCACAGAAGATGTTTTCAGTAGACAGAGGAAATTGCTGGTGGTGTTATACAAGCATCTGGCAAGACATCATTTAGTATGCTTCAGAAATAGTCATTTGTTTGAGGAGAAAATAGAAGAAATTGTGCGGAGACAGGCTCCTAGAATGAAAGGGGGAATAGGTGTCTCACTAGAGAAAGCTTGAAGAGCTTATCTAGGGTAGTCCAGCTAAAGAAACCATATATGTATGGTGTTGTCTATACATACACAGGTGGAGACAGTGAAGGGAGGGGAAGTACTGAAACTGAAAGACAGTATAAGCAAAACAACACCTGAACATAGTCCAACTTTTTGAAGCTGTAGTTCATCAGTGTAGTCAGGTTTTTGGAGTAAACAGGAACAGGAGAACTTGATCTGCTTTTTCTGCTAAATATTGTTGTGATTTGAAAATAATTCCTTAATCATTGTGAAAATTTCGAAGAAAACTAAACTTTAATGTGTATAGCCAAATGTATTCTGAATTTTATGAAGAATTGTCTTTGACTATACAGCATTTCCTCAGTTTCTCTCCTTCAAGTTTGTTTTTTTTTTGCGACTTACTGGTATGCAATGATGCTCTTGGAATGGCTGTGGTGCTTTCTCAGAGACAGCTACCACTTGGCTGCTTTCCTGGGCTAATGGGAGAACTTGTATTTTCTGAAGGGTGTTAGCAGGAGGACAGGGAGGAAAACCTAGCCTTTTATGCTCACTCTTTTTATACTTGCTACACTTTGAAATAGAGGTTGAATTGCTTTTAGGAGGGGTCATTTCCCTCATTGACCTTGGAGTGTGCTGGATGATAGAGATTGTAATTTGGATACCTCCATTAGGTGCTTAAAGATAGGTAGGATGAATCCACGCCAAAGCGTTCAAGCGGGAATAGACGATCTGCCTAAAGAGCTTCTGAAAGAAGTGGAGAGTAGGTAGCTGAGGCAGAGCTGTCATGTTCGGTTGATATGATACACTGAGATCGTTTCAAGAAGTCTAGAACACTTGGACATTGCTGTAAATTTTTCACTTGGTATTTGATGTAGAAAACAGTTTACTGCATTCCAACAAAGAAAGCTTTGTTGCAGCTCACCTTAAAGTGAGAGCCACAGCTTGAGAGTGTGACTTCAAAAAAAGTATCCAAGCAGTTAGTCTGCTAAAGTCTCACTGAAAGTTGATGAAATGTGGGCTTGTAGGTTGAAGTACAACAGCAGCTAGACTGCTGCTTGCCATGGGCATTGCTAAGTACTAGCTACCCAAACATATTTTGTGACCTTGCTAACAGTCGCTTGAGGAGCCAAAATTTAATCTCTTTTGCATTGTAAATAATGTCATACTGAGCTCTTTATGTGTGTTATTTTAATGCTGTATGGAAAAGAAATTATATTCAGTAATTTGCAAATAGAAGAGAGGAAAATTATGGCTGAAGGTGCTGGTGGTTATATGGAGGAAATTAATGAAAGAAAAATTATGGTGGAATGTTATTACTATGTTGCATGTGGACCTCACTTTGCTTGTAGTGAAAGACAGTGGTGAGACAAAGGTTTGGATTCAGAAGACGGGCAGAGGGATTCAAACTTTGTGGCAGCTGGGAGCAAGGAAGGATGCTGTCTGACTCCCTGGCGCTTTGTAGATGCACTGACTGAGATGAGGAGGGAGCATTCTAGGGCTTTTATTTAGGCTCACAGGCTATTCAGGACTGCAGATTTTGATATTTTAATTCTCTCTATTTAAGTTAATTTTTCAGGTTTATATTTGTCCTTTTCGTTCAGGAGCTGCTTATGTGTCCTTGCTAGAATATGTTTCTATCCTGATGAAAGCTATTTTTTACTGGCAGAGTTGATTCAATCACTAACAGAATCTTCTGGTGTTTATAATCAAAAATGCCAGCTGTTAGAATTTAATCTTCCTAGATTATGGGTATATGAACAACATTTTATTGACCTCTTTGACCCTCTTTTTAACATATGTTAACATGTTAAACTGTTTTCTCAAATCATTTGGATCAGTCTTCCAAAACCAACAACAGTTTTTTAGTAACTGTAAAAACGTAAATAATTTAAGTCTTCTCTGTAAACTTTCCTAATACTGATGTTTTGGGGTCTCTTTTACCAGATAAATTTGCGCCTCATCTTGGTAAGCGGGAAAACAAAAGAGTTCCTGTTTTCACCGAATGACTCTGCTGCAGATATTGCAAAACATGTGTATGACAACTGGCCAATGGGTGAGTAGCTGAGTGGCTTTGGCTTTTTAACTGGTGAGCGAGGAGCTTCCCTGTATATTCAGAAACTGATCTCTGTGCTCAGCATTCAAATTAAGTATGTTTATTCACTATCTGGACAAAGATTTATATAGAAATATAGTTGTCTTGCCTTCTTTTTCACAGTTCCTTCAGTTGGGCAGATTTTTAGATGTCAGTACTGTTTCTTACTTTATTTCTAAAATTTGCTTCCCCAAATTGAAGTACTTCTTTCCCCCTATCTTTAGACACTTTTCTTGATCAATCATGTTAGAGGATCTAGTAAGTGTGAGGAAATGTTGGAGATATAGAACCTCTTATGTGAGGACAGCTAAAATAAAACAAGGGAAGTCACAAGAATGCATTAGTGAAATTGAGTCTGAAGTACTTTTTCCTTACTGCCTTATCTTGGAAGGATCTGTAATACTGATATTTTTCCAGGAAAAAAACAAATATAAAAGCCCATTTTAAGAGACATTAAAAGACTGGATGTTGTTTATGTGAATATACTTGGTGTCATGCAGGAATACTGGCTTTGGAAAATGGACTTGAGAACTTAAGATGTGTATTCACATATGTGAATAGTTCCTCAAAACAAAGTGCTTCTGTTCTCCCCGACTATGATTTCATGGGAAAATAGCCAAAACACAGACATAGCATTACATACGATGAAAGAAAATGCTTCTTTTGGTACAGGACTTCATTTGGGTTACTGTTTTGATGTTAAAAAGACTGCTATTTAGACAAACTAAAACATTGCACTATCTGTTTCTGTGGTGCCTTTGTCAGACATATGGTGGTTGATAGTTTATGCCAAAAAGTTAATGTTGATAATCGGTATTTTAGGCCTTAAACTGGTCTTTGAGGTCCGTTTGGTGTTTGATTTGCTGGGATGCAGTATTATGTATTTAGTAAAATACGTAATGAAGGAGGAGGTTTTAAGTCCTCTGAAGTATTAGATACAGATGTAAAGCACTTTAAAAAATAGGTTAACGTAGCATCTGTGCTGTACATATTTTTATGTGTATAACATAGTTGTCATAACCAAATGTTCTTTGTATACATTTATCTGGATTAGTAAAGGCAGAACCGGATTTTTTTTTTTCTTGCTCAAGTTTATGCCTGAACATGTGATGTCATGTTCACAGTCTTGTGAAGAGCTTGAAAGTTGCAGATTCTGAGTTTAGAGTTGGGAAGAAACCCAGACTTTAAAGTCTCTTCCTTAAAAAAATGTAGAACCAGACATGGAGACCGCAGTTCAAATACCTGCTGTACTCAGAGAGTGCCCTAAATTTTTATGAATATTTTATTGCCTTTGCAAAGAAGAACAGTCAATTTAAAAGACAGAAAAAAAAAAATCTCACTTCAGAATAGCATATAGATTTTCACAAACATTAGCCCATTAGCTGTTTTTAGACTGAGAGTACTCCTCTTTGCCACAGGACTGAAAAATCTTGATGGACTAAAGTATCCTTGAAACACAGATGATGCGATTGTTTTTACCACCATTTTGACTTGTCATGATCTGGTGGGGAAGAAAGGGATGAAATAACCTCAGTCACATCCTGGCAGGGTTAAGGCAAACTTCTCCCCACCTCTTTTGGCAATACAGTTTTTAATTAAGGATCTCTTGAATAAATAAAAGCCAAATTTATTTTAATGCATATCATCGAGATAGGTTACCTGTTCTCTTCTTCCCCTCCCCATTTTCTTCTAAATAATATTAACATCTTTCTTGTAGAGCAATTATCTGAGCTTTAAAAAAAAAAAGTCGATTCCATGAGTCCTTGGCTCATTTAGTCATCAGTGGAAATTAAAATTTGAATTCGTGTCAGAAAGAAATGTTTCAGACTTCCAGCCAAGAAGCAGAAATTAAAAGGATGGGTAACTTGGCAGCTTAACAGTGAGAAAATACCTGTGCCAAAATCTAGTCTGTCTTCTTTTGGTTGTGGTTTTACATCATTATGGCACTGTCAACTGGCTGGATTTCTCCTCTTTACAGCCACAGTATAGTGGAGTTCAGACTGTATGGAGTAAAAAAAACCAAACCAAAACGGTTATGGTAGCAGTGTGGTAATTCAGAACCTTGGTGTAGCCCACTTCACAGCGTAGCAGAACGGGCATGTGCTTGAATTGCAAGACAATTGAATCAGACCCTAAGTGGAAATACTTGAAATTCAAATAGCTTTGGTTGCCTAATTTGATCTAATCTTGTAAACTAGGCACATGGGAGCACCTGGGAGTGTTGCAGCTTCTGCTGTTGGTACCAGCCTTGCCCCCGCCATGGTCTGGGGCTGAGATGGCTCCTGCTGCCCACATCTCTGCCTGCTTGCTTTTTGCACCAGATGCCTCTCCATACACTCTGCAGCTGTGGCTTTTGTTTCAACTGCTTCCCCTTCTACCCTTTTCAGTTCTTCTCCTTTTGTGGTGCCAGTTGCTACTGCCTGTGTGTTAATTGTGTGTTCCCAGTGAACAGGTTGGTTCCTGTGGCTTGTCCTGATCTCTTGCTGAATATTCATTTTGCTGTATAAACACTACAAAAGCAGAAAGAGAGAACATTTGTGAACAACTGTTGCCAGATATCTGGTCATGTAAGAAAGAGAAGACACTGTATTCCCAGAGCGACCATGTGAATTTAACATTTCAAGGCTTTATGATACTTGTTCTGAAAGCAAAGTCCATATTTATTTGTTCTTCACATTGTGACAGGGAATGGAAAAAGAGTAGGAAAAGACCATTTAAGCTTATCATTTATTTATGATGGCTTAAGCATGATAGGAAAACGCATACTTGCTTTTTTTCAGACCACTGTTTGCCACATAAAAACATTCACGGATCGGCCTTTGAGAAGCTCCATAAAATGTGTTGGTGGGTGTCTGTTCTGAGAGAGCCTCTGTTGCGGCTCTGTGGTGGCGGTCGGGGGCTGCTCAGGTCACTGCCCCCTCCAGACATGGAACTGGTTGGATCTGGCCATCATCGAACAGCGCTGAGCTGCCTCCGGAGCTTTTTTTCAGTGCTGTGATCTGAGAGTCCTGTTTCAAGTGACCCATCACATGCGCGCTCGCTCTGTGTGTGGCGGCTTCCCGTTGCTGGAGAACACCTCCAGTTCGTCAATTAGCTGGTGATGAGGAGTATGGCTTGGGAAACTTCAGAATGGCCTGGATATCAAGAACCAGGAAGCAATTTGCATGTATGAAATATTTTCTTTAGGACTTGTGTATGTGAAAAATATGTCCTGCAGTCTGTGACATCAGTAATGTTTATACTTGCAGACTTAAAATTATGTGTTTCAATGCCCAGTGTCAAGTAATAAATTCAAGAGTAGACTTGGCATTGAATTGTCTTCCTGTACCTTCAGCCTGTGCTCTCTCTTCAGTATTTTATGCAAAAGAGTCCTGTTCCCAATTATCTTTCCTTTGGGTAAAGGTGAGAGAAATAATGAAAGATGTTTTTATTACAATGTAACTGTGGAAATTCTCTCTCTCTTCAGACTGGGAAGAAGAACAAGTCAGCAGTCCAAATATCTTGCGGCTTATTTATCAAGGGAGGTTTCTTCATGGCAATGTGACATTAGGAGGTATGAAAATAATTTTCATTATACATGTTACAGTTAGGCAAAGGGGATATTTATTTACAGTTCAGTGAATACTACTTTACTGTTCAAGATCACAGTATGGCTTGCTTTATACTGTTTTTCTTGTGCATGGAGTGACATTGCACCTTATTGCATATTTTTCCATCTTGTTACCACGAGTTGTTAAACTTTGCGAGGTACCACCTGCTAAGTCAAGCCTCCTCTCACACTTCAAAGAAACTGTATTGCTGCTTTTATTTGTTGTCTTTCTAAATGGAATGTTTTGTTCTTCCTCTCTTACACTGCGTTTGCAGGACAAGCTACTTAAGAAGTATCTGAAGTATTTTAAAATGCTTGATAAACCTCATGATAATTGGTCAAACAATACTTTAAATCTTAGTGCAATGCAGGAAGACACCCTATGAATGAGAATGAGGGGAAGCATTCTTGCTGTCCAGTGCTCTCCCAGGGATACAATTGCAGTTATGTGAAAACAACAGTAAATGGCTTCACTTCCTTTGCTAAGGAAATGCAATTCAACTGTGCCCCCTTGTGGCAACTGTTTCCCCACAATTACTCATTTTGGTGGGAACCCTTGATAGACTTGTGACACACATTTGTTAAGTCATTTTTCCTTTTGTAGGTAGCACTTGCCAATGGGATATCAACTGTATCAATGACTAAACAATATGAGCCTCTCCATTCTGTGCCAGTTTAAAAACAAATTAATGCTCCTACTTTGTATATTCAAATTATTCATGGTTTGGTACCTGAATGCAGTACAGAATGGACAATATAATATAATTCAAAATCACCAATGGAATGTTTTTGAAATTAGTATTTCTGGATGGCTTATGCTGATGTTCCTTGAAGAACTGACTGGGATAATATAGCTATTGATTCTACCATTCCCAGTGTTGCCTAGTGATGTACTTATAGAATAGATTTACTCTCCACATATATAAATTTTTAATGCTTCTATATATACAAACAAGATCATTGTCAGCTCAGGTGGAAGAACTCTGAAATTTTTATTCATTCTTTAATTTGTATTTTTACCAGGTGACAGTGAGTGCAGCTAGTAGCAGTTGGAGTAGAGTTGAAAGACAAATGTTAAGTCTTGGATCATCTCTGCAATTAAAGATCATAGTCTTACCCTACATTTCCAGGCAAGGATAGTTAAATGGGATTTAATTCGCCATTCATCTAAGTGTTGCTCTTTGCCACCAACATTTTTCCCTTTAGTGACATTTGTCTAAACCTAAAAAAATGTTGAATATTTGTTTAATATATTTAATATATTATCTAATGAGTTAAGCTGAAAAATAATAGCTGCATGCTGCTGACTCTTGCATTAACTTAGGTCTATGAATTTTGAACACTTACTTGGGTTCAGGGCATTTTAGTTCATTTTTAATCATTCATGCGTTGCGATTTAATCATCGTGTTTGTACCCCAAGGATCTTACATGTATAGTAGTGTTTTTCAAAAATATTTTTGTTGCTGTATTGTTTTAAGAAAAAGAATCCCTAAAACACTGGCTTAACTTCAGTACTAATGAAGTTATAAGGAGTAAGGTTACACAGCTGAAAGGGGAACAGAAGTCCATTAAACAGCCTGAAAAGACTCTTCAGTTTGTGGTGTTCATTAGAGGTAACCCTAAGTGAGCTAGTTACCTTTAAAAGGGAGGTGGAGGGGGGAGGAAATTTCTTGCTAAACACAATACTTAGTTTCTTATACTATTATAATACATTTTCATTAACCTTTTCTAGCTGTAGTTCTCTTTGACTGAGATATAGCACTTAGTGTTATATTTGCTTTAGGTGATTAGGAAATACTGACTGGAATTTTGACCTACTGAAAATCACTTTATCACCCAGTGAAACAAAAGTTTCCAAGGAAACAGTTTGGTGTTTTCTTTTTTAACTGGATTCCATTTTTGTTCACTTTTACCTTACATGTCTGTGTAGTGGCTTCTGAATTTGAGACTCCTATAAACTAAGTTGCCTCAAAAATGAGAAATTGATAGGAAAAGGTGGTTTTGAGTGAAAAAATTTATTTTCAAGGAAGCACCCCTTTTGATACCTTCTCTGAATGGACTATCACTACAAGAACAGCAGAGCTGATGGCACTGGAAGCAGTGTAGAACAGACCCCTCTGTAAAGCTGCGCCGCTCTTGCCTGCAGTGCTTGAGCCACACTGTTCTGTTGTGTCCTGCCTGTGCAAAGTGCTGGGGAGTTGGCTAGCAAGGCAGAGTCTGTTGCTCAGCTTCCAACAGGAAATTCAATCCTTTAGCTAAATATTTGTTCTGCAGTTTGCATTTCAAATAATATTAATTAGGGAAGTAATACATAATCAACAGTCCTCCATTTCTTGGTAGATAATGGTAATCAGCAGCATTTGCTTCCTTATTTATTGCGGAAGGGAATTCAACCCACCATGTGCCATCCACATTGCAGAAGGGGGTGAAAAGTAAGTTCTGACAACAGAAAATACAGAACAACAATGGAATTGAATAGTAGGGAAAGGAATTAAATACAGTTTTGGTTTAAGTGAGAGAAAGGGGTGAAAGCACAAAGAGAACAGCAAGAAAGGATGACTGAGCATAGGTTAGGCTGCTCAGATGGTGCTCCATGCTGTCATGGTGCTCCAAACAAGAAGCTGGAAATTTCTAACAAGAACTTGTGTAAACTATGCAAACTACTAGCTGAAATTAGTTAATATAAATAATAGCATAGTTCTACTTGATTACTGTAAATAGTTAATCTCCACAACTCCGTAATCAAGTCTCCTGAAATGTGTTGATCTTATGAAAGATGTTCTTAATGTGATTATTTTGTAATTCAAGAGCTTATGTTATGAAGACAGTCCTTTTCCATGGAGTTTGCAAAGAGCATATTAACCGTATGTTAGAGTATTCAGTTGTGTCATGGTTTCAAGTACCCAAAACACATCATCTTTGCCAAACTTCAAGCTATCAATAGCTTCTAGTTGCAGGCACAGGCAGAGCTTCAAGTAAACTAAGAAACTTTCAGATTTGCCTTTCCATAGAGATTGCTTTTCCCAAAGTACAGCTGCTTCAAAGAATCTTGTGGAGTTCTGTATCACTTTGTGTGCTTACACCTGTGTTTCCACCGGTGTTTTAATCATAATTTGCATTTCTTCAAATAAATATGTAGGCAATGAACATGATTTAACAGCAGTGTTGTAGTGAGGCTTATGTTGAATACACCTAATTACTAAATACTAGGTTTATTTTTTTATTAGTGAATCTTTAATCTATGCTGTAGCATAAAACAGAGAGATATTTTTTGCTTCAGTTGCCTTCAGGTTTATTGGCCATTCATTATGCATTTATTCACTTAAAATGCCATTTCACTGTATGTGAAAACAAAAGCTGTAACTTGAGTTTGATAGGACAAATTCTACTCAAATCAGAATTACTTTTGTATTAAGGATTAAATTCTTGTTAAATTTATCACTGACTTTTTTTTCTGCTATAAAGGTGAGAAGGACAAAACTTAGAGCATCCTTGCCTTGTATTTCTCAGAAAAACAATCAAGGAAGATACTCTTAAGTATACAATGTATTTGTATACTTAAATTGGAATGTAAAAATTATCATTTTAGTTTCAGACACAAGCAGAAGGAATTGCGGAAAGCACAATTTTTAAACATTTGTGTTGCTAGAGCTCACAAGGGCAGCATTGTGAGAACTACTGTATCTAATCTTAAAAGCTTTAAATTTTATATTTTTCACATGCAGCTGATGTTACAGATTAATATTAAAAGACATTTTGTATTTAGGAAAATCTGTTTTGCGGTAGAGGCTCAGTGTTTTGCTATCTCAGGAATAACAATTTGGTGGCTGAATTAGCAACTTTTTTGCATCCTTATTATTAAAGAGTGCTTAACACATGAGTCTTGGTATGAATGCTCACCTCACTTTTTACTCAAAAGAGGAAAGCTAAGTTTCCTAACAGGAATATTGTGTCTCTAAGAATGCAGTGTTTTAAGTGATTATTTTCATGCCCTGAGTCCCTGATTTACTGAACTTCAACAAGTAAGCAGTTCAAACCTAACAGTATGAACTTTTGAACAGGTGCTAATCCAATTATAGTTAGTTTCAAGTGGGTATTTTGGACAAAAAAAAGACTGATGTAATGTGTTAGTAATTCTCCTTTTCTCCTTTTGCAGCATTAAAACTTCCTTTTGGCAAAACAACAGTGATGCATTTGGTGGCTAGAGAGACACTGCCAGAGCCAAACTCTCAAGGTAGGCTGGGGCACTAGAGGAATTTCTTACTCGAGTACATGGCAAAGTGGTCAGGTCTCTTACAGGCTTTTTGAGTATTTCATAACAGAGAAAAGTCAAGTCCTTGTGCTTTTTTGTGAAGAAGGTAATGGAATGCTTTTGTACATGTTTATAGAAAACTAAGAAATTAACTTTCTGGTTTAGCATTTTTATATAGTGCAGAAACTTACTCAGACCTTGGAAGCTCTTGTTTTTATTATGAAAAACTAGTCCTGATTTATTTTTCAGTTACGTATGCATGTGTATAACAATAAATAAATTTTTTACTGAAAATAATAAAAACCAGACTTGTATTAAGCATATTCTCACATGGAACAGCTTCATTGCTTTAGAAATGGCATGTAAGTAAAACTTCTTTCTTCTTTGCAGGTCAAAGGAACCGTGAAAAAACTGGAGAAAGCAATTGCTGTGTAATCCTGTAAACCCTTTTAGCTTTACCTGCTAAGTGTGATGTAATATAGTCTTTGTCTTTCATGCTGCTGGAATAGAAGAGGCCCTGCCTTGCTTCAAACACCTGTAGGAAGAGCCTGTCCGTAAATCCATGGAACTGAAATAATACATGAACACTGTCTCGTTAGTCTTTTTTTAAAAAAAAAAAAGTGAAAGATCTATGAACACTTTAATTGTTTTTTTTTCAATTCCTCCTTTTTGTTTGTTGAATAATCTTACAGTACATCATTTTTTGAAAGAATTCAATCTCCAGAAAGGTTTGTGTTCTTTTCTGTAGCAGGAATCCTTTTGCTACCACAAAAATCTGCATTAACCGGATCTAACCAGTCAAGCTTTCTAGATGCAATTTGCACTAAATATGGTTGACAGTATATTTCTCATCAACAATCTCTTAACAATATTTGAGACATCTAGTAATAACCCACAATGTATAATACAACACTGGAAAATAGTATATTAATAATTAAAACAAATCTCACTTATGGCCAAATCAAAGGAAAAACTCTTAAGTCAATTCTACCTAAGTCAACCTCGGTGGCCAAACTGGCACAGAATACTAACTAAACCAAGTCTAACTATATATATTTTCACTGCAACAAAGAAAAAATACTATGTGCCTGTAATTTAAAAGCACTCTGTAGAGGGCTGATGAAACTGATTTTTTTGTTACTGTGTGCACTCCGATCTCGTGTGTTAGTTGAGTGCTTATTCAGACAGCACAAACAAGTGCAGAGAGTGCATTTCCTAGCCTTAATATGGGAGGGGTAGTTTCCTGTAGTTCATAGGCTTTTATTATTGTGCATAAATGTTAGAAAACATCATTTACTAATCAATTTTATGTATTTGAATATTGGCAATTGGTGTTTTTCAGTCATTTTTCTCATCTGTACCTTAGACTCCAGTGTCATGCTTACTCATTAGAGATTTCAAAAGAATTATTAAAATTTAAAAAGCAAAAAGAAAAACTTCTGCCATAGTACTAGTTTTGTTTCTTTACGTAATCTGCATTTGGTATTAGTGCTTGCAATGGTATTAAAATCAGAAGCTGATTTTTGAAGGCGTACATAATTGAAAAGGATGCCATTCTTTTATTTCATATCAATAATTTAAATGTTGATATGCTAAAGAAATTTGCACAGCACTAAAGCATGAGCTAGTTTCATCTAAACCTGTAAAAAATAAAAATAAATAAAAATTAAAAAATATAAAAGATTTTATATTTTTTCACTGGGGAGGAATTCTTCCTGGGTGAAATTACAAATATGTGTAGAATATATTTAATAAAAATCTTATAAAATACATAACTATAGAGGTTAAATATAGATTGGCGTGTAGTATAATAGAACAATATTCCATATAAATAGCTTTAGCCTTTAAAAAACTGAGTCACAGGTTGACATTGTGTTCTGTACTTAAGTGTCCACAACTCTTACAGATGTTCTGTGTAATCGTTTTTCTGAATGATTGGCATCATTCAAATGTAAACAGGTTATTTTATTCATTGTTACTGCTTTGATGAAATGCTTTATATGCAGTAGATTTACAAAAATATTGTTCATACTGATCAGAATTAAATTTGTATAGAGCAGAGTTTTAAAACAAATTGTAAATAGCACTAAACATTTTCTTTCTGCAACCTGTACTGATAGACTCTTCTGTAAACTAAATAAAAGAATATTGTAGTGCATTTCAGTGGTGTTTCAAGGGTTGTAATTGGGTCTGTAACTGTTTTTAATAGTACTTTTTAATCTGGAAATTAAGCAAGGACTCAATTTTATTTATTTTTTAAAAAAGGAGGGGCACAGAAGCTGCTGAAAAATGCTAAGGAGATTTATCACTTCAATTTTTGTTTTCCTTCCACTTCATATGTAGCCTGGAAGTATTTCTTCTGTTGAAGAGGAATGTGAGCATGAGCAGTTGCAAATGGGCAGCAGTGTTACACCCTTGTGTGCCTCACAGGAGCTGAGTGCTCGTACTGTGAGTTATTGAACCTTCATTTACTGATAGCAAAGAGCATGCACATACCCCTTGAGGTGCAGGGAACTGAGATGACACCATTACGTGCTCCTTACCAAAATTAATCTTGGGGGGAGGGGGGCATTTCCTTCTGCTCTGCAGTGTGGTTGCTAAATAAGAAACTGTAGGGACACAAACCTTCTTCTTTAAAAAGAAAAAGGTGTGACAGAGTTCCCTTTTCCAAAATGCTGACCGCCCAAGTAACATAGACTTAGATGGGCAATGGCTATGACAGCACAAGAAAAAGAAATGGTCTGAGACAGGACATGCTCAGTTAGTTAAACAAGTCTTTCAGATGCATCGATTTTGAAAAACGAATGTACGAGATGTAATCCTGGTTTGAAAAAATAGCCAGGTACTTAATACAGAATAAATACATGAAAATCCAGTGGCTTCTAGATAAAGTATCTGGTGAGGTTCTGTAGCAAAGTATGTGGAGTTCCCTCTTGTTAAGATGAGTAAGATGCATATATGCACATGTCCAAGCAAATCCTTAAATACTGCCTGGCATTTAAAGCATGCCAAAATGACTCCTGCAGAAAGTGGATAGAACAGTTTGCCTGAATTTTCCCACCAATTGTCAGAGTTCTGTCCTTGGATCAGTTAATAGATGCCCCGTGGATGAGTTAATAGATGTCATGAAGGAAGGGAAGGAGAGGATGAGCTGCAGTCCTTATTCTGAAACACCATGAATGGATGACATCTGTCTCCTGTACCACTCTGTGTGTGTGTTATCAACCACAAACAATCACACGTGTGAGGAGTGATATTGTGGCCAATACCCCAGAGTGCTGTGCAGCCCTTCAGAAGGACCTCGATGGTGTGGAGAGATGGGTAGAGAGGAACTGTGTGAAATTCAACAAAAGCAAATGCAGGGTTCTTACCCTTGCACCAGCACAGGCTGACGAAGGAGTTCTGTGGAGGTCCTGGTGGACAACAAGCTGTCCTTGAGCTAGCAGTGCCCTTTTGGCCAAGAAGGCCAGTGGTGTCCTGGGGCAGATTAGGGTGGAAGAACAGTGCCAGCAGGTATGGGGAGGTGATCCTGCCCCTCTGCTCAGCCCTGGTGAGGCACATCTGGAGTGCTGTGTCCAGTTCTGGGCTCCTCAGTACAAGAGAGACATGGAGCTCCTGGAGCAGGTCCAGCAGAGAAGAACAAGGATGATTGGGGGACTGGAGCATCTCTCGTATGAGGAAAGGCTGAGGGAGCTGGGCCTGTTCAGCCTCGAGAAGAGATGACTGAGAGGGGACCTCATCAGTGCCTGTAAGTATCCAGAAGAAAGTGTCAGAGGATGGATCCAGGCTCTGCTCAGCAGTGCTGAGCAATAGGACAAGAGGCAATGGGCAGAAACTGATGCACAGGATATTCCAGCTGAACGTGAGGAAGAACTTTACTGTGCAGTGACCACACACTGGAACAGGCTGCCCAGAGATGGTGTGGAGTCTCCCTCACTGGAGACATTCAAGAACTATCTGGACACAGCCCTGTGCCGTGTGCTCTGGGATGGCCCTGCTTGAGCAGGGAGGTTGGACCAGATGACTCCCAGTGGTCTCTTCCAACTGTATCCATTCTGTGATTCTGTAATATCTGGTAGCAATGAAAGTACTCTACAACTTCTGTTCTCTTACAGGATAGCAAAATTATGTGGAAACAGTCATGGGGATTAGCTCAGCTGCTGGAGGAAGAAAGTGTGGCCACTGTAATGTTAGAGGCTTTGCTAAGGTGCTGCACCAAGATTAATTCAGTGCTGATCTCTGCACTTTCTGGATACCATTCCTTAGTACACTGCATTTGCAACAGAGGGAACAATGATTTAATTTAGAAGAGAAACATACATCACTTTACAAAAACTTCCTTCCTCTCTCACAGGTAAGAAGGCAGGCAGGTGTTTCTGGGCTAGCCAGAAATCAGGAGTGGCTGCTGCTGCTGTTCTCCAGGGAAGTAAAGCTTGTGTATTTTGTAGTTCTGTGTGTGCTCTGATAAGATTTCTTACACAAAACTTGCTTCAAGAAGCAAACAGAGGGATGGATATACTTCATCTGAAACATTCTGAAACATTCTTGCTAACTTGATGTTGATTAAGTGGGTAATTTTAAGGAGATTTTGAGTTGCATGTCCTGTGTAAATTGGCATTGAGACAATTAACAGCAGTTACACTATTGAAACCAGGGGGAATTCTGTGCCTAAATCAGAGGAAATGCCAAGATCTGTTAAGACTCTTAAAGGAGAGTTCCTACCCCCTTTATTTCTGTTGCAGTACTGAGGTTCTTCCTAGATACCCTGTCTTGGCCGTAGCTTCTGAGTTCCAAGCTTATTTTCAGAGCACAATAAAAGGTTTGTTGTTACTCAAGGGGCTGATGGTAATATACGGTTCATGATAATAAGCTGTTAACAATCCTCATAAAGTAGGATAATAAAGGCATTTTTGTCCTTCTGTGCCACGTGTACATACCTGTGAAAAGATTTAAAATGTGAGAGCCAATTTATTGCACTGGACTGTATAATTACAAAACCCTTGTTATGCTCTGGGTTTTTCCAGTACTTTATTATTGACTTCTGCTGGGCTTTTTAAAAAATTAATTGATAAGGGTTTGGGTTTTTTAATTAATCTGGAAAAGGAATGACCAGTGAAATAGAAAATAATGAAGGTTATGAAAGTCAAGGTCACAAAAAAATGAGACTTTAATGATACCTTATCAAGCTCATGGAGTGGATCACAGTGACAATGAAGCTGCAGTTTGGAATGTGAAGGACAGCACAGGTAGAGAAGGCAAAGTATTCTTACGACTCTTACTTTTGAAATTACCTGCATCAGTCCAGGTCTGAGTTCTGGGCATCATGGGCAAATTCTTTGTACTGCAAGTTCCTTAGGATTTTGAAAATGCTAACAAAAATAGCGAGACAGCAGAAATATTACAGAGAGATTGAAAAGACTGAGAGGTTAAAATAGCTACGGTCAGGATTAACACAGAAAATGGATGGAGAACTTCTATTTTTGTCTTTTAGCTGTGTAGGCCCAGTTTTTACATTTGTCTGTAAAGCAGAGGTGACAAATTCAGATTTGATAGAAAGACTTTTTCATTAAGTGAATGGCACTCACTGCCACCAGAAGTAATTTGAGGAGAACAGCTGAACTAGATATATAAGTAAAATGGATTATTGTATCAATGAAAATTGATAGAATTTCCAGAATTAGCAACATTAGTGATGCCAAACTCTTTCCCAACAAGGCAGTATTTTTGTCCTTCAGACATTATGTTACCTGTCAGTGAAGAGCCCAACTTTTAGGGGAAAAATACTTCTGGCATGTTACTCCCTCCATTATGTACAAGCAAGTGCATAATGTGAGCCCTAGGGCCAGCATACCGTGTACTCCAGCAAGAGTTTATCTCTACAAACCTCCTGCTTCCTGAGAAGAAATTTTGGTCACAGTCAAGGTGATGTTTGTGCTTTCCTGGAGCAGGCTTGAGGGAATAATTTACTGTGTTTTAGCTGGTGGAGAATGTGAACTTGGGGCAGAAGTTGATGCCTCTTGAGTGGTGCCAGATGCAAGCACCCTGCTTTTATCAATTCCAAGGATGCTGAATTTATAGGTAGTAAATGTTTTGACTCTTCTAACAGAAAATACTCTTCAACTACTATTTTGTTTGGATAGAGGCAAGGTAGTAGGATGAAACAACAATTTTCCCTTTTACTTTCGTCTATTCTTTGAACTAAAAATCAGGAAGAAACAATGGGAGAAGTTTTGGGTGCCTACCATAGGATCAACCATTAAATGTCTGGTCAAAATAAACTGACCAGCAGCTATCCATGCAAGAAAGAGCAACTGTGGGAAAGAGGTGACCACTGCCCACAGTCAGCAAGTGACTTCCAGGGTGAAGTAGGTCAGGTTGTGAATGAGAGGCAGAAGGGGGTGACAAATTGTCACTTCATGGGACTTTCAGCTGTTGCCTGGCAAAAAAGGGAAATAGAATCTTGCACCAATCATTGGGGAGCAGAATAACAGAGGGGAACTGCCTGTAGAGGTTAGATTGGAAAATTAATGTTTTAAAAAATCCACGATA
This sequence comes from Oriolus oriolus, assembly GCA_013400235.1. Taxonomy (NCBI): domain Eukaryota; kingdom Metazoa; phylum Chordata; class Aves; order Passeriformes; family Corvidae; genus Oriolus; species Oriolus oriolus. Next base: position 186,500 of record VXBT01011620.1, read on the forward strand.
CTGGAAGCCAACTCTGTATTGGATGGATTATATTGGACTTCCAGAATGAGGGAAATATATACGGGTGTATGTCTTACCTTGATCTGTCTGTTACCTGTGCTGGCTAAATTAAAGAAAGGTTGGATTTCAGTTCCTTAATTTGTGCAGCTCACACATCCCTTAATAAGGCTCGTTAATCCCCGGTGCTGCCAAGGTTACGGCTCTGCCGGAGCTGGCAGGGAGCTCAGGGGCACCCTGCAGCCTCACCAGGTGAAAAGCCGTCACCACAACTGTGCCCACCGTGTGAGAGGAAAAGCACAAAGGTCTTGGGTGGGGCGAAATGTCAGTGTGGTGAGTCAGCAGGTGTCCAGATTGGGGAATTCCCCCAAGTCCATGGGACTGTACCAGCTGAGTGGTGTTTCAGTGAATTTGATGGGTGCTCTGGAAAGCAAACAGGCAAGAGTCTTCTCTTGCACTCTTGCATTAATTAAGTGATGCCAGCCAAACCTTTTGTTTCCTGTCACCCTGACTGACGGCATCCCAAGGAAGGGTCTGCTCTCAACAAACAGATATAAAGGCTGCCCCAGGATCTATTTTTCTTGTGCCCTGAGCAGTGACTCTCTCTGGCTTCATCACCAAGGTCCTTGAGCATCACATCATTCCTGTTTTCTCCCAGCCTGGTGCTTCTGGCTGCAGAGGACAGGGATCACCACCGGACACCTGCTCCACTGAGCTGAGTCCATGGTAAGGACTGGAAAAAAACATTGCCAGTGTGGACGCAGCATCCTGCTGCAGCCATCTCCTCTGGCCTACAGACAGGGCTCCTCCATGGCTCTGGCTGTTGATGGGTAGTCTGAACTGCCGAGTGGAGAGGAACGTGCTTTGAGCTTCCAAGCAAAGTGCAGACCCACCATTCATGACACTGGCCACCCCCAGCTCCAGCTGCATCTGCCTCTATCCTTTGGGTAAGACTGTTGCAGCAGAGAACCTCAGTGGTGATCAAACTAGTGAGAGCTACTGCCCCTCCTGCAGCAGGGAGGCTGAAACCCCTGGCGTGCTTTTCCAGGTCTAATCATGAGAGCAGACGTGGGTCAAGAGCACCCTAAGCTCTGCCCCTACTGCAGAGATGAGTGCTGTGCTGGCTGCCCTGGGGACCATGGGGAACAGGCAGGGGAAGAGAGCTTGGCGGGGATGGTTTGGGACCTGGCCCTGTTCCTCTTCTCTGCTGCTGGAACTCCTTGTCACAGTGGACCAGAGCTGGGATCACAGGCCCTGGCTTCAGCACCCCGAGCTGCCCTGGGAGGAACTCGCCTGGGGGTTGCTCAGCTGCCAGTGCATTTTACCATCTCGAGGGTTGCGATGATTAGAATAATTCTGAGCTCACGGTTGGGAGGCTGGGATGTGACTGCAGGGTTGGGACAGCCTGAGGCAGCCCTGTCCTTGGAGAGCCGCTGGGGAGGTGCAGTCATTGCAGATCACTTCTGCCAGCTCCCCGTGGCCGCACAACTCATCCGTGCTTCCAGCCCCATTCGAGGAGTGACCTTGATTACCACGGTGCTGCGTGGCTCAACCTGACTACCAGGGAGCAGCTGAGCTGCCCTGCCTTATTCCCAAACCCAGCACCCATGCCAGAGCCGGTAACTCCTCAGGAATCCAATGCACCCTGGAGGTGTGCTGCCACCAGCGGGATGGGGGGACTTGAGCTTCCAGCAGGTCTTGCAGGGTACCAGGCCCAGGCCTGTTGGTTTCCTTTGCCTCAGTGGCCCCGCAGCTGCTGCCTCCCCCTGGGCTTCGGGGGTGCGGGGGTTTCATCTTCAAAGACACACTTTCTTCTGCCTGGTGGTAAAAAGGCTGAGGAGGCTTTTGTTCCTGTTAGATACTGTATGTGTGCCTGGCTGTCCTTTTTCACCCGAAAGTTAATGGTTAACCCCTGGAGACCGCAGCCAGGCACTGAGAAGCCTCTTGTTACCTCTGGAAATTAAGGCAGCTTGAGGGTGTGGTGGCTTGTTGCCTGTGTAGGTGCCAAACGCCCACCCTGCCTTTGAGGAGGGCTGGGTTATCAGTGATGCAGGGCTGCGCATGGGTGGGAGGATCCGTCTGTGGCAAGGCTTGCATGCACAAGCTCATGGGCTGCTGGGGGGAGCCTGGTCTTAAAGACGTCTGGTCGGTGTTGTGGTACCTAAATCTTTAACTCAGCTTCCCTTTGATGTAGTAAAGAACTTCCGTCCTGTTTCCTGGAAAGGGGACCCAGTGTGCAGAAGTTAGTCAGCTCTGGTAACAGTTCTGCTGGAAATTGCTGCCTGGAGGGCAGGTGTAGGTATTTCCCTGTGCTCCAAGAGGGAAGAGTTGGCCACAGACAGCAAACACGGCATCCTCCTTAGAGGGAAATATCACTGCTGCCAGGGAAAACCTGACTGGCTCCTCTGGTCTCTGCAGGCTGATTCCAAAACCTTTGGACACCTCTCCTCTCTCGGGAGAAAAAATAAAAAATGGAGACAAAAGACATTTTCGTGTTGGTGGGTTAGGGCAAACACGGGAGCCTGGAGATAATGAAGCTTCTGAGACCATGACATAATTGGCATTCAACAACTCACCTTTTCAGACACTGAGAGGTGTTTAAATGTGAGTGGTTCAGTCCCTACCCCCTGGGATGAATACTCCCTGACTCGCCAGATGTTTCTTTGAAGATAGCCAATGGGATTTGCAAAATCCCAAACTGAAGCTTATTATCTGCTGAGTGAGAAGACAATGGAACTTGATAGCTCTGCAGAGCTCCTGGCCCTGTGTGGGGCCAGAGAGTCTCGGGCAGCCCCAGCCCCACTGGCACCGGTGCGGGAGGAGGGAGCAGGGGCTCAGCAGCTGTGTGGTGGATCTGCCTCAGCCCTGCTCACCTGCATGAGGAGGGTTAAATTAGGAATGTGGGCATCCCTAATTGCACTGTCAGGCCAAATAAGCCAAAAGGGTTGTGAGCCAAAGCTGAAACGAAGTATTTGTGGAACGAGAAAGAGATCATACGTTCAACTCCCCTGAAGCATCACTGCTGTCAGAGATGCCAGTTTCCAAGGTCAAAGGCAGCACAGTGATGGAAGAAGAGGAAAAAGGCTGAGTGCCATTCAGCTGGGAAAGCAAGCAGGCTACTGCAGTGTCTCAGCATCAGCAATGAAAGGCTGCTTGTAAATAATGCTGCTTCCAAATAATGCTGCTTCCAGCACTCTGGGATTTTGCAGACTGTCATATTGAGGCTCTATCGATCCCTGGATAGAGGTGCTGAATTTCGACATCTGATAGCCCGTTACACCTGCAGTTCTCAAGCTTGTTTCTTTACAGAAGTACAGTTTCTACTGGTGGAAAGAGCTTTGTGTTAAGAAATGCTCCAAGGGAGATGAGCTGGTTTAATAAGGAAGCACAGAAGAGACTGGTGAGGGGAGCTGAGGCTGTGGTTTTTCATCTGACATTCGTGTCAGGTCCTGACAAGGGACTCACAGCGCTTGCACATCAGGACTTTCCCTCCTGTACCTGCTGCCATTCCTGCACCAGGGTATTTGTGCTTACTGATATTTTCCTAAGGGTGAAAATAAGGTCTCACCAAATGATAATTACCAGAGCAGGCCCTTTCAGTCACCTTTACAGTGCTGTAAAAGTAGCTTGATGTTTGGTCCCAGTTTTGTAATGAAAATAGTATTTTTCTACTGAAAACTGGGGAAAAAAGATTGTGTATGATACACTAAAGATGCAGAAGCTTGTAACAGATGCTATTATTCATCTTTAGACTGAAAATCCAGCCACAATGTTGGAATCAGATTCAACAAAAATTTCTACTTTTCCTGTGTGATGTTCCTTCTTTACGCCTCTTTTGAGCACTGAATTCACTTGATCAACATGAAAAATCACCTTTCTGTGTGGCGTGACATCTTGGCAACGCTGGACCATCAGTCCTGCTGTGGTGAGAAGAAGTATTTCCTTCTTACGGCTACTCCATCACTCCTCCTGTTTGGGACTGCTGGCCTGAGCATGGACAGAGGCAGAGGTCACCACCTCTGGCTCTCAATCACACCCTGGATGAGGCTGCCAGGTTTTCAGGTGCTGACAAGAAACTATGAATGGGCAGGCCTTTGAATTTCTTTAGAAAAACTCAGTAATAATTCCCCCATTTTGTGTCTCTGCATAGATCCTGTACCAGTGGTCTGTGTACTCACCTACTCTTCGTTGTTTTTAAAGTGGCACCTACAGGATTTGGTCAGCCAAGCTGCAGCAGCAGGAATCAATCTGCTTTCCTCCTGTGAGGCAGGCATCTCTATGATGCCGCTGTGTGCACAGCAATAGCTGCTCTGCTAGTGCAGTCATTACTAAGCAATCGCTGGGGAGGTGCAGCAAAAGCAGCCGAGAGCTGCATCACACACATCATGCAGAGAAGGAGGAAATAAGGCTGCTGCTGTACTCTGAGACCATACACAAAAGGCTTTAGACTATAGATGGGAAGGTGAGCTGGTGTGCAGGTGCATCATGTGATGACTGAGTTTGGGCTGGTGTAAATTACACCACTGGGGACCAAACACTAGGGACCAAACCGGAGGGCTGCCTGCTCTCACCAGCAGCTGTTTCACAGCCAGGCTCTTAGATTCCTTTTCCAGCGCATCCTCTCTTTTGGGCTTTTTGCATTTGGCTTATGCCAGGCTGCAGGATTTCATTCACCATGTGTTGAGAAGGAGGGAAGAGAGATTTTTCTGTGCACATGTGAATACAACTCTAAGCTGATATAATATCCCTGTTAGGGAAAAGGCAGACAGGAAAGGAGCTCGTACTGACTTTGCCCTATTTAGCTTCACTCCTGTGTTGGTCCCTCTGTGCTTTTTTGCATCTGTCTGAAAACCGGAGGATCCACCCGATATGAATACTTGCAGCTCATGTGTTACATGATGCTGCTGTGCAAACTTCTCTGTTAAATCTGTCAAATCTGACCTGTTGGACTGTTTGAGAGCTACGGCTGCCAGATAGATTTTGCTCGGTCTTCCTCTGCCCAGACTACCCTGGGATTCATCACCAAACTGAAAATTGCTGCACAGTTTCCTTTCCTTCCCTTCAAAGGCTCCAAGTTGTGACTGGGCTGCTTTGGTCAACCCTTGGGAGCCGTTTGGCAGCTGTGTGTTGTTCTCTCAGCAGGCACCTGTTCTGCTGAAAACATTTTGGAAATCAGAAGGGCTGATTCTCATTTACATGAAGGACTGCATGTGCCACGAGGGAGGTTTCAGCATTAACAGATGGGAAATTTGCATGTGGATGGAGCCTTCCATGCCTTTGTGTCAACAGTGATGCAAAGGGCTCGCAGCCCATTGAACCTGGATGACACTCGCATCCTTAAAATCAAAGCAATTCCTAAGGGGTGGGGACAGAGTCCTACCTGAGCACCACACAGGAGCAGCAGCTGCAGAAGGACTCATGAAGGAGCCAAGATCTCTTGGAGTCTCCTCCAGAAGAAATCGTTTGAAATGGCTTACAGAGTACTGGAGACCCAGTTGTCAACACAACTGTTTTACAATCTTTAATTAGCTGAGACTTCATTTTGTCAAGCTATCCTTGTTGCAGGAAATGATAACGCACTAACAGAAGCAGCCAGTGCAAGGCTATTGATTTTTAGGTGTACGCTGAAAAATGAGCACAGGAAGCAGACTTGGCTGGTCCCCAAGGACTGCCAATAGAGAGGAGTAGCAAAAAGAAAAAGGTGCTGAGAAATGTGGCCTTGTCTGTTCCCACAGGAGCTCACGGAAAGTTTTCTGTTGACTCCAGTCATTACCTTTTTTGCATTTGGACTGTGTACCAAACATGGTGAGAGCTCTGATGGAAGTTTCCCAGAGGAAGACTTTGTTCCTTTTCTGAATGCAGAATATCTCTGTCTTTTTCAAGACCAGAGTCAAGTCTCTCTGGGAGGAAGATCCCCCTGGATATCTGAGTAAGTCAGCAGGCTGGATCAGTCTTCCCTTCCCAGAGTTTTCCTTTGAGGACTTCCTGCAGGGGGCTAGAAGGAGAGAGCAGTCTTTCTCTTGGTGGCTTGTTGTTTTCCTCTGCCCATGGTGCAGATGCAGCCATGGATGGGACCTGAGGACACTTTTATCTGTCCAGATGATTGTAGTACCACTTCACAGGTTAAGTTTTGTCATGTCCACTGTCTTCGGAAGCAAGCTACTGATCTCACAAAGACTATCATTAGCACGCTTCTAAATAATTACTGAGGACAAAATTTGTGAAGAGAGGAGAAATTAGTGCCAGCAGGGACCAGCTTTTCAAATTTGCCATCCTCTTCCTACTCTCTGCTGTGTTGGAGTAAAAGCAAAAACCTATCTGGATGATCAGAGGTTAATGGGTTGTGCTCTAGTAAGTGGGGTACCAAGGGCCATCGTGGGACCTGTCCTGTTAAACATTGGCCACCAATTACCTGGAGGAGGCAACAGAGGGCACTTGTCAAGTCTGCAGGTGACGCTGAAGTGCTCTGTCATTATAGTGTGGCCAGCAGGACCAGGGCAGGGATTGTCCCTCTGTATATGGCACTGGTGAGGCCACATCTTGAATCCTGCGCCCAGTTTTGGGCCCCTCATTAAAAGAAGGACACCGAGGTGCTGGAGCAAGTCCAGAGAATGGCAACAGAGCTGAGAAATGTTCTAGAGAGTGAGTCATATGAGGAGGGGCTGAGGGAGCTCGGGGTGTTTAGCCTGGAGAAAAGGAGGTTCAGGGGTGACCTCGTCGCTCTCCACAACTGCCTGAAAGGAGGGGTTGGCCTCTTCTCCCAGGCAGCTAGTGACAGGATGAGAAGAAATGGCCTCAAGCTGCACCAGGGGAAGTTCCGTTTGGACATCAGGAAGAATTTTTTCACTGAAAGGACTGTCAAACATTGGAATAGACTGCCCAGAGAAGGGGTGGAGTCACCATCCCTGAAGGTCTTCAAGAAACAGCTGGACATGACAGTGTTAGCGTTTAGTTCACATGGTTGTGTTTAGTCACAGGCTGGGCTTGATGATCTTGGAGGTCTTTTCCAACCGTAATGGTTTTATGATTCTATGATTATGCTGCCATTTAGAGAGATCTAGGCAGCCTGGAGAAATGGGTCAGCAGCAACATCACGAAATTCAATAGGGACAGACACAAAACCCTGTCCCTTTGCAATGACACAGACCAGGGGACTGCCTGGCTGAGGGCAGTCAGGCTGAAAATACCCTTTTGCCACAGAGCTGTATGTCCAGTGTGAGAGTGGCCAGGCCTTGGAGTGGGTTGTCCAGGGAGGGTGCCCTATTTCTTTGTCCTCAGAAGTTTACAAGACGCATCGGGACCCCGAGTGTCCTGGCCAGATCTCAAAGCTGACCTTGCTCTGGGCAGCAGGTTGGACTAAAGACCTCCTGAGGCCCCTGGCAGAAGTATCCAAGGGTCCTAAGAGTAACAAAATGCTGGACCATCGTTGGAGCTACGAACTCTAGCCTGGTGCATTACTTACCCCCCACACACGCAGCAGCCCCAGACTCATTTGGTGTGTATCTGTTTCTATTTCCAAACAGTTTCCTGACAATTACAAAAAAACCCAGAGATACTTCAATTAAAATTGGCCCCGGTGTGAGCAGTGATATCAAATGATGTGGCTGACTTCCAGGTCCAAAAGCTATTTACTCATAATTTTTTCCAGAAACCTTCTTGCTTAAAACCAGGGAGAAGCACAAAACTGGTTGTCACTACGGAAAAGGCGGTCCTGCTCTTTGAAGCGGCCCTGGGGAGGATGGGAGGAGCAGGAATAGCTGCAGCATCCTCTGAGGAGGCTCTGCTGGGACAGAGGAGGAAAACAGTGATGTGCACACACTGAGCAAGAGGAGGAGAAAGCCTCTCCCTGGCCCTGCCTGGCACGATGGTGGCTCTGCGTGGCAGGTGGTGAGGACCCCTGCATACCTAAAAGCTTTTGCCTTCTAGATGGGATTGAGGCAGGCAATCCACATTAAGGTAAATATAAGAAAGGTCAGTCTGAAAGGGGTAATTTATTTTCTCTCTTACATTTAACAGTGTCTCCAATTCAGATGATTCTGCCAAAAAAAATACATGGGTAATGAGACAGAAGTAGGAAGCAGTTTGTTTCCTGTCCGGGCCATCTTTTCCTCTGGCAGGTATCTCATAGCTTAAAAAAAAAAAAAAACCTCAACAGCTTCTGCTAAACAGCCCTGGCTTTCCTGTGCATCCTCTGCATGAAAGTGGTCTCCAAGCCCCTAAATCAATACATTCCTTCCTGTCCTTCTGAGATCACTTATCTGCAGTGAGTTCACTGCTCTTGCTGCAGACTGCTGAGCTCGCTGCTTTGCCACTTGAGCTGGGTGCACTGAAAAAAACCTTTGAATTCCCATGCTCCAGCTCAGTTTGCTGGTTCAAAGCAAACTTTGTCTCAGCAAAGCCCTGGAAGCTGCAATTAATGCTGCCACTCCAGCCCCCGCCATATCACCATTTGCCATTGGTGGCATAACAAGAATGCAATTCCTGATGAATGAAAAAGACCTTCTTCACAACTGACCCAAAGTGCTCCTAGCCTTCACTACAAGCCCATGCAGTGGAAATCCAGTGTTTATTTTGGAAGGTACAGGCGGGGGCAGTGCTGGATCCCCCTCCTGTCCCTGGCTGTGCTGCGCTCCCAGTTACTCCTGCACCATCCTGCAGCGGGCAGCAGAGGTGACTGAAGACACTTTTACTCCCTTTAACATGTTTGGGCTACTGCTGAGCTGGATTTTGAGCTTTTAGATTTTGGAGTCAGATGACTTTAGATTATACCTTGATATAATGTTCATGGAATGCCTGGGGGAAAGCCTCCTGAGCTCCATTCAGTTCCCCCTGGGTGTGTGCCCCACGCCAGGGGCTGGTGCCTCCCCCTCAGCTCTCTGCACTTGCCAGTCCCTGCAGTGCTGCTCCCAGGCTCTGCAGCAGGGACACAGACCGGGGCATGTGGCACACACCACAGCTTTCACAGGGTCAAATGGTTTGCTTGTCTGCTTGTAAGGAAAGGGCAAAAAAGAAATGGATCTATCTCACAGCAGTTTATGCAGCAGCAGAGCCAGACATGGTGGAGTTTGAGGGACAGAGGCAGCAGCTTCCCACTGCTGCAGCTCTGAGCCTCAGTGGGCTCAGAAGGACCCAGAGGCACCTCCAAGCCAGGCAGCAGGGGATGAGTGGGTGATGGCTCAGCCCTGGCCCTTTCCCAACCACAGACCACGTGTGTGCACACAGGTTTGTTCTGGCACGTCTCTCCTAGGGGTGAATTTCATCCTTGATGCAGAAATCTTCTCGAACCACAGGCATTGGCTGTGTGGTGAGAGGTTGGCTCCAGGAGGCTGTACTGGCACCTACAAGTTTAAAATTTTCCCTCACCTTCATAATTGACATAATTATCCAATTACAGGAATGAGATGTTGACTGAGATTCATGTCAAAGGGGGAGCCAGGAGGATGGCTGCAGTCAGGTGAAATTCTGGCTGAAAAGCAAAATCCCTCAGCTGAGACTTCTGCTTGAACACCAGGTAATTTCCCCTTGTCCCTGCCACTTAACTGAGCCACTTCCATTTTCTGGTGTCCCCGGTTTTCAACAGAAGCCTCGGGGACTGCTGGCAGAGGGCATGTGTTCTTTTGTGATTTCAGGAACACAGAAAGCCTGTTAGCGCGCCCTTGTCTGGCCCGGATAGATGGGCACACTCCTGCCATGGGAGAGCATCCTGAAGGCAGCACATGAGTGTCAGGGTGCAGCATGCGCTTCACCTCCTATAAACCACAAAGAAGAGGGATAAAATGGGAGGGAATTCATCCCGCGGCACATTTTGCTTATATGAAAAACTTCATTTTATCGGCTGCTTCATGGTGGCAGAGACTGCTGCAGATCAGAAAGGCAGCTCGGCTGCTGACGCTGCGCCTGCAGAGAAGGGCACGGCTGGCTGTGGTGGCTGCAGGTGATTGTTCCCTGTTCCTCTGCGCGCTGATGCTGCCTCCTCGGCACTGGCAGACTGCGGAGAGACACCAAGGGGCGGCTGCACACATCCCCGGCAGCGCTGAGCACACCGCCGGCTGCAGGAGAGCGAAGGAGGGATGAACGGCGGCCCCTTCCCTGCCTGAGGAGCCGCCCCTGGGTTTTGCCCATCTATTTTTAAAGGACATTTTGCTGAGACTGATCTCTGTGCAGTGGCGCAGAGCCACAGCTCAGCTCTGAAGAAAAGAAGGCATTTGGGCTCCTGAACAGGGTTCACTGAAGTGAAGTTGCCCGAAGCAAGTTTCAGAGGGGCTTCTGGCCCCTTCCCTGCCTGCTGCTGCTGGCATGGCCCCAGCATCCCTCTTCCAGCACTGGCCTCTTGACTTTGTGGCTGGACACAGGAGATGCTGGTGTTGTTCATGTCTCTGAATGGAATTTTTAAATTTGCTTTTCGATCTCTTTTAGTGCCATAGATCTAAAAGGCTCTCATCACCTTGTAGGGCAAAGCCTCCTGTGCCTTCCTCCAAGGAGAAAATGGAGGGTTGGCGTAAGTTACCCTTGGGATAGAGGGGATGGGGTGTTTCCCCTGGGCTCCCGCTCATCTTTGCTGTCTGGTGCTGTAGGTGTGCTCTTCGGGGAACACCTTGGGTGTCCCTGTCTGTCCTGGCAAGGGGGTTGAGAGGAGGAAAGCAGAAAGCTGCAGCTTAGAGGGACTCTGGGCTGGGGACCACCTGCACGTTGTTTGTGTTGTTTCGCTGTGACCACTGCCAGATGAACAGAACAAAACATGGCAAGAGAATGATTGCTCTGCTCTTCTCCTGAAGTCAGGCACAGCCCACAGATAATGCCTGGCAGGTGGCAGTGCTGTCCCTTAGAAAGGGATGGACGAGTCCTGCACCCCAGCCTTACTGCTCCGGGCCTCTTTGCCTCCTCTCCCAAATAAGATGGATAAAAATGGCAGAACAGGCTTTGTCCTGGACTCAAATGGTGCACAGCTTTTCCTGCAAGGGAGGACCAGCTAAACAAGGCTTAACTGACTCCTTTCAAGGAAGCTGAGCACGCATGGGGAGTAGGTGAGCTGGGACCCAGTGCTGTAATGACTGAAGCGCCTGCTGGCCATGAGGATGTCTCTGGAAGGCTCTCCAAGCCACCAGAAGCATGGAAGGAGGGTGGATGCATAGTTACTGGGCAGCAGTCAGACACCCCCACTCTGGGGCTGGGTTTGGGGCAGTGGATGCCAGGTCAGGAGCATGAGGCTGAATTCATATTTAAAGGTTTTTCCATCCTTATTATCCATGACTCTGCTTCTGTGCTCGGGGATGAATTTCTTTGTCAGCCATAGAAATAAGAAAGGCTGTATTAACTGGAGATCTTTACTGCTGGATATATGTATTATTTGACCTTTTGCTCTCAGTTGCCCAGGACGTGCAGTGAGCCCAGAGCAACCTTTTCACATCATCACAGAAACCACTGCTGTCATAGCACAAACACTTAATTTTAGCTTAGATTTCTGGGGAAATGAGGTCCATAAAGTCACACACAAGGCACTTGTCTCACCAGCCAGGCACCCAGGCTGGGTCTGCTTGCTCTCTGCTTGCAGCTTCTGATGATGGCATTGCTCAGTCTGGCAGGCAGGTGTCGGTCCCAGCAGTGAGAAGATCATGCAGGTGACGTGAGGAGTAATGGATGGCTGGGTGGGTGAGAGATCTGGAGACCCAGAGGTGGAGGGCAGGAGTATGAGCTGAGTTAATCATTGCAAGTGTGATCCACTGATGGCCACACAAGGAGCTGGGGGCATGACACCAGCATGTGGAGATGGCCTGCCTCCCACTGGAGTTGCTGCGTAGATGGATGCCAACTGGAGACAGAGGTGGGAAATAGGACATGAGTTCTGCTGTGATAAGATTTCGGACCCAGTTCTGCAGGAAATCTGTCTTTTCTTCCTCTGCCATCCACAGAAAAACCATTGCCTGCAAAGTGGAGCTTGAGCTGGACAGCCAGGAAAGGCAGAGGTGGGGGAGAAGCTGCCCGGGGCTGGCCTGGGGAGCACCATTATTTCCCCCTATTTCCCTGTGGTCAAATCAGGGCAATTCATTTGCATTTTGTGTGAGGTCAGAGGAGCCAGGCCCTTCACCTCCCTCCCTGCCTGCCCCTGCCTCGGGGCTCTGGCTGCCTTTAGGCAGCTGCATGCTCAGTATTTCAACTCCTATTGCACAGGCTGCGACCACAGCTTGGGAAATCCTGATTTATATTGCCAGTGAGTGCAAAGCGTGGCAGACAGAGGCCAGGGCACCACTTGGCACAGAACAAGGAGACAAATGCTCCTTTTTTCCCTCTGGATGTGCTCTCTGAACGCAGGGCACCCTGGGTTCATAGATTCCACTCTACAGGAGGATGGAGTGCAGCAAGGAAGAGCTTTTCTGTTTTGAATTCAATGTTTTGAATAACCAAGAGTAACTCCTGCCTCATTTATCCCCTTTTCTGTTTTTCTGACCCTTTAAACACGTAGGCTCCTTTAAAAAAAAAAAATCTTTGTGAGATTTTACCCTGAAATAACTCCAAATCTCATAAATTCAAACACACTACGTATTCAGCTGCCAAGCATCATAAGCCTCACGGTGAGACTGCAGGGGGAAGCACATTTAGATATTACCAGGGCTTGCTTTGCCACATCACTAGTTTTATGGGAATAAAGCTGTGTTGCAGACTGAGCTCCAAGAGCCGGTGGCTTAATAACCTTAACTTTCACTAGACTGTTACAATAACATTTATAACACATCCCAGGTGAAAAGTAACCTACTCTGACTTATAGATGTCATTTTGCTGTTTCTTAACATCTAGCCAATATTTAGAGACTTGAAAGCTGTTTTCATCTGGAGAGAAAACAGCCCCAGGATGGTATTCAGCATATTTCAAGTATTTTTTTTCCGCTGTTGCTTAGCATTTGTGTTTGTTCCCATTGGTCTTTTTACTTCCCTTTTTAGAGCTATGCCTGTTCCAATTTGTGAATAGCCAGGCAAACAGTTTGTTGTCTGCAGTGATGCAGAAGCTGCGTACATCTCATATTTGTCTGGAGTGGTAGCTTTCGTGCCAGCTGACACTGATGGGAACTCCAGGCTCCCATGTGACAATGAAGCTTTTCCACGTGACACTGAAGCTTTTCAAGGGCAAAAAGATGGCCAGGTTTTGACTGGTGACCTCCTGTGAACCAGATGAGAACATGCCAGAAAATGCAGGTTTGAAACCCTGAAAGTCCTTTTGACCCCAGCTGATGGAGTCAACTGTGCATACATCTGTTTGCGTGACGTGACTGAGCTTCCTTCAGAGCCCTCAGAGGAGCAGCCTTCCTTTGCCAGGACTTGCTTTTTCAGGAGCCTTCTTCCCTTCCTGGGCCTTTCCAAATCAGTGAGCTGTGAAGCAGACCCCTGGGGTAAACCCTACCACACCCAGGGGGTTTATATCCCCAGCTGTATCCCCCTCCCAGGGCCTGCACAGCCTCTTCCATGGGTGTTCACCACGACGATGATTTCGGAAAGTAATGTAGAGGGAGTGTACGTACCCACAGTTTCAGAGGAAACCATGTCATGGTACCCTGGGGCCAAAGCATGGGGCAGTGGGGATGCAGAGGTGGGGGGATCTGAACCATCCTCCACTTCCCACCTTCCCAACCCAAGTAGTTTCCAAGCGGCAGCACTGTTGCAGACCAGCTCTAGGGAAATGGTCTCTCACTGGATCACAGGAGGAAGGATGCAGAAAAATCAATGGGCAGCAACCATTTACTGTAATGGGCTTTTGTTTGGGTCAATGGGCTTCTTCCTCCTGTTAATCACCGCTGCAGTCCACTGTGCAAAGGCAGCACTTGAAGCTAAAAGGGAATAAAATCCCATCCCTGCAGGGAATGAATGTCTTCCCATCATTAGCTACGCATGCGATGCTCCCTCACTTGCATACGTTCTGTCTGTCTCTGTCTGTCAGTCTGTTGTGACCGGGGTTACAAGGGGAGGAAGGGCAGGGCTCAGTTTATATATCCATTTTTCATCGCAAGGATTACTCAGAAAGAAGTGGCCAGCACACAGGTTTCCCTGAATAATCCTTGGCATTTCTGAGAGTCAGACATCTCCTGGTGCTATTCGGCTTCCTGACAACCTTTTCTTCTGACTTAACTGGTGATGAAATTAGATTTTAAAATTACCTGGTAGCCCATGCAGCTCCTTATGGAGAAGTCTCTGACAGAAGCTTGTCCCATTATGGGAGCTGGGTGAGGCTCCCAGCTGTGTGCCACAAACAGCCCCTTGGCTCCACGTTCTCTCAAAACCCCTCTGGAAGCCAGCTGCCACACACGCTCACCCAGACCAGCCATGCTGCTGTTCATGTCCAGTGATGAGCAATGGCCGTGCTGCCCCCACAGGTGTGTGGGAACCAGATTTTCCACCCCTAGGGGAAACTCTCAGCTGCCTCTTCCAGTGGAAGACATCAGCAGTAAGGCACCTACAGAGGGAAAATTGTTCGGCCACCAGTGCTGGACCCGGGTGCAACACCCAGCTGCTGGTGGGACTCGGTGAGAGCCAGGGCTTGGCTTCCCCCCAGGCTGATGAGCCTGTGAGTGAGTAATAAAACTGTTGGTGATTAACAGACTTTTTAAATGGGGCTAGGATTTGGAAGCATTCCAGGGAAACGAAAGCCGCTCATGGCGATGCCATCAGATAAATTATTCATTGCCACTTTCCCAGCTCGGCTGTCTTGATGACCTGGTACCACTGATGAGAAAAACTCACAGCCTGCAGGGAATAACTGACACGGTGGGACCAAAAGATCAGAAAGCTTGGACAGAGGCTCAGCATGCAGGTGAAAATCATGTCAAATGGAAACCAACAGCAAGAGGCAGAGATTGAATTAGAAGGCGGAAAGGGACGACAAGCTGAAAAACCTGGTGCAGAACTACTGGAAGTGATTAGAGCTGTGAAACTGGCACCAGGAGAGGAGCAATTCTAGAAACTGCAAGGACTGCAGCGCATTCCCAACACTTTGCAAAGTCAGGAATGAGTGCGTTTAGGACGGCTTCGCTGAATGGGTCAGGATGTGGAGCATGAGAATGGCAGCAAGTCAGGAATGGGCACCACAGAGAGAAGCCAGCTGGGCTAAAGCTGCAGAAAACAAAAGATGATGTGATGAGGGAAACAGCTAATAGGAGAAGCTGCCCTGTTACTGAAGTGTTGGAAAAGACAACAGGTGAGATGACTTGGATGCATGTCAGGAACGTTGCCTCAAAGATACCTTACCTGGCAATGCACATGGGAGTGCTAGGAATAGAAGAATGCTGAGCACGGGGCAAGCAGTGAACAGCAAAACTCAGCTAAATGGTTTGAAGACAAGGGAGGCTTTTCCAAGATCAACAGGATAGAAAGAAATCTCTGCTGAGCTGATGGACAAGGAAAACAAAGTAGAAAGCCACTGTCATTTTCTTGGTTCAACTAATTCATAGAAGGGTTTAAAACAACACCTATCCAAAGAGCACCTCTTGCCCAGCTGTTGGAGGAGCTGCTGGTCCGTAGGAGAGCTGGTAGGGGACTGGAAGGAGCTGTCACATCCTGGGGAGAGGATTAGGATCCAGCCCTCTTCTCCAGCTCTACTCACAGCCAAGACACCAGAGTGCACTCATGGTCCCTCGTGTGTTTGGTGGACACTGTTCATGGACAGGCTTGAACATTTCATTGAAACCTGTGAAATAAGTCTTCAGACTGTCTAGGCACCTACATCCCACTGTACTCCTTGGAGTAGGGGCTGGTACTGGAAGACCACCATTCTTCCAAAGTTTTTTTGCTGCCAGGGAGGAACCATGGGGCATCACAGCTGCCTGCTGTGAGTGGGGATAGTTCAGGAAGATTTTCCATGCAGCTCTTTTATGGCTTTCTGAGATTCATCTTTGCTTTATGTTGAAATGTAGACACACCTAGCTCATGTTTTGGAGCTTTTTAGTGTGCTTCAGGTAGAAGCAAAGTGGCAGTGGATATTAAATGAATAATTAAAATGAAGAAAAGCAGTTAACACAAACACAAAGGCACCTATACAAAGAAAAGATCCCATCACTTTTCTCATAAAGATTAAAAAAGTGCCTTACGTAGGTCAGGATATTTGGCTTTCAGGAATTCAGATGGGAATGACTTAGTTGAAGTAACAAATATGGCCAAAAGAACTTTAATTTACACTGTTAAAGGAGTACTCCTCCAGCTGGATGGCTTGCACTGCAGTGGTTCTCATGCCCACCAAAACCAGAGGGGAACCGTGCCTTTGGACGCAGCTGCCAGGGAAAACTGGGATGGGAATCAGTGCATCAAGTGAGAATGTGGTTATTTAAAACGCATTAAATGAAAGCAGCATCTCACAAGTCGATGCAGGCTGTGCATCGCACTCTACCAATTGCCTCTCACTCCACCCATGAACCTCCTTCCTTCCTACCACTAGTGAGGAGCACTCCGTGGCATGAGCACCTGGGTTTGCAGGACCTGCTCGCTGCATGAGGATCATTATTTATGGAAAACTAAGGACATAGATAAAGTGTTTGTATATTTTTGTAACTGAAAACATGTAGCCTAAATACATATGCAGAGCTAGCCTGGCTGATAGATCCATCAGGGCTTGCTTTTCTCCAAGATTAAGCTGTCAGCTTGTCAAAGGCAGCTGCTCAGAGCCTGAATTCTTTTTCTGCTCCCACAGTCATCAAATTTTAAGTCAGTCCCAGCTTCAATAGTTGTTGTAGTCCTTCAATAGATTGTCTGCGCGTCCCTCTTTCTCTTTGGCGAGGACCCTGGGATGGGAGGGAGGCTTGGGCAGGTGCTTGTCACCTTCTGAGGTGCCACCAGGGCACACCTCCAGCCCCTCCCAGGACAGGTGGCACTCAAGAAAACCTAGGAGAAAGGAAAAAGTGTCTGTTTTATTTCCATAAGGCTGTTTCTCAAGATTCAGGAAGTGCCAGAGACACACTTATGGCTGCAATTTCTTAGCTTTGTTAGCAGTAGTAAAACAGAAGAAGGTATCATTCCTTTTTCCAGGAGAAAGTATCATTTTAAGGGAAATTTTTAAGGGAACATCTAGAGAAAAAGACTGAATAAAATCCAGGAAGCAAGGAAGGAAGCACTGCACTAAAGTAATAAAATTACTTTGCTTCAATCCTTGCATGGTGAAATACTTGGCTTACTCTTTTGTGAGGCAACACGTTCTGGAATTCATTTAATACAAAAAAAGCCCTGACAGTTGTTGAAATGGCAACAAACACTTTGACAGGTTTCAAAGGATCTACTTGTCTTTCACAAGTTTAGTTACATAGGAAATTACAAAACTTTATGGTTTTGATCCAGCAAAGAATAATAGCCCATTTCAAAACTGGGGAATTCCCCACAAAAATGGAAATTCCAGCTCCTGCACAGAGCTAGTCTCACTAGCTTTAGTTCCTGGCTTGAACACTCCCTGTTTTCCCTCTGCTTCCTGGGACACCATGATGCAAACACAAGAGACAGCAAGTGCTGCCCAGCCATGTCTGCCCCCTCCCCTGCCCTCTGCAGCCACAGCCCAGGAAAAGCACCAGCTCAGCAGGAGGAGGAGGGAGAGGGAGCCCATCCAGCATGGGAAAAGGTAGCCATGTTTCTTTGTGTTCTGCCCACAAAAGCAGTCCAAGAAGAAAGGAGAACAGGGCTGGCAGCTTGGCTGAATGTGGTCATGAAGGCTGGGAGTGTGCTCGTGCCACTGCAGGGGACACCTTGCTGAGCGGGGGAAAGCCCTCCTCCAAACCTGCAGGCAAAAATGAACTCAGGTTTGGGCAAATTGTTTGCAAACATGGAAAAGCAAAGTCCTGCTGGACCTGCAGCATGAGATAAGCCTGGTCCCTCCTGGGCTTGTCTCTGGCAGGAGTGTGCCCATGTGGCTCCTCTGCCAAGGCAGGAGTGGACCCTTCTCTACTTGGACATCTACATCTACCAAATGAATAGGATGTTCCCTCCTGCAGCTGATCTCCGCTCTGCAGGCAGGTTAATTGTTGAGGGATGGAAAGATGGATGTTGAAACACTTGTGGGAAAACTGTTTTTCTTCCTCCCCAGCATGATTGTACCAGTTCATCTTGAAAACTTGGCCAGAAGAGGGCTGAATGTAAATTGATTTAGCACTGGATAAAAAAATAATGAGAAAGTTTTTCCCATCCCTAGTGGTTTTTTCCTCTGTCTGGTTTCCACACTTCAGCATCACAGAGAATTGCTTTCCATGGAAAAACTATACTTACCACCAGGAAAATCAACTTTCTGCTCTCATGAGCAACAGAGCTGCTTGCCCAGGCTGGGTGTTTGCTGTCCCAGACATGTGTGGGCCCACCCTGTCTGGACCCAGGCACGCAGCCACAAGGAGACATTTCCTTCATGGCCCACAGATCCCCCGCACAGGCAGTCCTTGTGCCCCTCAGTGTGATGCTGCACTCATACTTTACTCCTTGGCACATTTTAGGCCCTTTGCAGCAAAATACTCCAGCATGAAGCTTCCCTTTAGGATGAGAAAGAGGTTGCACAAGAGCCCCAGCTGGGATTCCACACTGCAGTTCTTAAAAGCATACTTGTATCATACTCGTATGCAATTTTCACATACTGCTGGCAAACATTTCTGGGCATTGCTGCAGCATTCATGAGAACCAAGAGTATCCCAGCCTTTGACAGCATTCCCACTTGTCCCACATGCACCCCTGAGTCCAGTGACGAGGTGAATGCACCGGCACATTGACCTGTGGCAGGATGTGCCTCCAGTCAGGGACAAATAAGCAACTCTTATGAAGAAAAAAGGAAAGTACTTGGGAGAGGGAAGGGCAAAAGTAACAAACTGAAAGAATAGAGTCATTTGATATGACAGAAAAAATAGTTCTTTAACAGTGGAACAGAATTAGAACAGAATCTGTTCTTTTAACAGAATGGAACAGGTCTAGTTGGGTTTCTAGGTGTATCTCCCGTGATTCACAGGCTGACTCACATCAGAGCATCACCAGTTATATAAAGGGATATGTTCTTGAAGGTATGTCGTGGCCTGAAATTTTCATAATGGATGAAATTTAGACAGGGGCCTCTATTGTTACACGGCTGGATCATCCTGGCAGTGACATACTGCAGAAAGAAGCAAGAACAGGACGAAGTCTCAGAAACCTGTACTTTAAAATTAGGAACTCATAAAGTCTGCCCCGGAGAGGGGCTCCCCTGCAAGATGCACTCAATGGTCTTGGTCAGTGGCAGCAAGGCAACTAGTCAGGACTCAGACATATATACATAAGGCAGGGCTAATAAGCCCTATTCCTGCTTCCTAATGGAAATTCTCAGGGAGCTTGAGGGCCGTGGGACTGATGGGACTCCTGGCTCATCAAAACAAACCTCCTTTTGCCTCCTGTGCCTCATCACCTAGCCCTGCTCATGAAGCTGCCGTGCTTTAGGCCCAGGCGGAGTGGGGCCCTGCGCGCCGGGTCAGGGGCTGCTCCGAGCCTGCAGGACCTGCGGTGAGCGCCCTGCTGAAGCGCACCCTTGGCAGGCTGCTGTCAGCTTGCTCTGTGCCAGCACTGGTTTACAGTGCAGAAAACTTCTTCAGCCTTCCTATGCTTGCCCTTGTGGCATGAGGAGAGTGCTCACAGCCTCTCTCAGGCCTTCTCACGAGGCTTGAAATGCCCACTCTGTCAGTGTACGCTGATTCCAGGAAGTTTTGTTTGCTTTGGGCATGGCTGAGCAGAGCAGGCAAAGGGCTCATCAGGTCTTCAAATGAGGCTTTCCACCCACCATATCAGTGTAGGGCAGGCAGACCTACCCCAGGCCAGCACCACAGCAGAGACACATGGAGTTCATTGCTCTGTCAGCTTCTCCCCCTGTCACCACAGGCTACTGCAGACATCGCTATTGCCCTGCCAGGGCACACCCTACTGCTGCAGTGCAGTCTGTTTCTTCTGCTGGGGTCCTCAAGGTGGAATAGAACCACAGAATTATTTAGGTTGGAAAAGACCTTTAAGATCATCAATTCCAGCAATTCACCCAGCACTCCCAAATTCACCGCTAAACCATGTCCCTCAGTGCCACATCTACACACCTTCTAAATCCAGGGATGGTGACCCTACCACTTCCCTGAGCAGTCTATTCCAGTGCTTGACAACCCTTTCCATGAAGAAATTTTTCTAATATCCCACCTAAATCTCCCCTGGAACAACTTGAGGCCATTTCCTCTTGTCCTGTTACTTGTTACCTGGGAAAAGACAACCCACCTGGCTACAGCCTCCTTTCAGGTAGTTGTAGAGAGCAGTAAGTTCTCCATTGAGCCTCTGTTTCTCCAGGCTGAACAACCCCAGGTCATGAACAGGATTTTGGCAGAAAATAACCATTTGAAAGAGCTATATCATCAAACTTTGCAAGCTGTTAGTGCCTCACTCACAGGAATGGATATTCTCCACTGGATGTGGATAGCCCCTGGTACTATAACCAGCTTCAGGTGCTATGAAGCATGGAGGCACATGGATCCTGAAAACCCTCATTTTGAGACATGAGCTTTCTCAGGGGAGATCAGGGCACAAACAGGACCAAAAGGCTTGTGAAACTGATGAAACTTTTAGTGCTAAAGAAATACTTCTAACTTGTGGTGTTTGATGTTGATGCTATAGCCACATTCTTCATGCTGTCTTACTGCTGTGATGTGGATTTAATGTTTAGATCAAGTTTTTCTTTTTAAGACTAGTTGCTTCATCTATTTTTTTATTTTCATGTTTTCATTTACAAGACACAACTATTGTCAACCCAGAGTACTTAAAGCGAGCAATTAGGATAATTATTTTCATTAAGGTAACACCAGAAAGCCTTCAGTGAGGGTGAGGTTGCTATGATTTCATGCATTGTTCAAAGGTAGGTCAGAGACTGTTTCTCTTCTACCTTGTTGTCTCTTTCTTGCTTCTTATTTATAAAGATAAACAAGCCCATAACAGAGACTGAGCGAGAGGCGAGGATTTGGCTCAGTGACGCTCCTGCACAGTTAGAGCCAGTGCCACAGAGAGCTGTCCCCAGGAACAGAGCTCCCTCCCAAATGAAAAGCCTTAGGGATGCTTCTGGGCTCAGAGGTTGCTGGGGCCCATGAAGCACTGCTTTGATGGCTGTGGAAATACTGCATCTGGCACCACTGCAGAAGGAAGTGCAAATCGTGGACTGAGCTGCACCAGGTATAGGATGCTGAGGACTCACAACCTCATGCCAATGCAGAGCTACTTTGGAGGCCAGCAGAGAAGGGTTTCACTGTGGAGAGTGTTGCGGCGCTGGAATCCTGCTCTACATAAGCAGTAAAAATGAAACAATCTGCGATAAAACCCACCTGCACGGTTATTTATGAACAAACTTGACCGGCCAACAGCGCTACTAAGGGCTAAACATTAACATAATAGGTGGTTGAACCCTTAAGTGTCCTGCTCAGATGCTTCCTATGACAGTGATACCCAAAAGAGTGGTTTAGACTTCTGACTTCCCAGTGTTGGCTCTGTATAGACTTTGAGGAGCAGAGCCTGTGTTCAAACCATAATCTACTGGCATCTCCCCAGGGTGTTTTGATGGCTTCTCCTTATTGACCACGTAAGCAGGCAGGGTCTGGGCATGCTGGAAAATAGGGCTTTGAATTGTTCATTACTCTCTCAAATGTAGACTCCACAGGAGGCACCAGTGACAATTGCTGGTATCATAGAAAATGCCCTCAGTATCATCTTAGTCACTTTTTGAGATGTTTGTCTAACCCAAGACAACCATTCATCCGGACATAGGTTCTTAAATAATGGTTTTCCCCAAACAGAAAAAATCTAAAAAATATCCACGATTAGAAACTTAATTATTGCATAAACAACTTTAGCTTAATTGTGAGCTCCAGCTGAACAGACCCACTGAGACATTAGGGAATTATAGCTAATGCAAACAGAACCCTGATGTGTTTCTTCACAATATTGTGTTAAGTTGAATTCCTCCAGTGTTATTTTGAAGAACTGTGTGTGATAAGTCAACTTGGTTACGTGTGCTTGTGTGACAAACTGCCAAACATCCCACAGGGCAAATACGAAAAAACAACAGAGAAGTTGTTTTTTCTGAAGAAATGAGACTTTATTGACTTTTTTGTCCCACTTTCAAAGGCCGTCAATGACATACCGTTGAAGACTGTGATTTCACAATTTTATTGCAATTGCAGAGGGCGGGCAGTAGAACAAATCTCACGCTGGCATATCATCAGTTGTGTGATTTTTCTTTTTCAAACCAAAAAAAGAAACAAAGCAAGTGAGGGAAAAGCGATGGAGAGCAAGGAAACAATGACAGTCCTTGATTCACTCCTCTCTGATATCCATGACAGCTGGTGCTGATCTATTATAAGGACAGGATTCACACAGAAGATATGATGGGAAAGCAAAATCCATCATCAGGGAAATTACTTTCGAGCAGATCAAGGAAACCTGGATCCCGTACTTGGGTTGGTTTTGGGGCTTTTTAAGCAGAGAAATAATAACTAGAGACACAGGTATCTAGTTAGGCTGCAGTGGCGTTTTTTTGATGTTTTCTTCTTTGCAGTTGCCAAATACTGCTGTTCCAGCAGATCAAAACTGAATAAGGGCTTTCACTCTGTACTTTTACTCCCGTGCCATATCATGTTTCTGTTTTGCAAATGGTATGCCGTGAACAGAGAAAGCAGCGTATGATAAACCAATTAGTTCACGTAGGCCCACCCGCTGCCACAGCCGGGGTTCAGCAGCAGAGCCCCAGCGCTGAGCAGGTGCAGAGGAGCACAGCTGTCCCCACAGGCCTCCACTCGTGCACAGCTGCACCCGCCTTCTCCACCCACGTGAACACGAGGATTTAGGGTCTGCTCCACCATCTGGTTTCTGCCATCTTGTCCAAACCTTTTAAAGTCCCACATCACACACTCCATTACCAGGGGTCACCTTTGATTATTCTCTTTGCCATATGTCTCACAATACAAGGGCTTGTATTTGTATCCCTTGTATCCCTCCTTGCTGTTTTCTATATATATTGACGCCATCAGCATCTTTTTGTCTACTGATACATATTTTTACCTGTTGGCAGTGTAGTCCCTATCTCAAAGAACTTACACTGCGAGTTTGGCAGCAGCAATCCATATCCTCCAACAGCTTCAATGGCCTTGAGCTGTTAATTGTCAAGGACTACTATGAATGACATCAGGGGAGGATCCGGTGCTGGTAATTTACAAAAGCAATAATTTTTGAATGCAATCTTCTAAGTGAGTTTGTGATGTGAACAGTAATGGAAGAAGAGGAACTGGGGAGAGCTGCATGCCGAGGAAGCAACAAGGGATGCCAAGAATGAGCAAAATTGCAGGTGGAAGGGTAAAACTACAGACAAGCCAGGCAAAAAATAATGAGGTAGCTTGTGCTAAATTACAGCACCAAGCCATGAGTGAATTGTTGCCATGAAGTGGTGTCACAGGCGAACCCAAACTGTGTGTGGGCCTTAAGAGGTTTTTTCTGATATTTCTGTTTCCAGATGTTGCTTCTCAGGATTTGGGTCCTGCTGGAGATGGGATAACTTTAGTTCAAATGCTGACAGTCATTGATGCTTCTTCCTGGAAGGCTGCAAAGTGCTGTTTTTCTTAACATTTCAAATGAAATGTCCTTGAAATGTCAGTAAGTGTGACAGTATGATGAAAAGGATTTACAGCAGACCTGCCTGGAATGTGTATGAGGGGACAATGACAAGCAAGGAAAGAAGAAAAGAAAGCAGGCAGAGCTGTAAATGAGTGAAAATTTAGGGTTTATTTATTAAAATAGACAATCTAGTTGTTCTCCATTACACCAGAATATGTGTTATATATCAGCATCTGCAGCAAGGCTGTTTCTCTGCAGTGGGAGTCTTTCTATCCTGCTAGATTTTGAATCTGATTTCCAGATTATCTTAATTACTGTCCAACTGCATCAAGATACTGGAATGTTTCTTTTGGAATTGTCCAAAATGAGCTTTTTCTTCTTTTCTTGGAGATTCACTCCTATTTCTGTACGGAGTTCTGAGTATTTAAATTTTCTGCAGCTGACCAGTTTCAATGGTAGCTCCACACACAAAAGGCTTTGTACAAACAGATCCTGGCGCTGCTGCAGATGAAATGCATCAAATGACCTACGTCAAACTGCCCGAATCAACAAGTATTTTCCAGTAAACTTAGAGGAAGGAGAATAACCTGGACAACTCTGACCAATTTTGCAGCTATTCCTGCGGTGAGAGTGGCTGATGAGAAAGGAAGTGAAGGATGGGAGGAAGCATTGAGCCACTTCTCTCTGTGATGTCTTGATTAATACAGCTGAAAAAGCAGAAGCTGTAATTGAACATGGGGTCCTGTGCTGAAGTCTTTGACAGACACATGCTTCGAGGAGAGGAGATAAGCCAACCTGTTTCTGGTACATGAATATTGCCATATATTATGTTTACCTAAGCATTAAGGAGAAAAAAAAATGAAGAGAAAAATGAGCTTTTCTCAGAGTTTAAAATATTAAACAGAGGTTAAACAATTGGTTCTGAGCCCTAAAAAGCCTCCTTACATGAATCATTGACGAAGTGAAGACATGAACCTTATTTAATATCTCAGTTCCTAGAATGGGGCTTTGGGCTTTTTACTATGGAAAAATGTTCCCCGAAAGTAACGGCTTTATCAGTGTAATTAGCACCATCCAGAGCTTACTGCCTTCTGAAATCAGTGGTCTCCTGTGAGAGGTCCAGGACAGCACTTGGCTCTTGTGAGTGGCTGTCCTTCCTCACGCAGAGGTGCTTAAAACAGGGAGAATGTAGCTGGGTGACGCAGCTATAGTTCATGGGACTGGATTTATCTCTGTGCTGGGGAATGAGCTGATTGCTCTACTTTTGCATGAGCTGATTTATTTTGCGTTCTGGTTGTGAATGTAATTCCTTAAGGGGAAAGGCTTCCTGACTGCAGTTATATTTGTTCTTGTTACAGAGCCATTCCCCATCTCAATGTGCTTAATTTACTTTCCTAATGTTGTCAAGTTGCTCTCAAATTTAGAATTCAAACTTTGATGTACCAAAAATACCAGGCAGGACTCTCTGAAGTACGAGTAGTCTGAAGCCTGTGTAGAATCGCTGCCCCGGAGACTAGTGAATTAGAGGAGAAATTTTTTTTAGAAAAAGACATGGAATAATAGAGCTATATTTGGATGTTCTTTTAAAATCAGTGGCTGTCTAAGAATGGTAGCTCCTAGCACAGGCTTCATTGTAACTGGAAGATGGATCCATCCAGACAGTTCAATCACACATGTATCACACAGGCTGACAGCTCACATTCTATTACCTTTCTTTAATGCTTCATTTCTAAGTGATAACTATTTTAATGGGTGATTATTCTAATTTTGAGCAGTTTAAGGAATTTCTGATATGGGTAAGCAGGCGTAACTTTTAAAAACCTTTGCTTCATATAAATTTGCCCTATCATTGATCATATCACCTCTGTGATACAACCCCTAGAAAATGATCTGCCTAAAACCTATCATTTTATCTCCTTTGAGATACTTACATCCATTAGACAAGGTTCTCCATTCTCAATTAAATTATTTGTTCTGGCAATAAAATCTTTGGTGGCTGTTTAAGAAATAAACGCAGAGCTCAAAAACTCCCAGTAGAAACTGTGGTGAATATAATTTCATTATACACAGCACAGAAAACATTCTATCTGCTGAGCCCTTTGTGGCCTACAGGGACAGTCCTGGAACAGAGAGAGGGAAGTGCCTCCTTCTATGGGTTGCAAACTGGATCATAGCTAAATTTTAATTCTGAGCTCTGAGACACCAGTGCCAAATGAGTCACTGGTCAGATGAAGAAAAAATACAACAGACTCCAGGATTTTTTTTTTGTTTGTTTTTCAGCCTTGCCCTGGCTGTTTTTTGCATGCAGGACAAAAATAAGAGTTCTAAACTTCCTTCATTCTTCAGGGAACCATGGAAAACAACTGTCTGAGCACTGGAGCTCCTAATTTGGTGGTCAGTGAATGAGAAAGAAAGGCATAGCCATGAAAGCTATTCACACCAAGTCTGTCAGGAGAGAGATTTGGGATAGGGTACTGTCCCTGCCAAGCAAACTGCGGCAAGTGAATACCCAAGGAAGGAGAATATCTGCTTTTCAGGGACCACCATTACAAGGGAAGGCTCTGGGGTTACTGGTGCATCTGCTTCTCACGCTGAAGACTGGTGTGGGGGTGGATACATCTGTGTTGGATGTTTTCCCACTTACTGCAATTATGAGGAGGGGATTACCCAAGGATTTTCCCTATTCTGAATGGTGACAAAGGCAGATGTGCCAGGCTGTGATGAACACACTGGGAAAGGGGAGGTGCCGCACACCACTGTGTTTCCCCCTTATGGTCATGAGGCAGGAGGGCAGATAGGTCAGGGTCTGGTCTGGTCCTGTTTCTTATGACCCCAAGAGCGTGGCTGGAAGAAGGCAAGGCAAGGCAAGGCAAGGCAAGGCAAGGCAAGGCAAGCTGTGGTAAGGGGAAGAGTAAATAGTTTTCAGATGGAAAATAAAACATATGAAATCTTGACATTTTCTTTGACTCCTGAATGTACATGCCATCACCAAAGAATACATTCTCCCATTTGGTGTTCAGCAGGCCTGTGGTGTCCAAAATATCGATAATTTTTTCCTATTCTGTCTTCTCTCATATTCCTGATGAATATATATATATCTATCTATATCTATATATATCACAAATTTGTGATAAACTGAAATGCTGGTAAGAAAAGACACAGTCACAGTAGGACACAGGAAGTCAGTAATACCTTGTATGTGCTACCAGCTCCTCCTAGACAGACCCTCATAGTCTTCATCACTGTTTCAATGTGCTCTGTCAACAGGAAGGTCTCCAAATGAGGTGGCTAAAGCTGCAGCCTTTGTGAAAGTCAGCTCTCTTCTGGCAGTCCAAAGATGGACTTTAAGGGATTAAAACCAGTATTAGAATAAACCCCACCGAGTGTGGCTGGCCAAGAACTGTGTGATACTGGTCAGACATGAAACAATATTATTCGCTGGTCAGGTGAAACAAGTAAGCTCCTCTTCTTTGACATGGACATGGGAATGTTTCGGCCTGCACGGTTCTTGGATGAGCAAAAAGTATGTCTTTGTCAGCTCTCCAGGAGGATAGGTGAACTTTTGTCTGCATTCCTAGCTGAGACTCATTCAGCATCCTGAAGGGCAGAGCTCCTTTGATCGTGTTTCATCAGCCTGCTTTGCTGAGCAGGTTTCAGCCAGCTTTTGATGTGTAGCTGGTAACACACTCCTAATTAGCCAGCAGTCAGTTCTGCAATCAGTCAGCCTCTGGCTTCAGGCAATGGGCTTCTTGAGAGGGCACCTGCCGTGGCAAGAGTCTTCCCCTGGGCTGCCAGGACCACAAGCTAATTGCCTCATCACTCACATCTGGATTCACTGCGCTCCCTGTGTGAGCAAGTTGGGACAACTTGGCAGGAAGAAATGCTTGTGGTCAGCTGTAAGAGCTACACAGAAGCCTGTGGTGATGTTTTTTCTCTCCATGGGACAGCATTCCTGAGGCACATCCCATCAGCCCACTCTCACCATATCCTTCTTTCTCAGTAGATCTCCTCTTTCAGTGCCATGGCATTGGCACATTTTGCTGGCAGAAAAGAGGTGAGCTCTAAAGAGAGCTAATGATTGTCTTGTAACGTAATTCCTCCTACGTCCACCATCACCTCCTTTTCTGCACTTCAGTCAAAGTACCACAGTTCAAAGATTGAACCAACCATTTTGGGGTACCTTCTTTTTTTTCCCAATAAGTTGGTCGCACCCAGATAAGAGCTTAGCTCCATGGTAATGCTCTGTAGGTGTCCTCAGCTGGCTCTTGCCAGGGGAGTACTGGACATGGAAGTGAATGCTTTCTCTTGTGAATCCACATCTGCTTGCATGCAGACGAGTTTGGCTTTTTGAAACACTCACAGCATTTTGGTCAAATTATCACAAAGCATCCAGACAGTAAAGCCATGAGCTACAATGTGGCAAAGGTCATGCTTATAAATATTACAGTGGGTGGCTAATTTTCTTTCCAAATGTCTTAGATGCAAAAGAAATTTCAAAGAATAAATATCTGAGCTTGCACCTTCAAATGCAGCTAGAGGGTGTTTCAAGAGCAGCTCACACATGAGAGAGTGATACCCACAAAATACATTCATTTTAGCATGTGCTTGGCACCAAGTTTACCTGGCCAAGAGCATGCCCAGCTCCTAGCCTGGCTAAAGGTTGTGTTCCAGCTTTTCCTGATCTCTTAAGTTGTCAGACATACCCAGAGGACTCTGCCACCAGCATGAATGCACCCACCAGCCAGGAGGAACACAACCAATTCACCAGCCGGGACCATGCCATGGACCATCACATTTCCTGAGCTTTATTTTGCAGCGTTAATTTCGAGATGTCAAACCATGCTGGTGTCCTGGATACTGATTCTGGCTGCATGGACCTCTTTGGTACATGTAATTGCCTGCCAACAGGGCAGAGCGTGTGCTGAGTCGGAAGAGATCTGTACATCTTCTCAGGAGTATCTGTTCCTATCACAATCCTGAACAGACTGTGCTCTCTCAGTGTGAAATCTCTCTATTCCAGTGACTTACTCCCTCTTCTCCCAAGAGTCAGATGTGTGTCTAATGGCCATTGTGTCCTTTATTACCTCAGCCATTGGAATAAGCAGCTACTGCTGCGCCAGATGCATACAAACGCTGTTTGGTTTTGCCTTACTTAGTACAGACCGCTTTTAGCTTGTTTGGAAAAGCTGCTGCAGATGCAGGTTATTGATGATACTTCTTTAACTGTTGGCATCAAGTAATAACATGGTTGGTGTTTCCTAGGGGACTACTGGACCCTGCAATGTCGCCTGCTGCTTCTTGGAGTTCTTGGTTTGTGTATCTGCTGTAATTGCTTTCCCTGGCATCAAATCAGTGTCAAGCCACAGCCTCTCTGACACCCAGTGATCTCTCTCTCAAAAAATAAAAATAATTCCTGTAACATTTAATCATGAAACCTTCTGGTGAATTCTCTGTGCTGTGCTGGGATGTGCAGGGCTGTGAAAGCTTTGCCAATAGAATCAATCTTGTACTAAGAAAAAAAAATCCTGTCTCTCATGAAATAGTAATTCAAGTTGCCAGCTTCAGCATTCTAGGCTTTTGCATTTTCAGAGTCATCAGCTTGAAGGAAAACATCTTTTCAGCTCTTGGCCCACTAAATACAGAGCAGAGTTGTTCTGGGAGTTTGTCAGCCTGGTCTTTGGCTAGACTGCTTGAATCTTATTTTCCATTTGGTCTAATCATCCCCAGCCTTGAAATAAATTGTTCTGGAACCAGTATCTGGCAGTGGGAGGACCCAGACCTCAGGGCCATTGTTAGGGCTGGATTCCTGCAGAGAACATTCAGAGAACTCTCTCATTCTCTTCCCAAGTTTCCCCCCACCCCCGTCACCATAGAGCATTTTCTCGTTTAAATAAAAGCTGCCCATCTGCTCTGGTCTCCTCAGCGTGCTTCTACTCAGCTTTTAGCAAACTAGCCTGAGGAAGTGCCGTGCTTTCTGGGAAAAATCCCAGCAAACCCCCTTTTCCACTAGCCAGTAAATCAAAGCCCACGCTCCAGCACCCTCCGGCAGGAGGGAGCAATGATGGTATTACTGCAAAGGGGGAAGGAATCCTAGGAACACACAGAGGATAATAGCCAGAGAAGACTCGTGATTGGGCATTCCTCAGCAATAACAGTGTTTTAGAGGCTTTTGCCAGAGCTACTTAGGACATGCTGTGGAGCTGTAGTGAGGTTTCTGCTACACAGTGCTCAAAAGCCAATGATGCTGAAGGGAGCAGCCTCTGTCAGCTGCCTTAGTCCTGAGTGGTTACTGCACAGTACATGGTGCCACATGTGAAATAAAATGGAAAATACCCCCAGTGAAAAAGGGAAGTCATTCAGGGAAAAGACACGGCACAAGGACCTGCAGGCTCCGTGGCAGACACCACAAACAGAGATGCTGTTTGTCATTTGGAAGGAGATGCAAAACCTGCAGCGGCTCCATCATTTTGCAGCATTGACAGAGGTTGCCAGTAGGTCCAGAGCACACATGGGTGACCAGCCCCAGACGAAACTGGATATTTGTTTATTTAAAATTGGATACAGATGTCCAAACCAGTGTGGTGCTAAAAACAGTTTTATTATTTACTGGAAGCAACACCACAGATAACACAAGACATGCAGTAAATCCTAGAGACTACACAAACTGATCTTTAAAAGGAAGGGTGTGAAATGCAAGCTCAGGTAAGTACCAAAGTCAGTGTAAATTTGTTACATTCAGGAATGTGTATGTGTAGGAAACAGAGTCTCTGTTATTTAGGAAATCCTACATGCTGAATTTCAACAGAAGGGATGGGCACCAAAGAAAGAGGAGACTGAAAGAAGGGAGAGAGCAGAACTCTCTGATGGAGAGATTTTAAAGGGTTCCTCTAAATGTGTTGGACAGGAGTGATTTCACTCCACCCAAAGGGAATGTTTTCTTTAGGGTATACTTGATGCCAGACATTTTTCTACACTTCATCACCAGCAGGTCTCCAGTAAGGCTGTAAAAAGACAGCACATGTTTTTTTGCATTCTGTTTGAGAGGGATTCTTTCTCCAACCACTGCTTAATTTGCATTCAGCAACTCAGATGTTTCAACAGGCCAACCAACCATCGTTTCTTACTGCGGGGAGGGATGGAGACTGCCCTCACAGGTCTTTTAAAGAGCATCTCAAGCAAACAGCTATCCAGCATAGCGCTGGTAAGGATAATGCTGCATTTGGGCTAAGAACTGGAGACAAGGCCCCTTAATTCTGCATCTCATATACTAAGACCTGGGAAAACACAGTAGCAGAGATTGTGCCAGCACACCTAGCTGGTCTGACACCAGCTGGAGCACTTGGGCTAAAGCAAAGTGACAATAATGGAAGACAGCTGCAGTATGCTTGTCCTGCCAGAGAGAAAGGTTTATAG
The DNA here is from genome assembly GCA_013400235.1 of Oriolus oriolus. Lineage (NCBI taxonomy): Eukaryota > Metazoa > Chordata > Aves > Passeriformes > Corvidae > Oriolus > Oriolus oriolus. The sequence goes on from VXBT01011620.1 coordinate 217,498, forward strand.
AAAAACATGGGTCTCATCTTCCTCAAGTAACACCTGGAAGCTGCATAATGCAGAGACCGAAAAAATGGGAAGCAAATCTCATTCAGGGGGAAAAACTGAAGGAAGGGTTGAAGTCTTGCTGGAAGGGCAACACTTGGTTGGCTGAGGTAGCTGTGGGTAGAGCCAGAGGACAGATTTGTCCAGGGTGCAGATATTTCAGCACAAGCGCCAACACATACACCTCGAAAATCAATAGGACATTTAAAATCAGTGAGGTTGTTTATTTGTGCTGGAAACTGTGTGTTATGGCCATCTCAATTCTTACTTGCTATTACCTTTGGCTTGGGGAAGAAAAAGGCGTGAGGAGCTGCCCTCTTTAAGGGAGCCTGGTAAGAGCCAGGCAGAAAGAGCTGTGCTTGCAGAGCTGTGTCAGGCAGCCCAGGCAGCCTGGCTGGATGTCAGGCTTTGAAAGAAGCCTGTCCCCATCAGTGTTCTTTGCTAGGACTGATTGCAGAACATATTTAGCTTTCTACCATTTAAATGTACAAATGACTGCTCTGTGACTCAATTAATAGCTCCAGTGCTCCTAGCCTGGCTCTCTCCCTTGAAGGGCAAAAGGCAGATCTCTGACTATTAATGCCCCTATAATGCTGCAGACTTGTTTTGATTTTCATGATGTGGCACTCCAGACCCAGAGCACTCTCAGCTGGCTCTCCTAGACTTGCTTTCCCACTGTGCTCCCTCTTCCAGGGCAGTATGTCATACATCTCATTCCTCAGGGACAAAGAGCCAAACTATTCTGTTTTTGAGGAAAATTGCTACAATTTCTGATAACACTGAGCTTACCAGGAACCAGTTCACTACCTCTGAGGAAAGGGTGTCACAGTGAACACCCATCTCCTTCCCAGGCAGCGAGACCCACTCTTGACTTCTACGAGCAATTCCCCACCGCCCCTCACCGAGTGACTGCAGGGAAGGGTGGGAGCCTGGTGCTTCTCCCATCTGTGCTACGCATGGTCACCGCTGGGCAGTGATCTGAGCTCTGTCAGGAGCTTCAGCAGTCCCAGGACATCCGCAGTCATTGTGCCACCAGGCAGGAATGCAGAGGCTCCACGGTGAGGGAGTGCCACAGGGCCAGCACTTGCCGAGAGAGACAGTAATGGTCTTGTCAGGCTCAGTGAACCCTGCGCAAGGTCAAGGCCCTGGGCCAAGTGGTGGGCATGGGTTTTCCCAGCGACTTCCAAACACCAGGAGAACCAGTCTTGTTTGGGGTGAAAACATTGCATAAAGTGATTAGGTATTTTCTGCCTGAATGTAACTCTGCCAGAACCTGAGAAAGAAAACACAGTGGGGGAAGTTGGAGACAGTGAACACCAAGCTGCTACATTTCAGAGACAGCAAGGGTCTGAGAGGACAGCGCAAAGATCAGAGCTGCCTCTGGTTTTGCTACTCAGATGTTTTGCCTCAAACACATGTTTTTTTACTGAGAGACTGGAGGATTATGTGTTGCTCTGGAGAAAAGTATAAAAGGCTACCAGTGGGAGGGAAAGGCTGGGGAATTTCTAGATGGCACCACAACTAGGGTGGAACGTAATTACTCCTGTGGAAAAAAAAAGCATAAACAGCAGCTAAAACCCATGAGGTCTTACAGAATTGCACGCAAGATATGTGCATTAAAATGAGCCATATTACGAACCTAGGAGTGGCTAGTAAGCAACTAAGAACATCCAAAGAGGAATGGGCCATATTAGGCGAGCTTAAACAGGAATCACCATATGCACGTAATTCCATGCTGCATAAGCATTGTCATCTTCAAGCTTCCTGCAAGGGTAGCCCTTTCTCCTTGAAGACTGCATAAAATGTTCCTTCATGAATTCCTGGTTGTAGGCAACCATCTCAGAGCAGTAGAGGGAGACAAAGGACAGGGGCTGGGGAAAACCCGTGAGCAAGCACAAGGCACAGATTTTGGTGAAAGGGCAGTGACAGAGATACTGGAAACACGTTCCTGTCTGGGAAAGATGTCCATATCTGCTTCTCGCTGCCTTGGTATGGTGCAGCTTGAGGGAGGGAACAAAACAGAAGGAAGAAATCTCAAAGATGCTAGCTTGGGAGATGCTGGTTTCAGGCTGCACCCAGGCTACACCAGTCTACCCTGCACCAGAGGGGCTGTGAGACTCCAAAGAGAAGATACAGGCCTGAACTGTCTCATTGTAGCAGGGTTATTGAATACAGAAGAAGAAACGCTGGGTTTGAAGGGATGGAAAAGGCTAAACAAGCCACCTGAAGGAGAGGATCTGATCTGAAGTTCTTTGTGAGAGTTGGGCCAGACCATGGACCTGGAAGGATCAACCTTTTCAGGAAACTGAAACAGTTTTCTGATGGACAGCAGGGTCTAGATAGGGGAATGCTGGGAAAAAAAAAAAAAAAAGAGAAGAACCATTAACTCAGCGGAGCAAAGATTTGGGAGCCAAGAACAGATGGCAAATTGGTAAACCCAAGTAATATATGGCTTGTTGTGGTTTAAGAACGGTATTCTTCAATTTAGTAGCCCCACTAAAAAAAAATAACGCACCGTCCCTCCTCCTCCAGTTGGAAGCACAAAAAGCAAAGAACATGGGTTGAGATAAGAACAATTTACTGGAAAGAACAATGAGAGAAGGAAACAAACAGTAACAGCAGCAATATTAATAATAAAAGTTATAAGGCAAAGAAATGATTTACATGGAAAGCCTGTAACAAATACCAGCCAGCTCTTCCCCACCACACCACACGCTTTCTCCTGACTGGAAAAGAATGCCCTGCTCCATGGAAGCCAGAGAGTCCCTTACCCCTGCCCCCAGAAACTGATGTGAGGTGGTATAGAATAACTTCCTAGCCATTTCCACGTGGCTCCACGCTTCCCCTCCTCATGGCTACTGCAAAAATTAACTCTGTCCTGGATGGAAACAGGACACATGTGTCAGCAAGAACAGGAGCTGTGGAAGGCAATGACCCCACTCTTCATGGAGCAATGGGGAGACCAAAAGGATATTTCTAGAGGGTGTGCAGTTTGTGGGGGAGACGATGGACATATGACAAATGGAGGAGGGTCGAAGTCCCCGCATTTACTGGTATAATTGAGCAGGTTCAAGTAAAAGCTGCAGTTATGGCTTCTTTTGCAGGCCATGTTTGGGAACCTCTAAATAAGGAGGAGGATGCTTTTCCCTCAGGAGTGTTATAAATACATATTATAATATTGGCTTTCTGCAAATATTAAAATGGATGCTATATGTATAATGTTAATTCTTAAAGTAGCTTTGTTATAAAGATATAGTTTTGTAACAATAACTAATGCCTTTATTTCTGTTAATAACTAAACTTAGTCATAGTAGTGAAATAGCTGATATAGTTATGCTTGTGGTAAGTGAACTGTCTGCTTGGTTGGATAACATCCAATGAACGTATGATGAAAACCCCTGCTACGGACATGCCAGCTATCAGCAACCACCGTCTGCAGAAACCATGGACCAAAGCTCAAGCTGGAGGTGATAATAAAAACTGACTAAAACCACAGCCAAAAATGCACGTGGCTCTGAAAAAGCGGATCCGAGGAGGAGCCATGCTAAACAGTTCCTGGAACATGTAAACTAGTTTGGGGGAAAGTTTGAGTATGTATAATTGTTTATGAATATGCATAGGCTGCTGTGATAGTAAAGGTATGTAAAGGGTGCCTCTGCAGTAGCATGTGTGCTCTTGGCTGAGAGCCAAGGGTACCCAGCGCTGTAACCTTTTGCTTTATCTTTGTCTCCTATTGTCCTTTATTAAACTTTTAAATTTTAACAGGAGAGTGAACCTCGTTTTTCACAGGAGCATTTCTTCCAGGCCACATCCAGGAAGTCTGCTCTCATGGCAGTAAGAGCCAGCCTTGGGATAATTTGATTTGAGCCAGTGCCCCACTGTGTCGTCCCCAGTGGAGGTGTCAGGAAGGCTCAGCAGTCACCTTGCTCAGCATCTGGCCTGGCCAAGACCTGGGAGACTGCATTAGCCCCAGCAGCACTTTGCAAACTGCATGCATCTTACTTAAGCCAGCCAAACCGCCCGGCCACACCGGAGTACCGACTTTGGGTGGGAATGGTTTTCCCTTTAGATGTTTATTGCTTTGTGTCATGGGCGCAACATAATTTCTGGTGCGGAAACACAACCACCACCTCTAAGGAACACAGGTGCTCCACAGGTACACGGTCGGGATTTTTGCTTTATTTTTATGTCAGTGAAGGGGAGTTTGTAGGGGGTTTCTTGGGGAGTTTCTCCATTCGCCCAGTGGAAAATTCCACGTTGCCTGGAGAATGTGAAAGAAATTAAGACCTACACATATGTTTAGGTACCAACATCCTACTGAAAATGGGGGATTTAGGTGCCCAAATGTCTTTGTGGGTTGGTTTGCTCTTGGAGAGAGGAAGGTCCAATGGTGGGAGGTCAAGCCAGGGAAGTGAGGGTCTGTCCTTACAGCCGGCAGTAACTGCTGTGACAGGAGCCCGCCATAAACCCTGGGGACCTCAGGGGTGCACACACCCGGGGTCTGGCCCGGCA
>VXBT01011620.1:222150-300946 GCA_013400235.1 Oriolus oriolus
GGTCGGCCCCGGGGTGGGGCCCGGGGTGGGGCCCGGGGTGGGGCCCGGGGTGGGCCCGGGAATGGTCCGCGGCCGGGAGGCTGCTCCTGCCTGAACGGTTCCTGGGGATTCAAGGTGTGAGCATGCCCTCGATTCCAACATGGTCCAGTCTAATCATTTACACTGTACTTAGCAGTGGTGGTCACAGGCACAGTCTGCTCGCTTGGGGTGTGGCTTGCCTGTTTTTTTATTCCCCGGACCTTGCTCAGGTGCCCAGAAACCATCACCTAGACCAGCGGCAGAGCGAGAGTTAAGAATTTGGCTATCACAGGTTGCCTGGGTTATCAAGAGAGACTGGAAATGATGCAAGGCCACTAGTTCCTGCCGTACAGAGGATGCATGGGGAGCCCTACCATCACAGTTTGGTCCTGCTAAAGAAGAGACTGTCTCTAATTCAGGTAGGAAGGCAGAAAGAACAAAACCTGTCTATTACTGCAAAGACTGAGCTGGGGAAAAAAGAGAAGCAGCAGGAAAGATATTCTCACTGGAGAATATTCAAGCACTATCTGCTTGCAATCCTGTGCCATGTGCTCTAGGATGACCCTGCTTGAGCAGGGAAATTGGACCAAATGACCCACTGTGGTGCCTTCCAACCTGACCCATTCTATGAAGAGGGTGCAAAGGGTGTATGTGAGCAATGTAAGAGGACCACAGAAACAAGATTTGACTATGGAAGAACATGGCACATGAAACCGTCCTGGTGCGCCGGGTGAAGGACTGACTGAAGGGCAGAGCTCAAAAGGTTGTAGCGAATGGGGCTACATCCAGCTGGTGACCAGTCCCCAGCGGTGCTCCTCAGGGATCAGATCTAGGGCCAGTCCTGTCCCTGTACTTATCAATGACCTGGATGCAGGAGTTCAGTGCACCATTACTGACTTTGCTGGTGATACCAAACTGGGAGGTACTTTTGGCTTTCTTGAGGGACAGAGGGCTTTGCACAGGGATCTACACAGGCTGGAACACTGGGCTACGATTTATAGCACAACATTTAACAAGTCCAAGTGCTGCATTTTGCACCCAGGATGAAGTAATGCCAGGCACAAGTATAAACTGGGAGTGAAGTGGCTGGAGAGCAGCCCTGCAGAGAGGGATCTGGGGTTCATGGTGGGCAGCAGCTCAGTGTGAGTCAGAGTTGCAAACTCAAGAATAAAGGGATGTGGTATTACACTTTTGTATCTCCACAAGCAAAAAGAGATGTATTTGGGATGTAGTTTTGGTAGTGAACATATTATAGAAGAACTAGTTTCTGTAAAAAAAATTGGATCAGAGTGTTGATAGCATTTCAGTAGAATGGGGGAAAGGTTAAAAAATATCTTTCTGGGTTTTCTTTGTTTGTTTGTTTGTTTTTCCACAGGGAAAACATCCAGAAATTTAAGAAAAGTAGTGACTGGAGTTAATCAATTTGACGAGCTCTGGGGTTGCATATGAGGGTGTATGAGATTTTACATCAGAGGTAGAAAATCTTTCTGGAATTTGCATGCCAAACAAAGGGAAAATGAACAAGGACATTCTCCTGAGTTACCTGGATGAATGAAAGTCCAAGGAAGGATGCTAGTCTATGGGAACAGATAAAGAGGTCAGGAGATCTATGCGGCTATGTTTTGAAGGTCAAAAACTGTAAGAATACAGCACCAAATGCCAAAATTCAAGCTGAGTTGCAAGATCTTGCAAAGATCTGTGAAGATGAACGCGGAAGGGTTTTTTAACTTTATAAATAAATAGAAACAGAATTTAAAAGGAAGTGGGGCTGCTGTGTAGAGTAGCTGAGAGGCTAAGATCAAACAGTATTTGGATCATCAAGGGCCAGACCTAGGGAGGTACACAGGCTTGTAATGTCCGGAAGTTAATTTAGCTCTGGGAACAAAATGTACAATCTTATGCTTTTGTGTAGTAAATGAGAGAAAGTCACGTTCTAGGGGCTGAAATCTACAACTGGGGTGGTGTCTGAGCTGCTCAGACACCTGTCAAAGCCACCTGTTCAAAACCGTCTTGTCTGGTTCTAGGTTTACAACAAACCAGCCTCCCTGGCTACACCTGTACCAGCAAATAGAGGATGGTGAGGGCTTAGAATGGTGGACCAGTCCTCAACTGCCCATGGTGTTAAAACAGTTCCTGCTACAGGTATGGTCTAGGCAAGACAGCACTCTTCCAGGAAATGCCTGCACACAGTTCATGGGACAGCATCAGATTGTTCTTCCCAGTGAGCAGTTTGGAGGTGGTCACCCTGCTATGGAGCTGTTTTGGAAGAGAAGAAGGTTTTGCTGTATGGATGTAAGATGTGCTGTGCAGCCTGCCCTCAAAGACAGAGAACAAGTCCACCTTCTTCAGTAACGTAAGTTTAGCCTCTGAGACTGGAGTGATACAAATGGCTCAGATGTTGTTGGGACATCTTGGATGACCTCAGTCACGCACTGTTAGAAGTCATTAACCACTGGTTAACTGTTTTTCGGTTGAACTGGTAGAGAACTATTGCATTTCCCCATTTACACATTCTGTTACATCTTCACATTCGGCTTGATAAAGTTCGCAGGAAATGTCGAACTGCTTAGTCAGAGCAGCTCTGCCCTCCTCACTGCCTTATCTGTCATGGTCTTGTGGTAGACAAGGCAGTATTCATCTCATGCTTAGTTTCACACCCCCAGCCCACATCTGTGCTTGGTTATTAAACGTAGGGCATGTCTCTGACACTGTTCCACAAACAGCTACCTTGACTGCTTTTTTATTAGTGTACTGTCCCGTTCCACTATAAAAGGGGTAGCCGGGAAGGATTGTTTGTGCCACCTCAGCACAGTTTTTGCCTGTAACAATGAACACACTCTCGGAACAACACATAGACATGTTTGGGATGATGGTATGCCCCAGGGACCATTCCCAGTAGATGGCTGGGATGTAGTCAGGTCTTTCTGGATTATGATTCGGCTAGTTCACTTCGGGTATCTTACTTAGAATGAGATGGCAAAAGGTCCAGTGAGGGCACTGAGGATGACCAAAAGCATAAAATGACTTCCATGAAAAGGAATTCTAAGTTGACCGGATCCTCCCAGACTAGAAATTAAGATCTTGTTAAATATATATTTCATAACGACATATAAAAGCCTGCAAAACACAGACATGGAAATAGGTATGAATTGTTCACTGTCTTCTCCAGTGCAAGAAAAAGAAAGCTAACAAATAGCAGGGTCAAAAGAAAAAAAAAAGGAGGCCCAAGATAGAAGAGAATAATACCACTCCTGCATTCCACAGATTAAAATTAACTAGGACAGGCTGACCATCTGCTTAATTAAAGAGCAAGGAAGGATTAAGGTGCGAATACAGAGTTTAATTCTAGTTAAAAAAAGAGAAATTTCAGAAATGTTTGGTTGGGGGTTTTTTCCTATTAATTGGTACTTGGTGTTCTTGGGTACTTCAGCTTGGCATAAAAGAGGGGCTTTTTATCCAGAACAATTTTAGGAGCCATTATCTCAGACCACCACACCTATTAACAACACAGGAGATGAACCAGGGCTCTATGGCAGTGACAGGCAGAAGCCGATGGCAACATGACAGGTATAGCTGTTGTGGAGCAGCTGATGAAGAAACACAGCCATAAAACATTGTTTTAGGGACTTTTGTGAATGCTTACCCCCAAAATGTCCTCCAGCCTCTCCAGTGGGTAATTGTTAATGAGCATGGTGCAGCTGTAATTGACATTCAATAATTTCTTTCTTTCTTTAGTGTTTATGCTTTTGCCTCTTAATCACTGAAGGATTGTTCTACTGCTCTACCTTTGTTCTGGAAAATAAAAACAATTCCTTACTTTTTTCTTTAATGAATGGGGTTCCTACCAGCATTTTTTTCAGGATTCCACCAAGTAGATGGATTTCTTTACGGTTAAATGTCAAAATAAGCACAGTACTCCAGTTTCAGCGCTAGTGATTCATAATTACTTTCTACATCCTACGTATGTTTCAAGTAAGGTGCTCTACTAGAAAGATACAGTGCTTTTGGATAGTATTTTTTATTTCATTAGTACCATTAGTCCCATGCAGCAGTTTCACATGGCTTTTGGGATCCGCTGTAATCTCCCGATCTCTTTCTAATCAGAGTCATTTAGGTTGCAAAAGACCTCTAGGGTCATCACCCCCAACCATTAACCCAGCACTGCAAAGTCTACCACTGAGCCATGTCCCTCAGTGTCCCTACACATCTTTTAAATACCTTCAGGGGTGATGACTCCACCATTTCTCTGGGCTGCCTGTTCCAATGCTTCACAACCCTTTTGTGAAGAAGTTTTTCTTAATATCCAATCTAAACCTCCTCCTATGCAATTTTAATTGGTTGCTCAGCCAAATGCTCTTCACTGCTTATTTGGTTTTCTTTCCTTAACTATCACTCTCCTCCCTTCTAGAATTCCACTTTACTTTGGACAGTTTCTTCAAGATTCACGTTCAGATGCTGTCTCATCCTGCAGTGCACTGGACAATTTCCCCATAGTGGTCTCTTATGAATGGTCATGGAAATGGGATCTTGCCAAGCCTGGCACAGCCCCCATGCTGTTCTCCTTCCAACATCCACAGCTCTTTTGGTCTGTTTGCCACAGTTTTGGGGTCAGCCATAACAGTGTATTTTCCTGACTGGGGGCATTGTGCCTCATGGGAGGTAATGTCAAAAGCCTAGTCCAAGTCCACCAGTGTCCACCATTATTGAATTCTGGTGAAAGGAATGAGAAGGAGGTGTCTTCACAAACAAACTGTGGGTCTGCTGGTAGATAAAGCCAGATACTGAGAGGTGAAAGAAGCAATGGGAGGAACCATAAATTCCATAGGAATTCCACTAATTGACACAAACTGTTACTCGCTCAAGGCTGTGCTAAATCCCTGAACTTGGAGACAAAGAACAGAGACATAAGGAAAAAGAAAGGCAGGGGGTACACATTAGAAAGGGGTCTATGTTAGGTGATTCAGGAAGTCTGTACCTCTCAAGTACCTCAGCCAATGGGGAAAGAGAGAGGGAAATGCAGCCAGGAAATTAGGATAAAAAGGAGGCTGCATCCTCTAACAATTTGAGAGACTCCACAGGAAATGCCCATGACCTCTCCCTTTATTTGCATAAAGACACAGGACTCCTCTGTCTCCTTTTCAGACATAAACCTCTGGTGTTTGTGGATTAATTTTCCTGACACTGGGCGGCATCAAAACCAGCATGGCCAGCAGGCTGATGGTGACCCTCCCCCTCTGCTCTGCTCTTGTCAGACCCCACCTGGAGTGCTGCATATGGTTCTGGTGTCCCCAACATAAAAAGGACATGGAACTGTTGAAGCAAGTCGCAAGGATGGCCACAAAGTTGGTAAGAGGACTGGGACACCTCTCCTGTGAAGACAGATGGAGAGAGTTGGGGTGATACTGAAATCAGCTGAATGGAAACTTTCTAGCACAGTTCTGAGTACTAGGTACCAGGCATTCTTTATTACAGCATACTGGTCACTTGGAGGGTATTTCCTCTAATCGATGCCCCGAGTGTCAGGTGTACAGTTTTTATCATGAACACTGATTACATATTCATTTGCTATCCCCACTTCCTTGACTTTATTTTACATAGTCACACCCCTTATCAAAGTCCTTCTGTGGTTCTTTGGGGTTTGTCTTCAATGTCCAGTGTCCTTTTTAGGGGGCTGTTTTACAACTCCTGTTTCTGGTTAAGTACAGTATCATTGTTTTGCATAATTTCTATTTTTTCATCCTTGCAGAGCTGAGTTGGCATCCGTGCGTTTTGCATGACTTCTGTTTGCCTAAGTTACATCCTTTATTTATTTCTCCAAGGCCGTGCTGTTCTGTTCTACTGTCCTTGGTAAGAAGTAAAATGTTGCTCCTTACCCTTTTCAAGTGAGTGACATGCTGTTCTGCTGTCCTTATCAGGGGCTGTTCAGCCTGGAAAAAAGGTTGTGTGGAGACCTCACGGCAGCCTTCCAGTATCTTAGGGGGGCCTATAGGGAAGCTGGAAGGGGACTCTTTGTCAGGAACTGTAGTGATAGGACAGGAAGTAATGGGTAAAAATTGAAAAGGGAGGAATTTAGGTTAGATATTAGGAAGAAAGTTTTACTGTGAGGGTGGTGAGACACTGGAGCAGGTTGCGCAGGGAGGCTGTGGATGCCCCAACCCTAGCGGTGTTCAACGATAGACTGGGTAACGCCTTGAGCAACCTGGTGGAGTGGGAGACGACCCTGCCCCCAGGAGGAGAATTTAGACCCACCCCTGCATCACGTGGAAGAGCCCCACTGGAAGAGCGCCTCTCATTCATTTGCGGCCCCTCCCGCGCAGGACGTCTAAAGCGGCAGCAGGGAGCTGGGGGGGGGTCACCGCTGGGCTGCCTCGCCGCTTGCCCGAGCCCCCTGGCTGGGTGAGTGTGGGACGGAGCGGGCGGGGGCCTCACGCGGTGCGTCCATTTTGCGCGATGCAGCCGGCGCAGCGCGCTCCCGGCCCTGCGGCCCCCGCGGCGCGTCCCTCCCGGAGCGCTCCCCTCCCCTCCCCTCGCCTCGCCTGACCCCCACGCCGGGCTGCCGGGGCCGTGTCGGAGCCTCTCTGCCGCCCCTGCAGTGCTGGCGGGAAGGGCCGTTCTTGGCGCTGCCGGAGCGTGTGCCCCCGCGGAACGGCCACGCCTGCCCTCTCTCAGAGATGGAGAGGGCCAGGGCGCGGACTTGGGAGGCACACATCCGTGTGTGCCTGCTCCCGAGCTAATTCCTTTTTTTGCGTATCTTCTTCGCGGTGCGGGAAGCGCCGCAGGGAACATGCTGTGCTGGCGGTGAAGGCCCAGGTGCCAAGGAGAAGCCTGGCGGCCTTTTGATGTCCAGGGTAGCTCCCGAGGGACTGCCATGCTGTGCTTTGCTTCCTTCGTCAAACTGCAAAAGAGACCGGGAATTTAGCGAGAATGCCGGTGTCGCCCATAGAGCTCATAGCGCTCGAGCCAGCCCCGTATCCCGGGAGTTCCTGCAGTCTGCTGCTCCCGAGCCTGCTCCTGTGATCAGGATGTCTGCATTTGGTTTGTCAGCATTTGGTTTGTCAGCATTTTGCAGCCGGCTATCCTGGCTTACAGATGGGTCGCATCTTTTTTTGCGTGTATATGTATGAATGTGTGTGGCAGATGGGATGGAGCAAGGGGAACCCGCTAAAAATCCTTAAGAGGAAATTTATCTGTAGCTATGGTGAAGTCCAACATCAGCTGAACTAGCGGATACCCTACCCTGCCTCCCTTTGCCCACGTCTGTGGACTCTTCTAAGCTGTGGGGGCAGATGGTGAAGATGTGGTCACACATGGCAGTGCAAGTGTCATGGGGGACCCTCTGCAGTGGGACAACAGGGCCTCTTGAAGCTATTCACTCGCTGGTGCTTGACTGTCTTCTGTCTCCAAGTTAGAGGCAAACACAATGAAAACTTGGAAAGAACAGGTGCAAATTTACCTTTCTGGTCAGGTACTCTATGGACTTCTCTTGCCTTCAGCAGCCAGCTGGCATGTTTTTTGGACAAGCTTGCCATGTAATGCAAAAGAGGCAGTACTGTGTAATGGCACAGGCTCCGTAGCTGTAAGTGCTGACCCTGGCACAAAGCAGGGGCAAACTTGTGCATTGCCACAAGTCTTGAAAGTTATTTTGCATTGATGTGCTTTGAGTATCTTGCATTTTAAGCGATGTGACAGGCACAGACCTTGACTGTGCTCCATCACATGCATGCTTTAGATGGTCATATTGGCTTTGAAATAAAGCCTTTTCTTGACGAGGGGAGCTAATGGATGTTAAGTCCCCGACTTATGCCACTTTGGTGGTATTTGTAAGGTTTTGAGCCTTGCTGCTTGTAGGGCTGTGCTTAACAGTGAGGAGGTGTTCAGAAGGCCCTTTTTGGCTTGAGTGGGCTGTAACAGAGACCTGAGGCCTACTAGGCTTCTAATTCGAGCAGTTCAGTTGTGAGCGTGGGTGAGACGCAATATGCTCTTGACTCCTTGTGGAGTATATTGCCGTATTTTTTCTAAATGGAAGGAATTGGCTCAGAGAAGAGGAAGCTAGTAACTCTTAACCACTTACTGGACAAACCAGTTCCAAGGTGTATTGTTGAAAGGTTTGTCACTCCCTTTTTTTTTTTCCTTCTTTTTCCCCTTCTTTTTTTTTTTTTCCCCTCCTTTTTCCTGTGTAATCTATTGCCACATGGCAGGTAGTGTGCATTCTCATGGTGGTGTGTCTGAGCTCTGTGTCTGTGCTTTGAGTTGTGTGACACGGTAAATGCCTGGATTTGGTGATCTTTGAGTCCTTTTCCAACCTTAACAGTAGTGTGATTCTGAGATGACAGGAGTGAGTATCTATCTAGCTGGTGTTGAGCACAGTTGATGGCCTGGTGTGTGCAAGAGGGAGGGGGAAAAAAGGAGTGGTGGGAAAAGAAGAAAAAGCATATGGGAAAGAAGAGAGGGAGAAATACGGTTCAAGTGAAGGAGGGCAAAGGTCTTATTGCAATTACTGCCTCCGCTACCTTTAGTTCACTCTTGCTCAAGCAAGTTCCTCAACCTTGAGGACAGGTTAATGAGACTTCGGTAATGACCTTTCAGAAAGGTCACTTCCAATTGTATCCCAGCTTTAAGTGAGTAGAAAACAAAGTGGTAAGTTTAATTATCTTCTCTTGACCCATACCTGTGATGCTAAAAGCATGAGTGTAGAGTGGGGCAGGAGGAAAAGAGAGTGAGTTACTTTGCCTGCAGACGTGCTGAGTAGATGCTGGCTTGATCCTGGCGAGATTTATTGGCTGTGCCGTCCTGATGGCAGAAGCAGATGGGGATGCGACACAGGCCCTTTGCCTCTCCCGAAGGATGAGCTAAGAAGTCCTACTGACTTGGCTCTGTATCAGAAGAAACTGACCATCAGCACCATGAGGCTGTGTGGTGTGGAGAGCTACTTCAGTGCTGTGGGCAGAGTTGGTTGGGGTCAGCTGCCGTCATTACTGACCTAGGGTGGGTGTTCTGTATACATCAGTCTGTTGCTATAAAAGAGATGCCATGCAAAATCACCTTTTAATTTTATGGGTAAAGCATTCTGACATCAGGGCTTGGGAGAACACACTTCCAAAGAATCTGCTGCCCTAAACTGTTTACTATGAAATCGGGAGTCAGTAAGCCAAACCAATCTTGGAAAATAAGAAAGGAAGGGGGGGAAAAAAAGTACAAGCTTTAAACCATAGCAAAATCAGTCCACTGTTAATGCTAGTCTAGGAGGTTTATTTGGATATGTATGCAGCGGGAGCAAATGCACTGTACAAGAAATTACTGTGATTTGATAAATGAACTGTTTCCTTAAGCTGAAGAATAGCTTGCTTTTGTCAGGTGACAAATTCTTAAACTCGTTGGAAAAATACATTGTTGAGTTTGTAGAACTAGGTTGCTTTGTTGAAGTGACTCTTCTAGAAAGCAGTTTCAGCTAATAAAGTAAATGTGTTGTATCTTTAGAAAATATTCCAGAGGGGATTAGTTATCTCAGGTAACCAGAATATAGTCTTTTATCATTAGGCTGCTGATTAAATTTTACTTGGGGTTGCACATTGCCTGATAGCTGGTTGATGACCCACGTGTGATATTTCCCAAGCAGAGGAGGCTGTTGCGTGGCACTTTATTTGTTTTTCTCCCTCCAAAAAGTTCCCAAAACAGGGTGACCTGTGACAGACATGATGTGAAGACTCTTACTCTTTGTCTCCCGTTGCAGGGACAGGCTGGTTTGTAGCTTCCAAAAGCTGAGAGGAGGCCATTGAGGAGAATACAGCGCTTGGCTGATCTAGGTTTGAAGTGCAGAAGTGCTGTACCGTTGTATGTCTGTCCATGCTGACTACAAGTGTGTTAGGCATGACTTTTCTGGCTCTGCAGTTGGCTGGAAGACAGGAGCAAAATATTCTGGCACTGCAAGACAAACGAAGGCGCTGGATGATGGATTAGGGTGGAGGTGCTACATCTAAGAGGAGAAAAACAATAGGTGTTTATTGGGATTTTGGAAGTGAGAACTTCTGTGAGATGGGAACAGAAATTTGGCTTCTAGCAGCTTTATAGTTCAGGAAAGGTACCAACACAAGCAATACAGTGAAAAGTGGAACAGCTAAGTAACTGGAGAAGAGCAGAAGGGAAATGTTTATGCTTTGCTCTGGAAGTGCTAGGATCAGTGCTTGGACAGTCCTGAAATCCATGTGTTTCTGCAGAAAACACTATTATTTTTGAGGAAAAAAAGCGTAAGGAGGAGTTGTTGCTCTTGTGAGAGAGAAGTGCATGTCTGAGTTGTTAAAAACCCCTAAGACTATTCAGAGACTTTCACATCCTTTTATTAACTGTCCTCGGAAAGACCAGTCAAAATTCATTGAGGTGTTTTTCCTTCACCTGGGTCTAGGTGCAGTCCCTGTCTTCTGTCTCGAGCATTGGTCTGGTGGAGTTTTTGTAGATGTTTGCTAGAGCCCTGCAGTAGCTAGGGAAAGCAGGTAGCTCTGGAGGGCCATAGCTCCCATCTCTCCTCCAAGGGATAAGTTTCTGCCTGGAGGTGCCTGTCTTAGCCTGTTGGTTACACAGTGGGGTGAGATGATGCCCTGAGTCCCCATGTCTGCTTTGGAGTGGGCTGAAGCTAGTCAAGAGGAATCCTGCCCCGCATAACCTGGTTGGCATGTGAAGAAACACAAGGATGACCCCCAAAGAAACTTTTATAAGTGATGAAGCCACGCTGTTGTGCTTTGGCTGCTCCAGATAAACCGTCACAGATGTTAGAGCACCTTTGAACCTGTTTTTTCCTTCGAAGGGAATACCTGGAGAGCAGAACAGCATGGTGTAGGACTCCATCAAAAACACAACAGCAGCGCTTTGCTTTTCATGCTCTTGTTCAGACCCTTGGGGGGAAAATGGTAATTATCATTTGTTTCACTTACTTCACCTATTTTCGTTTGCAAGTGCCAGCACAGTGGAGCTAAGCAGAATATTTACAGCCAGTTGTTTGTTTCCTTCTTGCTGTCACTTAAAGCACCTTGCAGCAGCAGAACTTACTACACTTCAAAGTTTCTTGTTCTAGGTAAGTGACATGGGGACAGACAGCACTGTACATGTTCTGAGAGGTTTTGCATTATACATTTCACCATACTTCTCAGAGACTGTCATATCTAGGTCTCTCTGTGTACTCCCCCAGTCCCATAAACATAATTAGGAATGATTTCCTTTGACGCCAGAATGATGATGTGGAAAAATATAATAATGTTTTAGAAAGTTAGACTGGATGATATTAGTAATTTTTATGCCAATAAAAAGAGCATACTTACTCTAAACACTGTATTTTGCTGATAAGAACACAATTATTTTGAAGGATAGCAGTGTAACTTCCCTTGACAGGACTGTGTGCTGCGTGGCTTTGCTTGTCTCTGGATTGACTTGTCACTGGATTGCAGGAGCAGTTTTTGGAGCAGACCAGGCTTCTGCATGAAGAGCAGGGAGGTGCAGGTGGCAATTCTGATAAATTCAGAAATCTGAGTAAGACTTTAGCCTACAGATTGGATAACTACTACACTGATGGGGTGAATAAAAAGTAGATGATAAATCTGGTTTTTTGTTACTTCTCTAAGTTGACTTATGTTTCCAAGGGAGCCAGAACAAGCTCTCTTCATGGAGAGATGTGGGTTGCAAGATGCAGCTTTCTGCCCAAATCCTTCTTGGGGCTGGCCAGTGTGGAGTCCTGTGTTGAGGTGGTGCAGGATCCCTCTGCATGGCATTGTCAGCAGTGAGATGTGAAATGTGTGGCTTGTGGTCTTGCTCACAGTTTGGCTGGTCAGTGTCATCTTTGCATTTTGAGGGAAAAAACCCTTAAAATCCCACAAACTTCAGCAAGTCTTGGTTTGAGCCGACACAGGAGTGGGAAGCCTTTTGTTATGTTTTTGATAGACGTTCTGAGATAAATATGAAATGGGCTGTGTTTGGATGCCGCTTTTCCCCAGTCCTTCCCCATCAGCAGCCTTGCTGCCTTGAATGTTTGGGTTAGGTGGAGGCAAAACTTTTCTTAAACAACAGCTCTCCTGTCCCGGAGCAGGAGAGAGCTGAATAGTGAACTTGTGCCTAAGAAAAGAGTATTTACCTAAAGCAAAAAATCCTCCACACCTACCTCACTGTGAAATTTAATTCCACATCAGTGTTTTAGCTCTTTTCTGATGAGATTGATTTAAGTAGAATATATCAAAACTTGGCTCTTATGTCTGTGTGTGAAAACAGGAATGGTTGGTTACCCCACTGACATACTAATCAAACATCATGCTTGTATGATTTGCTATGCTCTGCACTTACTTTAGACTTAAATGCCTGAAACAGATGCAGTTTTCTGAGGCAGGCATTTTGTTGTAAGTCCATCCATTGAGGCGGTGTGAAGTCTTTGCAGTGATGGCTTGTGGGATAATTTGCAAAACACTTCTGAGACTGAATGTTTTTCCACATAGCCCCATGCTTTATCTCCCTCTGCTCCACCTCCTTGTACCATCTTCCATTCCCATTTTTCTGTGGGTGTATGTCTAGGCTACACTGATGTAGGCATAGCCTGTAGTCCTGGCAGCCAGGCTCTGTGACTGACCTGCACAACCAATTCCCATCCCAAAATGACAGTCCCTGGTGAGGCATGTGTCATGGACTGGCTGGGAAAGGGAGCCATTTACTGCCCAACAAGTTGGAACATTGCCATATCCCAGTTACACTGGGGGTGTGGCCACACCGTTGGTGCTCAGGATGCCCCTCTGCCTTGGATTGGGCTACCCAGACTGCCTCATTTAGGGCTTCCTCAAGTGGGAGCTTCTCATGGTGTTCCAAGGCAGCTGAGGCATGGGTGGCCCATCCAAGTCTTGCACTGTTGTTTCCTTAAGCACTGAACAACCCTGATCAGTGGGGCATGTCTGGTCAATGGGCAGTACTGGTAGGATCAGATGGTAGGATTCAGTCATTGCTTTCATTGCAGTGTGCATCAGGTCACTGTCTCTCAGGGGAAGGCCTTTCTGAAGAACTTTACAGTGCAAATTACTTGGAAGAGCCATCCCTGGAACTGCAGACATGCAGCAGCCTCTCTGCTGCAGGAGAGGATGTGTCTGCACACACCAGCCAAGGGGTGTGAAGTGCTTGTCTGTGCCTGCAATGATGAGCATGTGATGCTTGGAAGGAGCTGATCCCTCCCCAGCCCTTGAATCATGGCTGGAATGTGGGAATACTGAATCTAAAAGCAAACATTTTAGCTCCTTTCACAGTCAGTGTCTCTTTTGTATGGTGTAAATCATAGTCACAAAAAGCTTTAGTATTAGGTGTGTAGTCATGCAAGTACCCTCAGAAGGTTGTAATATATTTTTTAATTCAGCTGGTGTGTTCAATGAGAAATTAACTTTGGTTTCTTTAGAAAATTGAAGTTTTTCTTAATTCTTCCACTGTGTTGAGTCACTCTCCAACAGTCAGCCCAGGGTGCAGGGCTGACAGGTCTCACTTGGAATTCTGCATGCGGCAAGCCCTTGAATGGCCTGCAAATCAGTGGAAAAGCTCCTAAATTAACAAAAATGAATTCTAATTGCTTTGTTTTGATTGCAGAAGCCTAAAGGAGTGGTGCAGCATAATTTGAATTTTCAAAGAATCCTAGAATGGTTTGGATTGGAAGGAGCCTTTGAAGTTACATGCAGTCCAATCCACCTGCCATGGGGGTTACTCAAAGCCCAATCCATCCTGACTCTGAATGCTTAATTTGCATCCACAGTTACCCAGGGAGGGCAAAACCTTTCTCAGAAGCCTGCAGTCATCTTGGCATAAGGCACAAGGAGCCCCATGACTTGACCACATACAGTTTCTGTTCCACTTCCTCCCTGAATGAGTGTGAGTCCAGAGCAGTTCCTCTGAGGTTTGTAACGGAGCGTTTCCTCTGAAAAAGCTCTTCGAACACTTCCACCTCATTCACAGAAACAGCACTCCTGCTTTCCCAGGAGGAAAGGGATCTTTTGCTTCGGTTCAGTACCCTTTTTAGTAATGGAGGAAGTTGTTAATTGGGACAGCATTTTGTTAATTGGGACAGTTTTTTAATTGGTGCAGCAGTGCTGGGAGTGTGCCTGTTTGAGAAACATCTGACCTGCAGACTTGCTGATCCACGGGGGTGGCCGCAGGTCTGTGATCCAGCCTGTCACTCAGGCAGGATGCTCATGGGTCGCTTGACAAGGGTGACCAGGGTCTGCTGCTGCCTCATGGCCCTGCCTTCAGCTGGAGCTGCCACTGCTCACCATGACCTACCTGCTGGCCTCCGCCTGCTCCCCACTGCTCAGGGACGTAGTGAAATCCAATTATTTATACCCACTTTGATCTGCCCGTTGTCCGCACCTGAAAATCTCAACTCAGCTGTGTCCTTTGTCCTGGTGAAATAATGGTGTTTGGGTAAGCCTTCTCCTTCCTTTCTTCTGTCAGTATGATTGGATGTGTCCCATGTCTGTGCAGGATACTTCTTGTTCTGCATGAAGGTTGGGGCTCTTAATGTTTTGTTTGTTTCTCTATTATTGTTTTAATAACAAACCAACTTCTGTTGCTGTCTAACTTACTTCCTTATCCCCTACGGGACATTTCCCACCTTCTTCCAAGCACTGTTATCCAAGGACCACAGTGCATAGTGGTGTGTGCTGAATGACAGGGCCAGGGCTTTTGGCTAAGCAAAGATCTGTCTTCATTTTATCTGGGTTTAAGGAGAGAGAAGCTCACTTATTTAATATTGTTTCCCGAAGCATTAATTTTTTTTCTGCTCAATACCAAGGCTGAGTTGCTGGCAGATTATGGGCCATGGGTTGTTTCAAGTGATTCCCTGCCAGTCTGTCTCAGGCTTTCATTTGGGAAGTTTAATTATCAGTGGAGATCCCCTTTGGTGTTACAACAAATTGAGGGAGTTAAATCAAGCAATTTTCTTACGAGGTGTAATTTGAAGTCATGCTGAGGAACTGTTTGAAGAGACTGTACTAGAACTGGGGGGAGACTTTTCAGTTAGATGCTTTTTCATCAGAAAATAGTGATTCATGTAATTAGAGAGGTGTGATGCCCTTTATTGGCTAGGCAGGAAGAAATTTCCTTAACTTTTTTATCTCTTAGGAGCTGTGGATGGCAAATGCGCTACTGTCCTCCTCAAAACATTTGCATGCTGTTTGAGCTGACAGGATCCTCACCAGCTGAAATTTGAGGTGTGGGCTAAAAGGGCTGAGGGCACTGAAGGCACCCTTCACTGGATGGTGCTTCTTAGATGGGAGTCCATCCTGGAAAGTGTCACATCCCTCTCCTCTGCCCTGGCTGCTGTCTGTGGTGGCTTGCCATCTGGTCAGCTGTAGTCCCAGTGTTGAGTTGGTTTCAGTGGTGATGTTTTCAGTATGATTCCCCAGCTGGTTATTCTGGTACACCTGTGAGATGATAGGCAGTAGTCTGGGGAGAGGAAGATCTGGTTTCATGATTTAACCCAGCCAAAACAAACATGTCTGGCTGCACCTGAGTTCTCCCTGCTTTGAGGCAGGGTGCACTATATCCAGTGTAAGTCTACAAGGTTATTTCTCTAACCTGTTTTTGCAACACTTGGATGGTGGTGATCTTGTATTGTATCCTGTCCCAACCTTTCATTGTGCCCACAGTTGGAAAGTGATTGTAACATCAAATTCCCCATTGCAAATTAAGCATGGTATGGTGTGTGTTTCTGCAGTAGATAAGTTGGGGAATTAATGTCTATCCAACCTTTTCCCTGTTGAATGACTTACTGTGTGCCACGTTTGATGATAATCACAGCTGGAGCTTTGTGCAGAAGAAAGGGCATCACAACTTCCGTTTTGGAGACTTTGAAGCTTGAATTCTGAGTGTTTGAAGTACTCTTCTCATGACTTCCACAGCAGGAACCTCCCTCCTTTATTTTGGTCAGAAATGACGGCTCATTTCAAAATGGTTTTTGTGTATCATCACAAATAACCCAAATTGACTTTTCTGCAGGTATTGAGACATAAACACTGAAGTTTGCCTGCTTTGAAATTTTGGGGAAGTTGAGCGTTCCTATCTGAACTCGTGGAAAAGGATGGTCTTTGCCATCTTGGAGGTTGTCCTGGGATGAGAGGATATTCTGACCTTGGTGCAGCCAGTTGCCACAACAATTTGGAAAGCAGGTGGGTGAGCTGCAGCACCGTGATGTTCTCCCACAGCAGTAACTGAGCACCTTCTTCATGTCCAGTGTGACTTGGTGGTCACCTTTCAGTAACTGATTACTGGTAAGTGGGTGGTATAGGGGTTATAAAGAGCACCTCACTGCTCCTTTTCCAATGGAATAAATCCTCCAAGTTTGAGACACCTGGAGGGGAGTGGGCAATGCTGCTTTGAAAATGTTCCTAATACTCAGGAGACTGAGGAACAGAAACCTGCAGCATGCCCAGCCATCTGTGACATCGGGCTGGTCCCCCAGCACCACCTCCCTCATGGTGTTAAAGGATCTGCTCAACAAAGGAGAGTAATATGATCCCCTTCAGGCAGGCAGTGTGCCTTTAAGCAGGTGAGTAAGACTGGGTTTTGTATACACTGCACACCCACACCTGTGTGCGCCCGTATCTTTGTTTAATGTGTCATTTATATTTACCTGCATGGCTCCCTTCCTTTGAGTAGCAAATGCCTTGCCGGTGGCTGATCTTGATGTTTAATGATGAAACTGGTAACGAATATAACATTAATGTCCATATACATATATATAGAAACACACTCTAATGTAATCTAGCTTAATGTATATTGAGGTGTATGCATACATTTGCACACATACGAAAAACAATAAAATTATGATAATCAAGAAGAGAACAATTTAACAGCACATAGACAATACCTTCCTTTACTGGTTAAAATACTTCAGCAGGACAATATCTCTTCACACACAATGAAACAAATGCAAAGAATTGCAGCTACTTGGTGGCTTTTGGCTTGGACTCCTTGCCATTGCTGCTGCTATAGTGAGATAACTTCCAGCTTGGCATAATGCTTGGCCATGCTTTTGCTTTCACTGGCCTCTTTGCTGATGGCTGCATCTGCAAATGGCTACAGTCAAAGTCTCTGAGTTGGTCCTCAGCACTTGTCCCAAGCGCATCTTCTCTAAACTGCCTGCCTTCTCCAGCACAGCTGACAGGGACACTTGCAGCCACTTCAGGGACACAGCCAGATGCAGCGTAGGGTCTGATGCCTCATCCTTTGCTTCTGTTTCTGAAAGTCTAGAGATAGGTCCTCAAATATCTATGTTGTGAAAGCTCAGCATCTTCTGTAGCCATCTTGTCTCTACTCTGTTGCTTGTTGCAGAGTAACATAAAATGTTGGAGATTTTCAAGGCAAGACATATTGGAGGGACGTATCTCACACAATTCCTGCTTTATACTGGAATGGATCACACCCAGGGCTGATGTGCCTTGGTGACTTTGTTTCCTGATTGATGCTTTAGAAAACATTCAGGAGTTCTAGTTTGGTCCCTTACATTATGACCGTTTGCATTTAGGCGTCTGCAGTCAAATCTGACACCCCAAAAATACCTGTAATGCTAACAGCAGTAGTCGGAATTAAGGTTTTCCACCTCTTTTCCTCTGTAGGACTTCTGTGTGAATGATGCTGCCTTGGGGATGGAAGCAGCAAAATCAGCCTTTTGGAAGAGGTTCCCAAAGGGGTTTGTTACCTATGTGTTGATCAGCTGGTTGGCATCATCACTACATGCTTGTTCAGGGACCATGTTTGAACTAAAAATACAGGGTGAAAACCATTCCATATTGTCAAATATACCAGCATGATGCACACACAAGCTCCTTGTTCCACAAGTTCTTTGTTCTGCAGACTTGTAGCCGTGATTATACAGCTGTATGGGGGATATTTTTCCTCAGCATCCTTTAGGTCTTCAACAAACGTCAGATTGTCCACAGTACGTGACTTTGCTGTGAGAGAAGGGTACTGATGGCAGTAGACATTTCCACGTGTTTCAAAATGGATATAAGCATATGTGGGACAATGTTGAATGAGTATTTCTGCTCACTCGTCTTCCAAGGAGATGTCTGGGGACTTTGTTAGACATGCAGCAAGTTTAGACTTAGGTTTTCTTCTCTACTTAGCAGAAAACTCCTTGTTCTGTGTAATCAGCTTTAGTTTTATGCTCTTCTGCAAATTGGAGAAGAAAATTCTCAGGAACGACAATGCCTTTAAATAGGTAAGGAGTGGCGTTGGAGAAGTTGAAACGACTTGTAATTGCTGAGGAAGTGATAGTATTGCTTATGTAAAATGGTGCTCTGTCAGCTTATTTTTGCACATGGTGTTTTATGTTTAGCTGGACAGATGTTTATTATGGTTTACTTTTTGCTGTCAACCACATGGCAGATTGCTTATTTTCTTACGGGTTTGTTTTGAAGAATGGGGAAGGAAATCTATCAACCTGATATAATAGGTGCGTTAACCATTAGATAAAAGGAGGAAGAATATCTTATTTTGTTTGAAAATACAACAGAGTCAAGACACAAGAAGTTGGACAGGGAACAAAAGTAATAAACATAATTATAAATAAAACACGAGTACTAGTAGCAGCTGGACTATTGAAGTTGGTGGGAGCTTTGCCATCGACTTCAGTGGGACAGGATTCACCCAAGGATGTGGCCCCTGGCCCAGGGTCCACCCTGCTAGGCTACCTAGGTGTGTCCTTGCTTCGCACCACTCACAAAGACCTCGGCTCCAGCCAAAACGGAGATACCCAAAGCCTTGGGGTGAAGCCATTTCCTACCCAGGGTCTGAGTGGCCAGGACTTGCAGCTCGGTGTTTGTCATCAGAGAAACCAGAGCTAAAGCAGGGGTGAGAGCTAGGCATGAGCAGAGCAAAGCTAATCTATATTCATTCAGATTCAAGTTTCCTCAGCTTGAAGGTGGTTAGGTACCATCAGGTAACATTTCTGGAATAATTTATATTGTTTTATGTTATTAGGACTGCATTATGCCACAGGAATACTGACTGTACATTCAAAAAAACGCTCATCTTTTCAAATGAGGTTGGGAGTGGAATCAGCCCAGAACAAAGGGTCAGTTCAAAGTCGAGGATGACTGTTTCAGGAAGCAGAATCACAGCTGGATTCAACTTTTAAGGGGAAAAGTCATAATCTCTGCCAAAATTACCCTTTGATACACTTGCAAAGATAACAAATGATAACAGAAGGTTTTGGGCAGAGGTGTAATGATTCCGTACTGCATCCTGCTACAACAAAAGATTGTTGTCCTGAAAAGAATCCCTCTTGTCTTCATTGAAGGTCTCTTTGTTAAGCCACAGTGAATTTAATTGAAAGTGAAAGGTTGATTTGGTACCTGCTGTTTCAAAAACAAAGAAAACATGTAAGAGATGCTTAGGATGGTGATCAATGGCCTATGAGATGAATGGCAGTGCTGTGTGTGAGGACCACAGAACGTGGCTGCAGCACAGGTACTATGCCCTGCATGCAGCTCTTTGTTACCTGCAGGCTGTAGGAAGTATTCTATTCACAACAGAGATGCTCAGACTTGAGATGCTTTTTGGGAAATAGGGAGCTGATATCTTGATCTGGAGATCAGCTAGAAGAGCACTGTCTGCTGGCATTAAGCCAGTTGCAGGATGTTGGTCTTAATTTCCAGGTCTGTCATAATTAAATAGCCCCTCTTCTAAGCAAATTATCCATAAAAAGCAGTTCTTCTTTATTCTTGATGGCTGTAGTACAGCTGCGAACACTTGTAGATGGGCCCGGGGGAACTTCCAAATGAAATTGCTTTGAAATATGTTTCTTCTGGGATACTCTTGAGTGATATATAAACTTGAAATAATTCACTAGGTTATTTTTTAATGAATAAATTGTATGTCCCCCTGCCTCCTAGGACCTTGCCAAGTTCTCACTCTTATCTTCCATGTCTGCACCAGGGGTCTCTTCCTCTCCTGGGGACATTGCCCCTTGCCAGCCGTGTTTTTGCCAAGGAAGTGATTTCTCATGATATGTGTGTCTGTGAAGGCAGGGAATTGGGTACCAGTTACCCCTTAATTTTCAGTGCAGAACTAAAACCACTAAGTCATGTTTGTTTTCCAGGATACCAGATTTTGTTAAGGTAAATGGCTGTATAAGAAGTAAAAGGTCTACCATTATTTTTAGGTAGCATGTTTTTGAAACAGAGCCCTTAAGCCAAATCCTGAAAGAGTCTTAGCATCCACAGCTCCTTGGGGTCAGTGATGGGGGAAGGAGGAGGGAGAGTGGCTCTCACCTGCAGGGAAGGTTGGTCCACCTGCACCTAGAAGCACGTCCCTGGACAAAGATAATGTCAGACTGCACAGCCTGACCTCTGCCTTTTTCTTTTGTCCACCACAGAGCATATCCTCCTTGGAGCTTTGTGCGGTGCATGGGAACAGTAGGTCACTTCACACTGCAAGCAAGGGTATCATTAGTGCTATCTAGCAATTAGGGTTCAGCCCCATTGCATTGTGTGGGCATTGTAGAAACCCACATGTTGGCGAACAAGTGTGCATCACAAACCTTTTCCTTCTGCACGTTGCATGGTCCAACACTGCAAGATACCCTCCTCCCTCACCTTGCTTTTCTGCATAAGAAATGTTCAGCACCTTGTAAGATGAAACCAAGTATGCTCAGCAAGCTTGACATCAACTTGGAGGTGCAAATCCTGAGGAACACCATGTAAGTCGCTGTCATTTGAGGAGGTCTGGATCTGTAGCCTTCCCAAGGGTGAAATGTCTCAGGAAAATCTCTGAGTTTCTCTGGTGGTCCCTTGTGATTGGTCCAGCTCAGCCTCAGGGGTCCATCGAGGCCTGACCAGGGCTCTGTACAAAGCATGCATGAGTCCAGCTGCACTTCATCTCTGCAGATCTCCCTGGCTCAACATTCAGCTTCTCCCTGAGCTGGGCCATCTCTGCTTGATTTCTTTTTTCTGTCTTTATTTAATAGCCTCAGCTGGGTCTTCCCTGTAGTCTTCTGTATTGCTTCTAACTCCTCTGTCTGGGCCATTGAATGTCTAAACTTTGCCATAAATACTGACTTAGGACAAAGTAAATTGTTTTGCAGCAGTCCTTTGCTATGTCTTGATGTTTCT
The DNA here is from genome assembly GCA_013400235.1 of Oriolus oriolus. Taxonomy (NCBI): domain Eukaryota; kingdom Metazoa; phylum Chordata; class Aves; order Passeriformes; family Corvidae; genus Oriolus; species Oriolus oriolus. The sequence goes on from VXBT01011620.1 coordinate 243,282, forward strand.
GTACCTGAGAATAGACCCATGTTTGTCCTGAAATCCAGAGTTTGGTTCTGAGTCAAACTGGTCTTGCCTTTCACACTAACTTTGGAGTATATGTTCATTAACGCATCTCCTGTGTGTATGTTGCTCATAGTTGGGGTGTAGTTTATGGCAGAAGTTTCTTTGTTTTGGAGGGCTTTTTTCGTACCATCAGCATTTTTTTCTTCTGCATGGCCCTGGGGTTCTTCCCATTTCCTGGAACTTCAGGCTGAGTGTAAATCAGCACCACTGCTGGGCAGAGTGGATGAGTTAGCCCCATTGCTGGGATCTTCATAGGATGATGAAGGTAGCAGTGGGATCTCTTCTGCATTACTCTGGTGGGAGTTAAGGAAAACCTAGGACTTGCGTCATCCTAGAAAGCAACAGAATTCATAGGGGATACTCCAGTGCCACAATCTTCTTGTCCATTTAACCCAGTTCAAAGTTTGTGACTGCCCTGTCCCAGCTTTAGGGAGGTGGGCAGTTGTCCAGCCAGAAGCAATCCTGGCTGACACAGATTTGGGTAAAGTTCAAGTGGGAAGGCAATTGAATGAACAATCTGACATACAGATGCACTCAGGTAAAGACTTACGTCTGTCTTCCTGCTGAAGGGAGAAGACAGTTTTCCCTCTCTGTATGTGTTGGGAGCTCCCATGGTTCATGAAATGAGATTTTTGTGAGATTGGTCTAAAACCTGCCTTTCTTTATTTGTCTAAATCCATGTCTGTTGGGAGCATGTTTGAGAGCTGTTGGTGGGATACAATTCCTGACACAGTGGGCCTTGTAAATCCTCAGCCCTGTTCCTACAGTTGTAATTACTTTCTCATAGTAGGGGAGTTAGTGTAAAGCCAAGAGAAAGGGATTTAAGCCAGGACTTATGACTGGCGTCTTGGAAAAGTGAAGAGGATTTTTGGTTTTGTAGTTGATGCTGTGGTGACAAAGTTGAAGCATGGATTTAACAGTTGACTCAGTTAATTAAGTTTCTTAGCATGTATTTTCCCACCTTTTATGCTGGGTTTTAGCTGGAGCTGATGAAGTACCAATCTCACTGAACTGTGCTGTAAATTGCCTTTAGGAGTATTTTTGCCCGCACATTATTCTCAGCATAGTATTGATGTTGGTGTGCAGTGTGTACTGCTGGAAAGCATATGCCTCAGTCCAGCATTGCATCTAAATAAAAGAACTTTTTCCATAATTAATGAAGAAACATTTTTACAGCCCTTTTGCTGAAGCCAGGCTTAATGGTGCGGTGTGCATATCAGGGTGAGGCTCTTGGAGCTAGAGGATGCAGTCTGAGGTAGAAGATGAGGTTCATCCTTATAGGCTGTGGCCACACAGCCTGTAGATTTGTAGAGCAAAACAGAGAAAATCTGATGTCTGCACAACACATCTTACAGAGGAGGTTGTCCTGGAGTAGCTGTTCCTTAGGCTGAATGCCTATCAGCTTGGGATGTGTTATCCAAAGTAGTACAGGGTTTGTGCATTCCACAAGCTCTCTGCATTGTGAACCAGCGTGTGGTAAATGGGGCCAATGGGACATTCACTTTTAAAGTACTCTTTGCCCAGAACAGGAAAACTCTCCTGAAATGTGAAAGACAAGGAATTCAGATTTTTAGTTTGCTCACTTGTGTGTGGACTGAGTAACAGTGGAGTGGGAGCTGTATTGGAGTATCACCCCTCTCCCAGGATTGCACGAGGTTTGCAGTGTGACTGAGAGTTGGAAGCAGAAGACGCTTTAGTTTGTTGTCTTGGTTTGAAAGACAGGTGTCTGCTAAGGAAGGCAGGAGCCTCCCTTGGAATGGAAGATGCAACCCCCTTTCCTCTTGAATTATTATAAATTTGAAATTAAGGGGCTTTCAGGCAAAGATATGAGGGATAGGAATAACAGTTCTTTACTAACATATATAAATATATATATATATATATATATATAAAACAAAGCAAACAAACAGCAGTAACTATGGCAGTAACAACAAACAGGAACAGAACTCAGTGACCCTTCACCCCCGCAGGGGTGGGTGCGATGGTTCCCCCGTGGCTGCAGGGGGCGCTCCGGAGTGAGCGCGGGGCCCACGTGGCAATGGCGGCCCGGGATCCCAGGACAGGGATGGAGGAAAAGCTTCACAAACCCCCTCGGCCGCCGATCCCGGTGCCCAGCCAGACCCTCGGGGACAGCAGGCTGGAACAGCAGGGGTTAGCACAAAATCCCGGGTGGTAGATGGGACGTCTCGGCAGGCGGGGCGTGCGGAGCTACAGTGCAGCGAAGGCTCACAGCAGCAAAGGAGTGGCGGGGCAGGGCAGCTGCAGCCCGACTCCCAGTGAGGCAGGGAAAGGTGGGCTTGGGATCCCAGGGGGGTCCCTCTGAGGCACCCGGTCAGATGGTGAGAAAAGGTCCCTCTTTTAGTGAGGTAGGGTGTTAAATAGTGTCCCAGCAAGCTCCGCTCACGGTAGAAGGAAGGCAGCAGAACGCAGAAGCCTGAAGTGATGGTGAATTCTCCCTACAGGGATCACAGCCTCTTTCCCCTCTGAATGCCAAAAGAACAAGAGAGTAAGGGGTGGCACCCAACCCCTTTTTTCCAGTTCAATTCTCGCGGCATCTCTGCCCCACACGAGACAAACCCAGAAAGAGGGTTGTGAAAGAGGCCAGCCAGCTGGACCCCTCCCACTGTGGCCAGATCTTTTGTCTCTCCTGAGTATCCAGCAATCTGCCTCCCCAAAACATGTATGGGGGAAAATTCCCCAAGAGAAAAAGAGAACAAAAAGAGAACTCCTAAAACCCCAACATTTGTTTATTTTAATTACCCATGGTAAGTGTAGATGGAATGCCAAAGGAGACATTTTGCCCTGTAAAAAGGTGGAAAGTGGGAAGTTTAATTCGCTGAAATGTAACAGGGCTGTAGCATTGTACCTGTGCAGTGATGCTGCTGTAGGAGGGTATTCTGGTCTGGATAATGATGGCAGCATCTTTCTTGTAGACACAAACAAGAAGATGGAGTGTCAGAAAATTACCAATTTTGGAAACCAGCTTCTTCGTCGGAAAAATGTGGACTGTACTCGGGAAGAGAGTCAGCTCTCGCGATGCCTCAACACGTTTGACTTGGTGGCTCTGGGAGTAGGCAGCACTTTGGGTGCAGGCGTCTATGTACTGGCTGGAGCTGTGGCACGGGAAAATGCGGGACCTGCCATCGTTATCTCCTTCTTGGTTGCCGCCTTGGCTTCAGTGCTGGCCGGACTCTGCTACGGAGAATTCGGTGCTCGAGTTCCTAAGACAGGATCAGCTTATCTCTACAGCTATGTAACGGTGGGTGAGCTGTGGGCCTTCATCACAGGGTGGAATCTAATCCTCTCCTATGTTATCGGTAAGTATGGTGGGTGTGCCGCGAGACCCCAGCTTTAGTTCAAGGTGGCAGCCTGGTCTGTAAGGTCACCCTTGTTTGGGTGCCTGTGTTACTGTTACAAAATAGATGCTTCACTCACGCACTCACCGAGGATTTCAGGACTCATCTGCGGGATGCATTTTTGGTGGCTCCTCCCAGTTGGTGAGGTGAGTTGTGTGCTGCTGGCTGAGGGTTTATCCTAATGCGGGCTTACTGCTGCTGGGAATTCCTTTGAATCTCCATCTCATCCCTCTGGCATTCCCTGGCTGCTGCACACTTGCTCACAAAAGGGTGAAAACGAGTGTCCTCTGCTGAGAAAGGAGCTGCTCACAGAAAGGTGCTTCTATACAGAGCATCTATACTCACAGCTGATCAAGGATTAATTCTGGTCCCTTTGGGATCTATTTAAAGTATCTGGAGGTAAGAGTTTTGTCTTGTGAATTGCTGCAGAATTAATCTTAAGATGATCTGCAGGTTCACAGTCTCTGGAAAATACAAACCAAATCCCTTCTAAGCCCTTGACTCCCACTAGGAGAGGCCCTGGATCAAGCTCAGAGCATGCGCTGTGCAACTCAGCTGATGCATTACAACTAAGCCACACTTTGCTAATTAAGGATTCGTGTCTTTTCAAGCACATTCTGGGCAGGCTGCTTGTTATCACGCCTCTAATTAAGGCTGCAACAGACTCGCCAGTTGAGACTGAAAGCTTGCTAGTTAAACTGAAAACCAACTGTACGCTAAATTATTAAAGGGAGTTAGTTTTTTTTAAAATGCATTTTATGGGATCTGTAAGCATTACCTTGGAATTTAGTTTCCATGGTGCTTGGAGGGTAAGATCATATCAAGAGCAACATAGGGGCATAGCAGCTGCCTGTCTGAGATCATGCTGGCTTTCCTCTGTGTGTTACCTGGAATATTTTTCTCCTTTTCTCCTCCTCCTTTAAAATAAAAAAAAAGAGAGAGAAGATGAAAAGCCAGATTCAATTAAACTCATCTCCTTAAGAAATCAGAGTCCTGTAGCTATTTTGTGAATAAATTCACTGCAACAAATAGATAAAAATAACTTTTAAAAAAGTAAGCGTATAATTTCCTCCAGGCTTCTAAAATGGACTCTGCTTAGGCTACACATAGAAAAATTGAACAGACTTCTTGGTAATTTTTCTTCCATTCCAGAAAAGTAATGATAAATCGACTCCTTCATGCCCTTCATCTAGTTGGTTTTGGGGCCCTTCCTACCATGATACTGGACAACCAAAATGAGTGACATAGCTGTGGCTGCTGTCCCAAAACCTGATTCTGCAAATGCACAATGAAAACTTTTGCCTACTGAATGTTCTGCTCCGAGGATCTGGGCTCAGAGTGGTATTTCTGAGATTCTTTTTCCCCTCTCATAATGGATTTTGAACAACTGCCTCAGTTTTTATTTCAGAGTTGACTGCTCACTGTATTGTCACAAGGCAGAAAATACAGTAAAAAATAAGTAGATACTATCTGAGAATGTGTTTGAATACATTTGTATTGTTTGTTACTTTTATTTCAGACACGAGTCAAGAATGTGTGTTTGCAAACTCTCTTTCTTATAATTTGTGAGAAAGGGTGGCTAAGATGAAAAAACACTGGGGGAGGATATGAGGTAGAGGAGGTCTCTTTATCTCACCCAGCTTTTCTCTCAGTGTTAACTGCCCCTGTTGTGAGCAAGGACAACTCTCAGCAGCTTCTGGGGTGTGGAGGAGAAAGATGTTGGGTGCCACTGTAAGGCCCCAATCAATTTGCTCGATGAGACTTTTGAAAGTGTTTATAGTGGTTCCTGTACTCTGGGTTAGACACACAGGAGAAATGCCAACCAGATATTCTCAAGAGGTCAAAACAACACAAAAGGTTGCTGGCAAACTTTAGAAAAATTAGGAAACTTTGGCAAAAGACTTAGAGCAACATCCAATCAACATAAAACACTTCTTACAGCATTAATTTAGCCCATCCAACTTAGCAAAATTTAAACCCGTTCCATGTTAAGTTACTCAAAATGTTCCAAGAAGAAGGAATTAGAATAAGGAGCGAAAGACAGAAAAGATATAGAAAAGCACAAATAGCTACCAACTCCTGCGTTCCAGCAGTGTTCAGACAGCAACTCCAAGAAGAAGGTAGGGTCAAGATATGTGCTGAACTCAGCCTTAAAAAGCCCTGGGCCTTTGTGGGCCCTCCCCCCAGGTGGGACTTCTGGTCATTTGGCCACTCAGGAGCTGTGTTAGGTGGAGTGGAGCCCTGCCCCTGGTGTGCCAATGCAGGGCTGGAATGGAGGCTGGGGGGTGTGGGGGCAGGGCACTGCCTCACCACGGCAAGGCTTGACCTGCTTGCTCTCACACATACAGGCATCCCTAAATGTCTCAAGACATCAGTCCTTTCAGTCTCTGACAGGCACATGCTGCACTTCAGAGCCAGGGCTTGAGAGGGGCAGAAAGCCAATTTTTTTCTTAATCTTTCTGAGAAAATGCCAAGCAATGCATTGAAAATGAGCATGCATCTCTAAGGGGCTCAGCCAGCTTGGTGTTTTCATGCTGGTTCTCTGACATCTGCTCAGGAAGTATTATGAGGGTGGAAAAAGAAATCCTGGGGTCCCAAGATGGGTGGCCAGTAGCTTTTAATTAGTTGAAGTGATTTGACTTGGGGGAGGGCTTGTGTGGAGTCTTGGAAGTGGGTGATGAGGAAAAAAATGGGCATACATCTGATCATTTATGGACTAGAGAGAAGGAGGAAGGTGTCCAGGACGAGGAACTGATGTGAACTTTATTCTGGGATGATGTGGGTTTGGGGAACTGTGCCAGATTGTGAGATGCATTTCAGGAACTGGAAACTGGTGCGAGCTGGTAGTGTGATGAGTAACAGCAGCTCCGGTAAGTAGCTGCTGCTGGGGTTTCCTGGCACTTGGTAACCTCCTTTCCTGTGCCTGTTCCTGCGGCGAGGCCAGCACCTGAGCTCTGCAGTTCTCCTGGCAGCTGTGTGCTGTAGGCAGGAGCCGAATCCAATCTGGTGAGGCTATGCTGACCCAGAACTAGTAAATCCTCCTAGGTACAAGTTGATTGTCTTTGCACTGTGCTCTCTAATAACAGCAAGATATTATCCAGGTGTCTGCGTTGTTGAAAGAACGTCAGATTCGCCCTGCTCCCTCAAGCCTGTTGGTTACAGAGAGTTCCGGATAAATGGCTGATGTGGAACTGGCATCCAAGCAGCTGGCATCTAATGTAACACATGCAGGAGCTGAGTGTTCCTGTCCTAGAATGTGAAATATTAGAACTGGGAAAAAAAAATAGCACTAAAACAGTCTTTTTCCTCATATTGTGCCAAAGCTGAGCTGAAAAATTGTAATGTGGTATACAATAACTTTTGCAATTTCTGAAGATTAAATTGATGGCAGTGATGTCCAAACTCTTTAAAGGTGTTCGCACTGTGCACTTTTCTGTCTCAGTGAACAGAAGAGTCTCCCAACAGGTGTGTTCTGCAGCTTAATTTCTGTGCTGTTGCAAAGCTGGATTGGGCAGGTGAGTGTTCCCAGCCTGTGCTGCAGGTGCTGCCCACTGCTGCTGCAGAGGATTTGGCTGTAGGTGAGCACAGACATTGTTTGACAGGATTGCAGGTGCCGGAATTGGGACCTGAACACCCACTCACAGGTGAGTGTGGCAGGACAGACTGTTCTGGGTGGAAAGGGGCCCCTGATGGCATCCTCTGAGGAACTGCTGTGCAAGCCAAAACTAAGCCAAGCTCTTTTTTTAACTAGGTAATTATGTACAGTAGTAATTATAACACGCAATTAGGTGCTGTTATATATAGTGTATGTACTGTATAAGACATTAGGAGTGTAACAGTAGCCACTTCAACACAGGAGAGGGAGAATTGGCTTTTACCCAAACCTACTTATTTTACAAGATACTGTCACTGTCTAGTGGTGGCTCTTCATTGTTACTCTTTCAGCTCTCTAAAATGACTTTTATGGCCCAGACACTGTCCCCAACTTGCTTGTCCTGAGACCCCAGGTTCAGTCCTCACCCCAGAAAGCTGTATATAGTTGGATGCACTCGAACCGCAGCAAACAGCGGCCCCAGAGGGCGAAGCCTGAGCACTTGCTGCAGGCAGGAGCTGTGCCACTTGCTGTGGTCATCACCAGCACTCTGCAATAGGCTTGACTTATGCTCAGATAACATGTATATTGTATGTGGGTCTTCTTCCTGCTTGGGTGCTCTAGCACTGGAAGTCAGAGCACACCTGAGTGTTGCCAGAGTGCAGAGCTGAGCAAGTGAGGCGGTCCAGGCTCTGGTGCTCCAGCATCGCACTGCTGGAGGGAAGCTGGATGCTGTAAGGTCTCTCTGCCTGGGCTGCAGCCACCTAACTGAGCTTGCCAGGGACTTCTGCCAGCATTGCATTTGGACCTCTCTGGTAACAGAAATAACCAGGTTTGGGGGAAGGTCAGTCTCTTGGGGGTGTAAGGAAAAGGTCAGTCAGGGCAGTATTTAAGGCAAAGTTGAGGTTTACAAAGAAGCCAGACTAAAAGGATTTTTCTCATCTTGTCAGCTTGGCATAAATCTGAGGCCTACCACCTGTGGATGTTAGCCTCAGAGCAGATGCCAAGCATGAACGTAGGCTGTGGGCTGGGTATGGAGAGGAAAGGCTACTCCCAGCACTTGGGAGCACACGCAAGATTGCTTTGAGGCCCTCTGTGTTGAAAAACCTTACAAGGTTCCCCCTGGTCTGGAATATGTGCCAGCTGCAAAGGGTGATCTTTGTCCTTTATATCCTCTGGCAGGAACATCGAGCGTGGCTAGAGCCTGGAGTGCGACATTTGATGAAATCATAGGGCAGCACATTGAAAAATTTTGTGAAAAATACATGACGATGGATGCTCCTGGAGTGCTAGCAAAATACCCAGACATCTTTGCTGTGGTGATAATCGTCATCCTAACAGGTAAGGAGGCACTGGAGGGATTTGTGGGTCTTTCACCTCCTTCTTCTGTAATCCTGTGGTTTGCATTCGGAATGAGCATGAAGTCCTGGTTTATTTTGGACAGCATACTAAAGACTCTTTCTTTGCTACAAGTGTTGGATTGACCTATATAGCTGCTGTGGAGTTAGCACAGGGCATAGCCTGTTTACAAGGTTTTTAATTAGAAGAGAGCATTCCTGATATTTTTTGAGCCACTTTTAAAACCTTCGATCAAATTTTACATAATGAGGGAAAGAAAAGATGACTTGTTATCCCCAATTAGGTACAGAAGTTTAATCCTTCCCTCCACAAATCCTATTACACAGGAATTTAATGCGGTTGCTCTATCAACCTTATTCCCTCTTTGATTATCTGCCAATTTTTGATGCCTCGAGCCAGGAAAGTGAGGGGAAAAAAAGAAAGAGGACATGGTTACAGTCTCATGTACTACTGTTTTGGTTTTTTCTAAAAATATATATGGGCTTCAATTTGCAGAAGTGAATACAAGCCTCCAGAGAAATAAAAGCGTTATTGACAGTCAGTGCCTCTTTTTTTTTTTTCTAAAAATGTGCCAAGGCTTTGATCATAAATTGGAAAAGTTTTGACAACTTGCAAGATCAAAATGCTTCAGAATATTTACCTCTGCTCCAGCTGGATCTTGCAAAGCATTACTAAGTTTAGGCAAATTTAAAAATCACGCTTCTGTACTCCTCTGTGGTTTCCATCACGCAGAAGCTGCAGTGTCACACTAGCAAGGTTATCCTGACATTTCCCACTCTGATGGGAATGGCCTTCTCATGGTGTGAGATGTACTCAAGGGGACAGGCCTCAAGCAAGGGATGCTTCGGCATTTGGCTTTGCATTTGGATCTAGGATTACATCGAGGGCTGCCGGAGCCAGTAGCAGCGCTCTGTTTTCAGGATTACATCTGAATGGGAGAGAAGATTTTTCTCTTTGTTCATTTGTATGTAATATGAATTGCTCTCATTTAGAATCAGAATCTGGTCTTTCACCTTGTATACAATTTACAAAATTTAGAAGTCCTAACTTAAGCACTGCTGAGGTGTAAAATTATAAATTGCTTTATAATAAGGTGGCTTTATGCTCCTGCATGAAGCAAATTCCATGGATTTTAATAAAAGAGCCAAACCATTCTTTTCTAAAAAAAAGCTGCTGAATGAGCAACTTTAGTCCCAAATATAATCACCACAAGTTTCTTTCTGCTTGCACTGTCTTGAGCTTCAGATTTCTAAACGGTACCTTACAAGTTTTCATAGGCTGGTATGCAGTCTTATCAAACACTCCTGATATGGCTGTCTCAGCTTATTTCCTATTTTAAAAGAAGGAAAGGTGAGTACACAGGATGCTCCTCTCTCCTTCAAGTCCCTTGGAGTAGCAGTAAAAGAACACTGTGTTGTGCTTCTCTTTGCCTTCAGGCCCATATGAAGTTTTTTTACTTCTCCTTCAGCCTTAGATTTGGGTTAAAGGTTTCAGTTCTTAAAAGTCAGGTACCTGAAGAGGAAGAGAACTTGTTGACCTGAGAAGCCAAGCTGTGCATCAGTGAAATTCTGTTTGCCAAGGCCTGTAGCCGTGCTCATCTTCAGATAAAAGATCTTAAGACCGATCTGAAATTCTGCTCTCACTGAACTCACTTGCAAAACTCTTGCTGATTTAGGTGGGGGCAGGATTCCCAAGATGCTACCTTCTTCTTTGGGTTCAGCACTAGAAGTAGAATCCTCCTGGATTTGGTCCTTGCTCATATTTCCCTGTTTATAAGGAAAGTTGAGTGTTGCATTTCGCCAAGATCTCTAAGGCAATGTTCCTTCATGAAAACCACCTGGTGTGCTTTCTCCACGTCTCTGTATGGAGTTGGAGGCTGTGGGAGTAGTTTAGGTGTGTTAGCAAAGCACTTTACCAGGGACATGGTCCACATGGGCGTGCTGGGTGGGAAGGCGTGTCACATTCCACAGCAGTAATGTGTAAGCTGGAGTCCTCATTCTACTTCTGGGTGAGTTAATCCTGATCTGCTTGGCTTTGTAAACAACCAAGGTGTGATAATTTGGGCAGAGCACAGCATGAACACAGTTGAGCTACATCTGCGAGTTCCCAGCGCCTGCTGCTGGTGGTGAAATACTGACCTATGCCATTTTTTTCCCCCAGGGCTTTTAGCTTTTGGAGTGAAAGAATCTGCCCTGGTGAACAAAGTGTTCACCTGCATCAATGTCCTTGTGCTTGGATTTGTTGTAATCTCTGGCTTTGTGAAAGGATCTGTTAAAAACTGGAATCTGACTGAACAGGACATTTACAACACCAGCCATAGACTTTCCAAAGACAAGTAGGTTGGATGTTTCCTTTTTATCTCAGAAGCTGGCGCATTTTCAGTAGCAAATTTAAAGGGGAGGTTGTGGACTGAGTTAGAAAACCAGAGAATGGGATGGCTGCCTCCTTTGCCAGATACCTTGGAGGCAAAGCTGTCCTTGGTGCGTATTTGCTGAAAGCAGGCTGTGCTGATGGGCTGAAAGTGCTAGGAGTTGGCTGTGTCTTCATGGGCCTTGCTGCAGGACTGACCATTTCTAGCCTTACGACCAGTATAGCATCCAAAGTTGAGAGAAAAGAGCTCTTTAGATAGTGTCCTACTCAAGGCTACACCAGGCTGGCTCTGGTGCCTGTGTGAAGCCACGTCCAAGTATAGCTGTGTACTTTCTTTGAATACTTGGGCAATATGCTTGGGGCATTGTTACACCTTTTAGACACCTTGTCCCAAATGCCTCAATAAAATGAAGGTAAGTTGCAGATTATTTTAATGCATTGCAGCAAGCATATCATAAATCTGTTTTTAATGACATTTTGCTGTTTGGCCAAAATTCTGTCGTCCTATACAAGATCAAAATTAAGGAGCTTACAAGGCTTACCAGTAAGACAAAGCTATTATTTTTTTCTTGAGACTGTACAACGCAGAATAAAGGCCTTTAAATATCTCCACATATATCAGCTCACTCCTGGCTTGCTACCTAAACCCTTTATGCTGGCCTGCAAGGAAGCACAGTTGGGCAAAATCTCATGAGATTCATAAATGTTGTGTGGGTCAAATTTATCTTGTGTAAAATCTGCTTCTTGAGCGTCTTTTCAAAATTCAACCTGCTGCAAACAAATTGCTTCTATAGGACGGGTCCCCTCTCCTTCCCTGCTTCTATTCCCATGCAAGGAGCAATTAGTGCAAGAGTTTCAAAGTATAGCTGCAGCTCTTTGACCTGTAGGACTTAATATTTTTGTAAAATCTGTCTGGGCTTTATTTTATCATTATTTCCAGAGTAATCCACGTTTGGGTTGTGCTATTTGTGCGGGCCAGTTTTTCATCTAAGTCTCAGCAGAGCTTCAGTGAGAGATCAGATGCTTTTATGTGAGAAGACTTGCAGATTTGGGATTTACTTTGGTTTAATTGCCTTAATTCATCTTTGCAAAGGCTTTTCACTGAAAAAGTGACCTAAGTCACTTGAACTGAAGGGTATGCTTGTTATATGTCACTCAACACAAGGTACATGGATCTGGGGTCCCAATCCAGAGTGCACTGAGATCAGCCTGGGTTTGTCTGCTGACTTAAATGAGCTTTGGATAAGGCTCAGCAAAGCATTTGGTGCGTCAGGGATCCAGGCTTCCCTTCTGTCTTCCGGTTGCAAGCATGGTTTGAGTATGAGCTTGGTATAAGGAATTTTGGAGATGAGAATGGAAGATGGGGTGGATTTTAAACAGTCATGGCACCCTGCATTCCTCTCTTATGTCTGCTCACCTACACTTTATCTATAGAGTCCATCTGAAGTAAGAAGTAGATGGCTTACATGTTTCTCAGTCTTCAGCTTTTCCAAAAGCTTTTCCAAAAGCTTCTGTTTAAATGAATATGTGTATCTACACACATGCAGTAATGTTAGGAGAGGATTTTTAATATTCATGCTATTTACTCCTTGTCTTAGCCAAGACATTTTTATCCACCCCACAAAACAGGTGGTGGGAGCAAACTGTGAACCATTGTTATTCCATGCATTCCCCAGGAGGTTGCAGGCCAGTCCAAAGCTCAGCAGTGGGTAGGGCTTAGCATTTTGCCTGGTATTTGTACGCTGGCATGTGAAAGGGACAGCCTACTCCTTCAAACTTTGGCTTTGGATTTTGTTATGAGCTATGTGAATAGCTTTGTGACTCCCAGCTAGGCAGGATCACTTCTAACCCAGTGCCATACTTTTCAGTCAAACACAGGAAGAAAATCTCTACGGTGTTGGAGGGTTTATGCCCTATGGATGGAAAGGAGTCCTCTCAGGGGCAGCCACGTGTTTTTATGCTTTTGTGGGATTTGACTGTATTGCTACTACAGGTAAGAGGGAAGATGTCTTCATTCTGGTTATGAACCTGGCTGCCGGTAGATTGACTTTCAGTAATGTTGCAGAGCACAGATAATTGGGAATTCACGACACCACATTTGTCGTCCCTCTGAACTTCAGCTCAGAATAGGCTTTTGGCTCAACTGCTCCTAATAGTGAAAGTGCTGAACTTGTTCAAGTCCCTGAGTGCCCAAGTGCTGACTTCTAGCAGCTGTGGCACACAGACCATATAATCCACAAGCTTCCTCCCTTCTTCTTTGCCTTCAGGGCCCAAGCTTGTGGATGGTCAGATACGACGCTAATGAGGTCAGACTCTGCAGAAAACATGTCCAGGTTTACCAGCTAGGCAAACAGGGAAGGCCCAGGTTCAGATGCCTGGTATGAGTTTGAGCCTCTAACTCCAGATAATACTTTAATCAACAGGTTATTCTGGAACAGAGTTCTTCAGTGCCTTCAGCTGAAGAAGGTCTGATGGCTTGGAGTATTTTAAAGATCCAGAGAAAGAGGAAGCCTCTGGGGAGTAATCTGCACCCTAAAGCTGTGCCTCAAAATCAGGAGGAGTTTTTACCTCTAAAGGTTAAGAGGTCTCATTTTGAGAGAGAAGCCATCAGCATAGTCGTATTTCTTGTGGCTAAGAAGAACCCTAATTCCCCGAAGAAAGGATTATCCTTAATTTCACATTTGGCAAGAACGGTTGGAGCAGAGGGAGAAGGAAATCATCACAGACAGATAAAGGATTACTGCCTCTTGTTCCAAGCAAGGAGTTTGAGGAGTGCTCAATTACTCCAGCCAGCCCTGGAGCCTCTCCTTGTTGGAGAAACATTCATCTGCTTTTGACTTGTAGGTGTATGGATCTGTGTTTATCAGTTCATCCTGCTGAAATGCTGTACCTCAGGAGCTCTTGCTTTCAGAGCAGTTTTGTAGGACTAGGAATGTGCAAATCTGTTTTGTACTTGGTCAGTGCCTGAATTTTGAGGAATTTTTGTTTTTTACACACATTTTTTCCGACTTGGTTGTTGAAAATTTTCCATAAAAATTAGAGGGAGTCCTTTTTCTAAGATGCATTTTCAAAAATCCGTATGACTTTGAGATACTCTGCCTTTCTCTGGAACTGGGCACCTATGGTGCCATGATCATGGTATATTAGTTCTGGTGGAGATGCTACTAAAATGGGCATCCAAGGCTTTTCCCTACAACTGCACAATAATGTCTTGTTCTGTCGTCTGTGATCATTGAACTCTTCTTAGGTGTGCACCATCAGTAGGATAGAAGGAGTATAGAAGGATCATCTCTTTTGGGGAAAGGACTATTTTTAATCCAGATTGTTTCTGTGCCTGAGTTTACAAGGCTTCCATGAAAGTGTGTCAGAAGAAATGATAGGAGCAGCAGAAATGGGAGCAAACAGGCTGTGGTATTCCAAGTGGATGGAGCAGGCCATCAGCAGCATTATGGTCAAAGAGCACCTCTGTGCCCACAAAACCTTTGAAAGCCTCGGCCAGCACTCCTGCACTAGGTTGGGATAAAGTTCTTGCTTCTCATTTAGCTGATATTTAAATTCCTTTCTTCTAGGTGAGGAGGTAAAAAACCCTCAGAAGGCCATTCCTATTGGCATTGTGGCATCTCTGCTCATCTGCTTTGTGGCTTACTTTGGCGTGTCGGCGGCCCTGACGCTCATGATGCCTTACTACCAGCTGGATACCAATAGTCCTTTACCCAATGCCTTTAAATATGTGGGTTGGGATGGAGCCAATTATGCAGTGGCTGTCGGTTCCTTGTGTGCACTTTCTACGAGGTAAGACACTGCTCTTCATTTTTACATCTCTCGAGGCAAACGTGTGTCTCCACGTCCTCTGAAAAATGGAGCAGAGAGACCAGGGATGAAATTTGTAGCTACAGACTTCAAAAGGACCAGGACTTCGCCCTGTGATAGATACCAAAGAAGCAGGTGACCAGTAGCACTTCAGAAACTCTCATCTTAGCAGAACACCCAGCAGGTGCATCTCAGGAATATTAATCTGGATTGAGTGACTAAATCATGGAGGCAGCTATGCAATGCAAGCTGGGTGCAAGACATCCTGGCCTGCTGGGTAGAGAGCAGACTTGTGTCAGGTACTTCAGGGTGCATCTTCAGGAGCGCATGGGGCTTACCATATCCAGGGCTATCTGTCTGCACATTACCTGCAGGACAGCCATCTGGATGGGAGGCAGAACAGGTCACCCCCTGAACTCAGAAGGCCTATTTTGGATCAACTTAGACATGCTCAATTAGGTGAGCAGCTTGCAGAAGCTCATGGAAGTTACAGCTCTTTTACTGCCTGAAAGTCAGGCTGGTTTTGTGGCCCATGGTTAAATTTAGCTATCCAAAATTGTAGAGCTGCACCTCAGTTACCAGCTATCAGTAACATGGGTGTTCAGAGGGGGCCCTTGAAGGAGAAGCTGAAGTGAACCAAAGCCACCTGTTCTATAGTTACACTGCCATAAACTTGCTTTCATTTGTGTGCCTGTGCTCAGCAGGAGGTGGTAAGTAGATTGTTTCTCCTTCCTGTGTCCGTAGTCTCCTTGGCTCCATGTTTCCTATGCCTCGAATAATTTATGCTATGGCAGAAGATGGACTTCTCTTTAAATTTTTGGGTAGAGTCAACGAGAAGAGAAAAACTCCCTTAAATGCAACAATGACATCAGGAGCTGCTGCAGGTAGGATCCAAAGACTTGCACAAATCTGTGGAAAGGACACATAAGCTCATCCTCAGGGCAGATAAGTCCGCCTGACTCCAGCCCACTTACTAATTGGATATATTGCAGAACACAACATCCCAAAGGGTGTCCTGGATTTCCAGGGCATGCCCTGGAGAGTCTGGGTGAGCATGAGTAGCTTACTGTGTGTCTGTCCCTCTTAGAGCTCATTGCTGCCATCCTGTCTCATGCCAGGAACTGCCTTTCTCTGCTCAGCCAGCCTGAAAAGTAATTAACTCCCTGCAAGGTGGCAGCCAGGGGTGCCCCAGCATCCTTGTGGCTGTTGGCCTGGCTTGGCTGAAGACACCGCACCGCCTGTGGGTAGCGGCTCTGCAGAGGATGCCAGAGCAGCCGGAGACAGGCAGATGGCCCCTGTGGCACTGGCATTTGTTAATCAGTTAGTCACAGCTGGCAGCCATCCTGTTCTCCCCTTCCTTTTCCTGGCCCCTCAGAAATAGGGGAACTAAACCTCCCAGACAGCAAGGATGAGCAGCTTACCCTGTTCTTGTGGCCGCCCCCTTCCTCACGATGCCTGGCAAGGAGGAGAGCCTTGCTGCTTCCTCTTTACCTTCTGGTGCAAATGCAGATGAGCCGTGGGTACAAGAATGTGCCACCTTTGGTGGGGAGTTGGTGCTGGACTGCTGCCCTGGTCTCTGAGCTCCTGTGAAAAGGGCTCAGCTCATGCCACTGGGAGTCGCAGAGCCTCCTCACAGCTTCCTTCTCCCGCACCTTCCTCTTCAGGTATTCTTGGGTCCAGACCATGCTGGGGTAGGGAAAAGAGCAATATAAAGTAAAAAAAAAACCAAAACCAAAAAAACTTTGCAATCTCATCCAAGTGGTCCATAGTGTCTATGACCAAAACCCATGCAAAGCTGCAGGGACAGCACTTGCCAGCTGAGCTTGAAGGTTGGGCTGGTTGTTGGGCTCCAGGTTGTGCATTAAGGACAGGCTGGGCCAGGCTCAGCTCTGAGGTCCCTACACTCTTACATGACTCTTGGTGTCACCTAATGTCTGATTGTGTGTCTTTTACCCACTTACTTGCCTTCTGAAAGCCCTGTACACAACCGGGGTTACCTGGTGAGGGTGTGTAAGCAGGGTAATCCCTAAGGTTTTTCTGGAAACCCCCATGATGACACCTGCTACTTCAAGATGCCCTCTTTGACGCTTGGTCCCATTGCATGCACAAGCTTGGTTTCACCCCAGCTGAGCTGAGACACCAGGGCAAGGTGCTGCCCATCCTGTGTTCCCTCTAGCCTCTTCCAGGAGATAATTGTGACTTTAGGAGTGCTGCAGCTCCATTGGGAGACTAACAATGAGGTTGTGGCTTAAACCCCTGCTTATTGTTGGTAGTTGGGTGAACATACCCATGTGAGACAAACAGGCTGGAATTTACTGTAGTAAGCATTTCTATTGTTTCAGCTAGTGAGGCTGGGACAGCCTGTGGGGGCTTAGGGTTTTCATGCATCAAGGCCTGCCTCTCCTTGTCTTGGGACTTCTTGAGTTCCCCTGTCAAGTCCTGAGCAAGAGTCACATGGGTGCTGCATCGTTATTAATGCTCCTGAGATGTGCATGTTCTGCCATGTTACTGACTTTTCTTCTCTCTCACCTTCCTCTGATCCTACAGCTGTTATGGCCTTTCTTTTTGACTTGAAAGATCTTGTGGACCTCATGTCCATCGGGACCCTCCTGGCTTACTCCTTGGTAGCAGCCTGTGTGTTGGTACTGAGGTAAGAATGTAGAAGCTTTGTCTCTTCTGTCACACAGAGAGAATTCTGCACAGCAATCAGATGCCCTCATAGTTTCTATGGGCACATCTCCAGCTACAGGCATGTGAAGAGCTTGTTTCTTTAAGCTCATGGGGGATTGCGTTAGTTAGATCTACAGGGAAGTCCTCTGAACCTGGTTGACCCTTGTTCCATGCCAATCCTGCTGTGGTCAACTCTAAATGCCCCAGGAGATATGCCAAGGGGTAGGGAGGAGGGATGTGTGATCCTGGATGCCTGTGTTGTCACCACTCTTGTCCCCAGTGGGGATACAGTTTCAGGTTGTCCTCCTTTTGAAAGGGGATTCGAGATGAAGTCTAGCAGCAGGAAGAGAACCTAGCATGTGTTTGCAGGATCAGTGCCTCAAGTGTGTCTTTTAGAAGTGCTGAGCTCCCACAGCTTCCCAAACCTAAGCTAAAAATCTCAGGTGTTCAGTGGTCGGCACCTTACAGACAACAGCACTCAACTCATGGAAACTATGCTCTGAAGATCATGTTACTGAAAAATACCTTTGTGTGTTGAATGACTTATTCAGAATCAGATGGAGGCTTTCACAGCAACTGCACTGAGCTAAGAACAGTCTTGCAGCAGGTGAAGGGCCGGTGCTGTTCTGCAGTACCATTGCTTTGTGTTTGTGCTCTCTGCCCTGCCCCTTGAAAATTCTTGCCGATTTGCCTTGTCCATCTCAAGTTTCCTGATTTCCCAGCCTGCACTTTTCCTCAGAGCTAGAAATGGCTTTTAAATTTGTTTTTGCAAGCTGCTGTGCCTATTGCTTGACATTTCCCCCATCATGGGTTGGCAGAGCCAACAGCCTGTCTTGTAGGGGCCTGGGCAGCTGATTTGTCTGCCCCTTGGCTGCTTAACAATGCAGCAGCTGAATCGTTTCCAAAGCTGTAAGATCCTGCCACTAGTTCCTTGCTATGGCTAGACCCAAGGATTTCACTGTGTTTCACAATTCTCAGTGTTTACCAAATGCCTCATTGTGAACACATCCCCATAGGAACAGTTTTAAGGTGACTTTCACAGCGGCCCAGTCCTTTAGTCAGACTTGTGGCTGAGTCACTGACAAAACCTTCTGTAACAGAAGCTGAGGCTGGAAGAGAGATTTTTATTTATGAAGCTACATGGTTGTGTGCCACAGCCCTGTTAAATGTGCTGCGCCAACCGTTCTTGCTTCACCTCTTCCTTCCCTATGTGGCAGCAGGCAAGCTAGCAGAAGAGCCTGGGATGGAGGAGTAGAGGCACCAGGAGTGTCACTGCAGGGTGTGATAGCTGCAGAGCTGTTGGTTCGGCCACCTCTGTGCCAAAATGCAGGAGCTGAACTGCCACAGATGACACAATGGCCTGGTTATGACCATGTGTCTGTCCCTCTGCTGTTTCCTTCTCCTGTCACCCAGTCATGTCGTGGTGATATGGATGACAGGGTTCATGAAAGGGAGCACTGTCCACCTTAAAACACTTGTGTTACAACCAAGCTGTAGGTGATAAAAGCTGGCCATATTTGCTTATATCATGATGAGACCATTCCTCATATTTCCCCTTGAAGCAGAAGGGTATAGACGTGATGTAGGCCTGTGCTGGTGCTGTAGAGGTCTGGTGTGCAGCCATGACGATCTGTGTGGCTTGTAAATGAGTGGTAGCCTCATTTAAAAGCCAAACTAACAGGCTCTTCGTGTCATTTGCTTTTACTAGGTACCAGCCAGAGCAGCCTAATTTGGCATACCAGATGGCTAGGTCGACAGAGGAGACAGATAACAACGAGTCTGTGAGCACCAGTGAGTCACAGGCTGGGTTTCTGCCAGAGGAAGAGGAGAAGTTTTCCCTCAAAACCATACTGTGCTCCACAGATTCGGATCCTTCCAAATTCTCTGGTTCGGTGGTGAACATATCAACTTCCATCATTGGTAAGCGCTGGGCAGTGTGTCTCTGGGGCAATGAGTCAGCTGGTAGGGCTTTGTACTCACCATGGTGGGAAAACTCACCTCCTTGATGTGATTTTGATGAGCTCTTGTAATGGCCAAAATAACTGAAGATCTACAGATTAAATTTCTGACTTAAAAAGAAATCCACAGATGGGATGTGTGGGGGTGTAGAGTGGGAAAGCCATATCTGTTATGGTTAAGGTTCTTGTGAGTTGCTGTTTTGTTTGCTGAGCTTTCAGATTCTGCTTTGCCTGCTTATGATTTGCTCTTAGGTTTTCCCTGTATCTAAAAAAAAATAAATCAGTAACCTTTGGTGTCTGTTCACAGGTTTCCTTATTGTGGGTATCTGTATCCTGACTTCCCTTGAGCCAAACATTCTGATAAATACTGTACAGATTATTGCCGCCATCCTTGTTGTCACTATCATCTTCATTATACGGAAACAGCCTGAAAGCAAAACCAAACTCTCCTTTAAGGTGAATGTCCTGGGACATGTAGCTAGAAAAGAGGTGTTTGGGAGGTGGTTGGAGGAGGAGGTATGTGTTGGCCTGTATCAGAAGGAGGGCACCGGCTAAATGGACATGCACAGAATATAGGCGTGATGTGAACTTTTCTATCAAGAAGCTGAAAGGGCAGAATCTGCTGCAGAGGTGTGGCTGGAAGGAAAGGGCAGGACGCTGCTTTTGAAAGCAGATGGTTATAGGATAGGGAAGAGACAGAGACTGGAGGAAAGGGGATGGTTGTGAAGGGCCACGTCAGATCATGGAGTAACCCAAGAAGTAAACCTGTGTGTGAA
Source organism: Oriolus oriolus (assembly GCA_013400235.1). NCBI lineage: Eukaryota > Metazoa > Chordata > Aves > Passeriformes > Corvidae > Oriolus > Oriolus oriolus. The sequence continues at coordinate 263,230 of VXBT01011620.1, forward strand.
GATCCAAGGCTCTAAGAAAGTGCACGTCCATGTCCTCCTTAGTCCCCGTGGAGGCCAAGGGATGGCCATTCTCTCTTAAACAGCCTTATGAAGAGCTCTGTTGTTTTCCTCTCCGAGCACACCATCCTTCCTGTTTAAACAAACACTGGGATGGGTTTTTCCCCCAGTATAATCCTACAAGTCATGCTTTATCATATTGATTGCAGGTAGTTCCCCAATTTATTAAATTAATTTTGGATTATAATTCCATCCTCTAAACTTCTTTCATTTTGATTGCTCTTCAATCAAAGTTTTTCAGTAAATTCACAGATTTTAATAACTCAATACAACCAGAGTTTTCCAACGTAGTGTTTGCAGCTCATTTTGGGGTTATAGTCCCAAAGGGGGAAACTGAAATGTCCAGGAGCAGAAAACTTAGGAACTCTCATCTAGACCTTATTTTCTGAACTTGCTTCTGAGGTCTGTTCACCTTTCACTCACGATATTTTACCTCCTTTTTTTTCCCTCAGCCATTACCATGTCCGAGAAAAAAGAAAACTATACCTGTCACAGCTAAATCTGCAATCATAAAATCATAGAACCATTTCGGTTGGAAAAGATCTTTAGGATCATCAAGTCCAACCATTAGCCCAGCCCTGCCAAGTCCACCACTAAGCCATGTCCCTCAGTGCCATATCTACGTGTCTTTTAAACACCTCCAGCGATGATGACTACGCCACTTCCCTGGGTAGCCTGTTCCAATGCTTGACAACCTTGTTTCTTATCTCCTTGCTGTTCTTTAGACATTTACAGCCTGACTGTGATTTTTCTCCAAAATCACTCTGGAAATCCTGGGCTGATCTGTTTGTTTCCCAGTTGTTTTTCTGTGTTCTTTTAATAGGGAATTTTTCTCCCTATTCCAGTCTTTAGAGACTGTACCAGTCTACCAAGAGCTCTCAGAGTTGCTGATTTAATAGTTCAGAGATCACTTCTGCAATCTCTGGGTACATAACTCACTCACCTAGGGAAATTTCATTTGTCTCTACTGACTTGACAAAGCCAAATGTATAAATATATTCTTCTTTTCTTTTCTAATTTGTGTGCCTATCCCCATTCTCTAATGATGTGAGCAGCTACTTAGCATAAATTTTTTTTTGCAAAACTTAGATCAAGAAAGGCCCACATTTCAGCCTGTTGTTTTTGTAAATCTCCTTTTCCCTTAGGAGTGAAGTTCACTTTCCACTTAGTTCCACCGTATTTAGAGATCTTTCTATTGTTACAATTTGCCTTGTCTGATTTTTATCTTTGCATACTAGTGCTGTTTTGTGTATTCTTATTTTTGCATTTTGGCTTTACTGTCTCATTCTTCTTTGATTCTCAGACCACTAAGGCATTCTTGGTACAGCTGTAGTCATCTCTTGCGGTATTTGCTGGTTTCCTTTGCCTTGGGATAATTCGGTCTCTATTGCTTCATTGCCTTGATACCTGCTGGATGAAGTTCCTCAAGTCCCTCCTCTGACATTCCCCTTACCTTCATCTCTTGGTGTTCAATAGGTGCCTATCATGATACAGTCCTTGGTTTTTACTCTTCTTTCCTTTTCCCCACAAGTATTCAGTATTGCCACTAAAATTTGCCTCTTGCCTCCTTTTAGACCACAAAACAAGCTTTTAAAACAGGTGAACAGCATCGTTCACACCCCTCTGCTATGGTGGACTGATGTCCTTCTTTTGGGTTTAACCTTGTCTTTTCTCAGATCTGGCAGCTGAAGAGTTGGTAACAGCCATCACTTCCCATTTGCAAGGGATGCGCTGTTCTTTCTTGCCTGTTAATCATGTCTGTGGATGTAACACATCTCTTGTTCTTTTTCAGGTACCTTTTTTGCCCTTTCTTCCTGTTGGGAGTATTTTTGTGAATATTTACCTCATGATGCAGCTCGATGCAGGCACATGGATCCGGTTTGCAATCTGGATGCTCCTAGGTGAGTTAGAGTGAGAAATGCTATGTTCAAAGTTACTAGATTTTTGTTAACCATAAATTTATATTGTAGCATTCCAGGGAGGGATTCTGCACTCTGATCGTTCTTGGGCAACCCTGGTGACTTGACTGAAGCCATTTAGGCAGCATGTAACAGGATTTGTTTCAAATTCAAGGGTCTTGAAGCCTTTGTGTGGACAAAACAACAACCCATGAACCATTTTATGGATCTTGTTGCCAACAAGAAACCATAGAACACTTCTTATTGGCTGGCCTTGAGCTGCTGTCCAGGTGGTGGGGCTTGTGCTTCTGGAGCTGAAGAAGCTGAGCTGCATCCCAAGATGCTACCGCCAGCCATGTGGATAAGGCTGAATTGCCTGAAATGCTCAAATCAGAATCCCATTTGGGGCTGGGATAGATTGACTTTTAAAGGCTGGTGCCTGTGTTAATGGTTTTTTTTTCCCTAAGGAAGGTAGTGGCTTCCCTAAGGAAGCTAGAAGCTGACCATGAGGGTGGCTGGACTTACACTGGTGTAAGTAGGGGTTTCTGTCTCCTTGCTGAGCTAACGGTGCTCTGTCCCTTGGCTTCCACAGGCTTTATCATCTACTTTACTTACGGAATATGGCACAGTGTGGAAGCCAGCTATGCAGCCTCAGCAGAAGCGGAGAGAAACACAGACACTGGCTCAGACAGCTGTAAATGACTGTGTTTGGCTTATGGGCGACTGAAGAATGGCTGCAGTGAAAGAAACCTTGTGGTGAGGATCCTGAACCAGATTACACCTGTAATCAGTAATGCAGGAATAAGGAAGCGGAATGCAGACCTCCCCAGCTCTGTTACTGCAGCTTGCCGTTTGTTTAGCAGCACAGTTAAAAGGGACCACAAGGTGAAAAGACAAAACTCTGGCATACTCCCAGCAGCACTGGCAGCTCATCTGGGGAGCTTCCCTCTCTCCCTCTCCTGTTTTGTTGTTTTTCCCCAGTGTGTAGAAAGAGAACTGCTTCTGTGTGCAAATGCTGCTATGAAACCAGGCCTCACAAATGTCCTTCTTTCAGTAGCCCCAGGAATTACCTCCCCGCAGGTATTCTGCCTGATTATACATGGAGCAGATTTTGCAGTGCTACTGTCAGGCATAGACCAGATCCATCCTTCCCCCTATGTGAGGTGTACCCTCTGTGTACACACAAAAAAAATAAAAAGGCTTTCACCAAACACTAGATTTCACCAGGTTGAGAAAGCACCTACAAGATTTGCATTTTTTGAAAGTATCAGGTCTTACATTTTTTGTTTTATTTAACTGGGGTTTTTTTAGCTGTGTGCTCACATGCTTTAAAGCACATCACTGCTATGAAATATTGGGAAGGTTTGTGGCTGCTGATTGTCATGTGAGTGATCGCTTGCCAGCACCTGTTTCTCCTGACTGTACACTCCACAGAGGAATTGCCAGCTTTAGTCTGGAAACTTTGTGGTGCAAGTACTGCACAGGCTTGAAAACAATGGGTGTCTCCAAAGAGCCATCCTACCTCTCTTCCGCAGAAACCACCAGTGGTGTGGCTGTAGTGGTGGGGTGGCCAACAGACCTGAGCCAGCTCTGACAGCAAGTGGAGCCCTGTGTTCCTCCCCCCACATCAGTTTTGTGTGCTGGGTGCCTGGCATTAGCAAAGGATTTGGCCGTGATGCTTTGGTTGGCATTGGCGGGTGGAGCACATTCCTGCCCTGGGAAGGGAAGCACAGGAGAATCCTCAGAGGCATGAAGTTCATATGTGAGGGGAGGCTGTGAGGGTGTGCAGGGGCTTCTCAGTCCCAGCAGAGCATGCAGCCCAGAAAACACTGCTAAGCTCTAGGGTCTGACTTGCTGAGGGGAGCTTTCCCTTTGGGGCTGGAGATCGCCTCCAGAGCCTGCCTGTAGTGAAAGGCTGGAAATTGGGAATTGAGACCAGGGTCTGTGTTTGGTTGGCAATGCCTTGGTTTTTGCTGTAAGATGTTTTTTCTTTGTTTTAATTCTAATAGCTTTCCCTAGCCAAATTAGTCCGCTACCCTAAAAAGGCATATTAAAGCGCCGTGAAGGTGAGCCGTGCCCAAGTTATGCCACTGTTTCAAATTCATGCTTCAGCTTGTACTGAGAAACAAATCACAGAATTGTGGAATGTTTTGGGTTGGATGGGACCTTTGAAGGTGATCTGGTCCAGCTTACCTGACATCAGCAGGGATGTCTTTCACTAGGTCAGGTTGCTCAAAACCCTGTCCAGCCTGACCTCAAACACTTGCAGGGTTGGAGCACCCCAAATAGATACTGCAGAAATGCCCTTTCCCAATGTGAGTGGATGCTTTCCAAAGTGTCCTTTTTACTACTGCGTCTGAACACTGGACTTCAACTTAGTGGCTTTTAATTTCTATATTCATCTCTTCCTGCTTGAGTAAGACTTCGTATACGCACAAGGAGCAAAGGCATGGCTCTTGCTGATGAAGTGATGGGCTCTTGTACCTGTCATTGAGTGGGAGAACCGAACAGACAGCTGCCTGACTTGCCCAGGGTCTCACCAGGCATCTGATGCAGCAGAAGGGGGAATCAGACCAGCTCCTGGATTATGTGGCCAGATTGTGGACCATTTCCCATGTTTCCAAATGAGACTTTATAGCTATTCTACCCACTGAAGTGTTTTAATCTTGGCTTGTTTCTAGTACACGGGGAGGCTTTTCTTGGCAGGGTTGGAATTTGAGGAAGTAAAGGCAATGTGTTCATTGCCTCCCAGGTGAACTTCAGGGTGTGTTTTGAGTGCAGCTTCCCCACAAAATGAAGTCGGGGGTCTGCTCCATTTGCCAGATCCTGACCATCTGCCAAGCCTTTGCTCCTTGTGCGTATACGAAGTCTTACTCAAGCAGGAAGAGATGAATATAGAAATTAAAAGCCACTAAGTTGAACTCTATTTTGTTTAAACAAAGGCAAGGTCAACACACTCCACAGCCTCCCAGAAGGCACTGAAAATGTGGGAGGGCAACAAGATGAAAACTCAAGACAGGATCAAAGTTTCCTATTGTACTAAAAATGTAAGGCTGTTTTTCCCTACCTGGTTGCCAGCTTCTGTTCAATGAAAACATGAAGCTTGTGTCATCTGTGCTGAGCAAGCCAGGGGCCTGGTGGCTCTCAGCAGGAGGCCAGGGTGAAGGGGACAGGCGATGGGATGTTGAAACTGAGTGAACTGGAACACTGGGGAGTTCAGGTGTTTGCTGAGGGGCCTGAACCACTGGCAGAAATGTTACTGTTGCCGTATGCTGCAGCATGATACCTTAATGGAAACATTGCAGACCACAATTGCTGTTCTGGGAGCCCCAGTCATATTGGAAGGGTCCTAGAAAATGAGTGCATGGAAACTCATAGCATGTGAGCCAGTGTCAGGTAACCCAGCTGTCTGGCCCTGCTGCCAGGAAGCTAATGACTGTGTAGCTTTAGTCTTTACCTTAATGGGGTGACCCTCTAATGGGGTTTTGCTTTGTTTCCCATTCATCCCACTTTCTGTGTGCACAGAAAACACGGCAGCACATGCTGATCTGTATGCGTCAGCCCACAGGTGCACTGGCGCACGGATTTATTATCAGGAATATATTACACTTATCTGTACATCATAACTGAAATAATACAAACTCTTCCTGTAATCATTAGCCACATAATAAACGGGACCACAGAACTCCTGCTGCATGGGAAACTGTACAGAGGCTCCTCAGAGTGTCCATGGGACACAACCACCATCAGTGCAGAGACGTAAAATACCTGATTTTGCACTTGATAGTTTTTCCTTTCCTCCCCCCGCCTGCCACCACCACAAGCCTTTGCTGCTGTGCATTGACTGAGTCAACCTGTCTGTGCCGACAGTCCTGGAGGTGCCGTCCCAGCAGGGCCAAATGGTACCTTCCCACAATAGAAAGGAGCTTTCCGTGCTCCCCGCTTGCTGCTGGTTCTCCTGCCATCCCATGGCTGATACCTGCTCCCAGTGCCCGTCTCTGGAACCCCCTGGGAGCAGCTGTAGGCTGGATTTATTGCCACTGCACCCTTCTGCATTGAGTGTAGACTAACGAAATCAAACAACTTCCTTAAAGACAGAGGTGATAAAACCCTCTCTGCTTAGCGCTGGCCACGTTCCCTCTCCTGCCAAAGGCCATCCTTTTTCCAAATGGGAAAGTCTCCACAGTGGCCATGGTGTTTGGGAAGTTTCCAGCCCTGCGAAAGCAAACGCTTTCCCTTGCTTGTCTGTGAACAGGGATGGCCAAGGAGCATGGACTAGAGCTACAGCCCCTACCCCGCTGGGAATGCCAAGCTCACCTTGCATGGTTGCAGCTCCCTGGGAAAAGCAGGGCTTACCAGCTTGGCCATGCACCCGGGGGTCTTCATTCCCTGGGAATGGCTGCCCCATTCAGGGGCTGCTCCATTCCTCCCGCTGTCCGAGTGACCTGGGTTTTTCTTTCGCTCCTACTTCAGCATGCAGAGGCAAAGAAAGTCAGGACAGAGGAAAAGTATAAAAAAAAGGAATAACCTTTTTTGGGGGAAAAAAGTCTGTGTTTCTGGGCTTGCACCAGAAGGAGCCACTCTTCACACCCCCCACAGGGACAGGTTGCTGGGTCCCTCTGGTTAGGCAGAGCTAGTGACTGGGCAGGCCCCAGAGGGTGTGCCAAGGAAGAATCCAGTGAAAGACAGGATTGGGAGGCAAAAATTAGGTGGGAAAGGGATTGGCAATGACACCAAATAATGATGGATCTAGGTTTAGTCCCAGTTTTCCCACCATAAAAGCCCCACTCCCAATTCACTGCTGGAAGCATCTCTTGAATATGACTTTACACCAACAAAGTGATAAGGAAAGCACCAGATATAAAGGGAAAGGATGAATAAATTATAGCAGGTTCAGCCAGCCTGTCCTGGGCCAATAATATGTCTTAGTGCATTTAAAGTTTAGAGTAGCATCATGGAAACAACTCCAGTTGTATCATCTCAACCACTTTCACAGAGGGTAAAAAGGAGAATCCTAGAAACTACCAACAAGCCACTCTGACTAATCTGATGGTCTTCTGCAGTGGTGTGACTGTGCTGGTGAATGAGGGATGAGCAACTGATGTCACCTGCCTGGACTCTGCAAGGTCTCTTAGTCCCACACAGCATCCTTGTCACTAAACTGGGGAGATACGGCTTTGATGGATGGAAGCTGGGTATGGAATTGTCTGGATGGCTGCATCCAGAACAGCTCAACGTCCAAATGGCAATCAGCAAGAAGTGGTGTTCTTCAGGGGTCAGTATGAGGACTGGTACTGTAATATTTTAAATTACGCAGACAGTGGGATCAGGTGATGATGACACCAAGGTGAGTGGTTCAGTTGGTACACTGGAGGGAAGGGATGCCATCTACGGGGATCTGGACAGGCTTGAGAGGTGGGTCCATGTGAACATCATGAGGTTCAACAAAGACCAAGTGCAAGGTCCTGCACCTAGGCTGGGGCAACCCTTGGTATGAATATAGGCTGGGGGATGAAGAGATTGAGAACAGCCCTGCTGAGAAGGACTTGAAAATACTGGTGGATGAGAGGCTGGACATGAACCAACAATAGGTGCTCAAGGCTCAGAAAGCCAGTTGTATCCTGGGCTGCATCCAAAGCAGTGTGGGCAGCAGGGCAAGGGACAGGATTCTGCCCTTCTACTCCACTCTTGTGAGACCCAGCCTGAAGTGCTGCATCCAGCTCTGGGGCCCATGACATAAGGACATGGACATCTTGGAGTGGGTCTAGAGGACGGCCACAAAGCTCTTAGAGGGCTGGAGCACCTCTTCTATGAAGACAGGCTGAGACAGTTGGAGTTGTTCAGCCTGGAGAAGAGAAGGCTGAGGGAAGACCTTTTAGCTTCCTTCCAGAACCTCAAGGGGGCCTATAAGAAAAATGGAGAGAGACTTTTTACCAGGGCCTGTAGTGATAGGACAAGGGACAACAGTTTTAAACTGAAATAGGATAGGTTTAGATTGGACATAAGGAAGAGAATTTTTACAATGAGAGTGGTAGGATACTGGAACAGGTTGCCCAGAGAAGTTGTGGATAACCCATTCCTGAAAGTGTTCAAGGCCAGGCTGAATGAAGCTCTGAGCAACCTGGTCTAGTGGAAACTGTCCCTGCCCATGGCAGTGGGGGCTGGACTAGGTGGTCTTAAAGTTCCCTTCTAACCCAAATCACCCTATGAGTCTGTGATCTCACTGTACCAGAATTATATTGGTGGGATGAAAGATGACAATGCTGTAGGTATTGCAAACAGCTGTGCAGTTAGCAAGTATCAAAGTGATCAAAGTCGTACTTGGCAAGAAGGAGCTTTGTGTGCATGTGTGTGCTAAGTATCTATCTTACTTTCAGGTTGTACTCACTGGACACACTAAAATCTAGCAATGCATTTCAACAGTAGTAGCTGCTGTGGCATGATCTATTCTAACAAGATGCTCAGTTTAATCAGTATCACAGTACCATGCAAAAGCTGCTACAAAAATAAATTTCTCTAAAAAGGAGAAAAAAAATCATCTTTCTTTTCAGCACTGTGGAACAGGCCACAGGTGCTTTGATGGTGGTTGAAGCTGTATCTAAGCTGCAGTCTGTGAATCCTGAGTACTTCCCAGGAAAGCTGAAGCACAGCTCCCAGTCAAGCAGGATGGCAGGGCTGTGCAATGCCACCCCTGTGGGTGCAGGGCCTGCCGGTGCCACCACACATCCGGGTGGGAAAGCCACCCTCCCTGCAGCACTCCTGCACCCCAGGGATTTCCTCCAGATACTGTCTCCCAGCTAACTTTGACCCCAGTGCACAAAGCAGGCCTGCATGCAGGCTTTCTGCCCTAAGCTGAGTAGAAAAGCATCCCACAGATCTCTTTGTTTTTTAAATTATGCTCAGGAATATTTTTATCTTGTTAGCAATGCTCATGAGGGCCCCGCAGACAGTCTCACCCCAGCTGCTCCTCGGCCTCACCATCCCCTCAGGTGGGAGGTCACCCCAAGCCTGGGTGAACATTCTTGCTTCTAGATTGGAAAGTTAAAGGTAGTTTAGCCACTCATTTCCCTGAACCTTCAAAGTGCTCTATAACTTTGCATAAGCTGTAGCAATGTGAAATGATGCAGATTCGTGGAAGGAAAGAAATTCTGACCTCATTTGCACCTATGTAGTTGGCTATGCTCTATTTGGCGTTTGAGGTGGAAGGAAGCTAGAGCCCTAGCAGGTGCCCAGTATCTCATCTTACTATTGGAAACCTCTCATCCAGCAAAGGTCAAGGATAAACAACTTATTTTTCTCCTCCTTGCTTCTGGGACTTGAAATAAAACAAAATGGACAGGAACCTACAGCCAGAGATTTTGATTGCATCCTAACCACGACAAGGTAAAACAAGGTAAGATCTGACTAGGATTTAAAGACACTAAAATTGAACCATGTTAACCAGTAACCTCTACCAAATTTGCTAAAACCCTCCGTTTTCTTATCTCTAGCCTATCTCCACTTACAGTACCAATGCTAAGAGTTAAAAAGCAGTGGATGGTATGCATGTCTTTTCTGGTGTTCAATGCAAAGGTGATGGTTTCAAAGACAGTACTGTCTTAGAATTTCAAATTCGCTGGTGTTCATGTTACATAGAGTACCACTTGGTGGTCACTTGGAAGGCGCTTCTACTTCTGTGTTTCTTCTAGGTTGGGTATAAGTATTCCTGGGAGGCTAAAGAGAAATGCATTTTGTTTAGATACAAGTCTTAGGCACGAGTTAGAAAACTGCTGACTGTAATGAAAATATATCAGCACTTAGTAGTATCCAATAATATAAAAAATGCAATTCAGAACATCTGCAACTACATATATATGTGTGTGCGTCTATATATAGGTATAAAGGTCCAATACGTACATGTATATAAACACAGACACATATACAGAAATATTCACAACTTGAACTGTATTTGTAACTAACCTGAAATACTGCAGCAAAAGTTCATTCTGATGAACCATTAATAGAGCGTTTCCCAACTTTTGGCTCTAACCGTAGTTAAAATGTTCACACATCAAACTAAACCTTTTGCTATCCTAACTTTCTGCTGTTCTAGCTCTTGGCTATCTTTTTTGCTACCCTAATCAACATGTCAGAACCGAGAGTTTCTATATGGGGACTGTAAGAGTACCCTGCCTAGTGTAAAGCTATGCAGCTACTGAACATGCTTGCAGCTGTGAGCCCTGGGTGCCTGTTGATGGTAGTACTTCCTTGGATGGTTAACAATTTGCAGATTGGAAATGCATAAAAGGCAGGGAACCGTCGGCACACAGCTGCCGATTCATCGCCGCAAGGTTCTGACTTTCGCTGGAGAGGAGTTCCCTGATGAGCAGCGATAAAAAGGAGTGGACGGTGTGGGTGGGAGTTTGACGGGGCTCACAGCATCTCCCTCCTGCAGCTTCCAGAGGAGCTCTTCATTAGTCCTGCTGAGCTTCTTCTTCTCCTCCACTTCTTTCTCAACGTATTCTTGAAGATTTGCGTTCTCCTCTGACAATTGCCTGGAGAGAGAAGCAGGACAACACGTAAGGCACTCCAGGGCAAAGATGGTAGCATGGACGCAGCCAGGGCCAGGCAGGACGCTGAGCCCGTCCCATCCCGTCCCGTCCCGTCCCGTCCCGTCCCGTCCCGTCCCGTCCCGTCCCGTCCCGTCCCATCCCATCCCATCCCATCCCATCCCATCCCATCCCATCCCCCTGCCCTAGGGCTGCAGATGAGCTGCTGAAGCTGAGGCATAGCTGTCCCCAGACCTCTTCACTGCTGAGTGAGAAAGGCATCTCCACAAGTCACAGCTTCCCCCCAGTGTCTGACTGCCTCCAGATGCACCTGTGTCTGTGCTCTGCACCTCTTTGAGGCATCTCATCTGCCAAAGCTCAGATGGGATGAGCCCTAGCCTTTCTCCCTGGCCTTGTGGCACTTGTGGAGTGTCAGAGTAAGCACAAAAAGGGGTGACAGCAGTTGCATCCATGATTTTTTCAACTCGCTGCATACAGCATGCAAAGGAAAAGGAGTCTGCCCTTTCCATGCTCCTGGTTTTAGCTGATGTCCTGATGCAGGACATAGCTCAGCTTCAAAGCTTTCCCTCCACTCTGTAAAAGGCCATGAGGCTATGGGTCTGTCTCCAGCTCCTTCCTCCTTGGTCCTGAAATAGCCTCTATTCCTGACTGCAACACTAGGGAAACTTTACCAGTAATGACCAGGGAGGTGTTCTCCCCAGAATGCCCGGTAACTTAATGGCTTTTTGGGAGCTGGGGCATGGAAATCTCCTAGGGGCACCACAGCCTTAGTGAGTCTGCACTCGTCTAACCAGGTGACTGGTTTTGAAACAAATGGGGCAAGGCAGGTAGACTGTGGGACCTGATCGAGACATGTTTTGGGCATGTGCTGACAACACCTATGTCCCAAAGGATGCATGCAGGAGCACCAGGCTTCTGCAGCCCCACTATGCTTGGGCAAGAGCCAGTTCCTGATGGGATTAACCTGCAGCAGCTCTGGGCAGGCACCTAACCTGATTTACTGGCAATTTAGGATTTTATAGAAATGAACAGGGAGGAACCTAACCTTCCCCTAGGTGTTTTCAGCGTTCAGCAGCAGCTGGGTGCGGCTTTTGGATGCATGCAAAAAATTCTGTACATCTCCTTTTCTGGGTGTAGCCTGAAGGCTGTAGCAGATGTCAGGGACTGCTGGTCCACTCACCAAGAGCCTATCAGAGGGTGGGGTTGGCATTTCTGATTTTGTTTAAAAGACTTTTTAAAAGAATTCCTGCTTTTTTAGCCTCGATTCCTACAGAAATGTAGCTCATGTAATCAAGAATGTGTTTCTTCTCCCAGTCCCTGGAAGTTCTGAACTGTGGAACAGTGGCTAGCAGTCACTTGATCTCTTGGGTTTTGGAAACTATCATTCTTCAGACATCCCCAATCCGAAGGACTAAAAAAATGCGGGTTGATTTGGAGGGAGGATCTGAAATGCTGGGAGATCAGATTATTTATTCAAGTGCTTGGAGAAATCCCAGCAGGGGCTCTGTGGAGCTCCCGCATCCAAAACTGGGTCATGATCTACCTGCAAGGCTCTTGTCCTTCCCTTTGTACCTGCCCTTGGCTGTAATTGGAAGTACCTCTGTGGTGCAGAGATACTTCCTCAGGCCCCCGGTGCCTCTGGGACCCCCTCCTGGCATTGCTGCAGAGACTGGCTCTGCCCTGGCTCCCCTCCCTCCTCTCACTGCTGCTGGGCACCCAAACTGCAAGCTGGCAGCAACAGCTCTAATCCAGGGCAGCTCCCTGAGCTCGTTCACGCTGCACTTCGCAGGCAGTGCCAGTACAACAGAAATCAGCAGGCAGGGTGGTTACTGCTGCCAGGAAAATGCATGCTTTAATAACTCCAACTTTAGAGCCCTGGCTGTCCTCAAAGTCACTGTTGAAAATTATTCTCCTTGAAGTTGACTTTCCAGGCTGACCGAGAATTCAGAGTTTCTCCTAAAAGGTGTTTTCGAAAGCAGTACCTACACAGCTGCAGGCAACAAGCACAGTGCTGCAGCTGGATGCCAGCAGGGAGTGGAGGGAGGGTGCTGTTCGCCCAGCCAGAGACAGGGAGCTGCAATGCAGAGATGCCAAGCACTGAACCAGGCACCCTGGCTGCTGTCAAGTGTGGAGACAGACTGCCACTTCCAGGCCACAATTCATCCAGTCCAAAAGCAGGTGTCTCAAACTGGTCTGGTGAACCAGACCTTAAAAATACCCAGTTTTTCTCCCCCAGCACAGAAATGCTGTAGACACCCACCTCAGGCAGCGAGATATGTGTTACAGGTATTTATAATCAGGTGAGAGAAAACATAATCCTCACCCTGATCTGGATGTTAGCATAAGCAATGCTGCCTTTTAAGCATGTCTACATGCTGGAGACAATTTCAAAAGGCTGAGTCGTTAAGAAACGAGGCGTGAGAAAGACAAAAACTAAAATCAGAGATGAGACACTGACAGTTTAAGAAATCAGCTAAAAAGTAAATTTAATTTTGGCCAGTGACAACATTTCTGGATGCAATGACAGCTAGGTAGCTGCAGTGCTGGGACAAGACCAGCTCTAGTTTCTCCCTTGGCACCCCTTCTCCCTGGCTCCAACTGCAGTCTCCAGCCTTACAGCATAACATAAACTCTCTGGGACAGGGACTGTCCTGCCCTTCTCTTTATATGTCACCTAATACAAGGAGCCTTGTCACCATTGTCACACTGCGACAAGGCTGCAAAAGAGCAGTGCTAATGAAAAAACCTGCCAAAGGTTAATCCTGCCTGAGTGACAATGGCATCGTTAGGATGTCTTTCCCAAGATTTTCCCATTTCCCATCCTCATTACCCACTGACTAACAGGTCTCAGGGCACTGATACTGAGATCAGAACCACTGGCAAGCTTGTTCTTAGCAGCGTGTCAAAATCATGGAAATACACAGACAGATATATGGCCTTCCTTATGTAAAAGGAAGAAAACCCCAATATAAAAATATTTTTTAATAAAAAAAGCAGAGCAGAACACCAATACACTTCAAGGAGGAAGTAAGTTTTTCCCTTTCTGAAACAAGTATCAGCTTTGGACAATTAAGACCTGGAGCCTCCTTTCAAGCTCAGACAGATAGGAAATACCAGCACAAACCTTGTTATGACAGTATTTTGCTCAATCCTGGCTCTGAGTTCTTCGTTCTGCTGTTGCAGCATAGTGATTTTCTCTTCCAGTTTTAAATTTTTTTCAACCTGCAGCAAAAGAAGGTTTGTTAAGTGTGAAGAACACTCAGCACCTGATCCAAGATAATTTGTTCTATATTAGTCTGTGGAGCAACTTCTAAAATTTGAGGATAGGTGGAGGTGGTTATCTTGACTGCAGTTGAGACTTAGAGATCTGACTCACACCGCCACATCATATTGGTGAAGTAAGCGGGGCCATCAGCAGAGCACTGAGCAGAGGCAGAGCTGAACCAGCCCTTACTTCTAACTGAGGAGGAGGAGGATCTTAGTTTCAGTGCAAATAGGTGTTTTCCTCAGAGGTGCCCCGACAGCTTTTGTCCCCCAAGGAGCCAGTGTTACCAGACATTGGAGAAAGTGCTGGTGACACTTCAGGAGCATGAGGAGACACAGCATGGAAAGCTGCCCAGCACTGTGGTACGAGTAGTCAGTCCAGCAATGAAGGAGTGCAAGATGATGTGATGCACATCTTCCAGACATTGCAGTGTGATATCCAGCCTCCAGGACTGTGATTCCTCAGTTATGGAAAGAGTCACCCAGCAGGGCAGATGATGCCCAGCAGCAGCCTTAGAGTGCTGCTGCATTCTCATGAGGTGGGTTGGCCTCTGGAGACTCTTCTCACTACTGCTGACAATGTCGGCTTAAATGACAGGCTTAAAGTAGACATTTAACTTTAAGCTGTAATTAATTGAAATTAATCCTATCTCAAGCACAGGTAGCTTTTATTCAGCACAGTTCAAGGGCAGAGTTTGAGGATATCAGTAGCAGTGTATTAGAACACCAGTAAGATGCTTACAGGCATGTTCCACAGCCTCAGGTGCCCTGTTTTCCCCAAGCCTTGAATTTGACATACTTTATCACCTTAGTTCTTGGTTTTCCAGCAGTTTGAATTTTGCTGAATTCAACACTTTTGAAAGAAAACAAGATAGCACAGGGTAACCTTATCTCTGTGTGAGCTTGGTTATTGAATTTCCCAACCTTTTATGAAGAACCAAAATATTGTGCACTGGGGATAGCAATAACTCACACTTAATGGTGGAGACATCAGTTTTAGGTTGTGTTTTCCAGTCTATGCAGGTAATTGTAAAGGATACTCCTGTTTCTCAGATACTCTGGTCTGTCCCAGTTTATTTTGTTAGAGCAGAACATGGATTCTGGCCCTGTTTTGGAATGCTCTGAGAGAGGAATCACCATCACGGGCTCTCTCTCTGCTTCTTCAATAGTTTTCACAAGCAGTAGCTGTGCCACCTTCATTTCCAGCCTCCCCTTCAGCTGCCAGGGAGCCAAGGCTGACCCCGAGTTTGAAATGCCCTCTTGCTCCCTCGTGAGGCACCCCAACTTTCAGAGCACTTGGAGATGTCCTGTAGGTGTTCTGGCACTTACAAAGGCATATCTTGAAATGGAAAGCACTTGTGCCTTTGGATCACAGCAGACCCAGCGTTTTACTGTGATAAAGGGCAGGAACAGGACTGTGTGCTTGTATGCAGTTAATGAGCAAAAGCAGCTAAATGGCCAGGAATTATATAGGCTGTTGTTTGGGGTTTTTTTCCCTGGTGTTTCCAAATGCTGGCTTAGCTCCAAGAGCAGCACGCTGGAAGGAGCACAGATAACAAGCCTCAGTTGCAAAGTGGCACTTTTCTCTGCATCCACTTACTGAAGCATCTGTTCAGCAAAATAATCATCAGAGTTCTCAGATTTCCCTGTAAATGGAAACAAACTTGCTGAATGCTGTGCTGAACCAGCTGCCACATCTCCCAGCTGAGGTATTGCCTCATCCTGTCACCACACTGTATTTTACTGTCACTGCAGGTTACACTGTACAAAATGAATCCCCTTTCCCACAAAAAATGTAATTTGTGGTGAACTGGGGAGTTCCTCATTAGGGAATCCCACAAGTAAAGGATGAGAAAACAGCATAGCCTGCAGAAAAGCATTACTGGAGGGCTGGAGAAACCTTTTCTAGAGTAAGCCTTACTAGGAACTGCTTGCTGAGCATTGCTAATTCATACATGGCTCCCCAAATACCTGCTGGAGCAGCAGCAAGACACACCATGGCTCAATCTTCCTCCACTTGCCCTCTCCAGCCCTAAAAGGCTACCTGACTCCTGTAGGGGCACATAGTGCAAGCTGGGGTACCCTGGACTACCACAAATTTCCCCTTCCTCGCTGCCTAACCTGACATGCTGAGCAGGTATCGTATGAAGAAGCAATCCAGATCAATGGATGTGAACCTCTTTGACTCGGTCTTGCCCCAACCTCGTGTGTTTACTCACCCCTCTTAAGTTCATCTGCTGTAACCAAACTTTTCCTTTATCTTTTCCTTTTTCCTTTTCCTGTGATGTCTCCTCTGTAGCAAAAATGACAACTCACCTGTTTTTCTAGCTCCATAATCATCTTCTCCTGTTGGTGAATCTGGAGGTTCTTCATTTCCAGAACATGTTTTAAGCTCTTCAAATCTTTTTCCAAGTGCAGATATGGAGCTCGCACAATCTAGGAAACATATCAGTGATTTGGATATGTCAGCCCTAAATGCATCTTCAGCCATAAGAGAGAGATTCCTTAACGTAACCCTGGGGTTTAGGAGAATCGGTGAAAACTACCTGGACCTGTTCCTCTGCAGCCCATCTGACCCCATCTGACCCCTCCTTGACACCCCTTTGGCTAAGAGTTGTGACTCTTCCTCAGAGCTTTGGAATCTCAGTTGGGACCTGCCCCCTGTTGCTGGAGTGAGGATCCCATTGCTCTTATTGAATCAGGTGATGTGTAATACTTAGAAACATGTATTGTGATGCCTGTACAGTTAGAGTTGTCATCTACCTTCAGCTGTTCCTCAGTGTTTTTCTTCAAAGCCTCTTCAAACCGGTCTGCTTTGGCCTTAAGAGATTGATTCTGGAAGGTGAGGGTGTCTATCTGGTCCTGGGGGGGAAGCACACCAATTAACACATCAACTGTGTTACCAGCCCACTCACATTCATACCTATCAGTCTGCACTGTGGAACTATCAGGCAAGCTAAACAAAGCTTAGAAACCCCTGTAAGGTGATATTTTTTTATGTAAGGACACTGGAACATAGAATGGGGTATTTGATAAGCCTTAGGGAACACAAAATCCCTAAAGCACCAGCAGCTGATGATAAATCACCCCGTCGCCTTGTGCTGGATTAGAATAGACATGTCCTTCCTTGGGACAGCCGGCATTTATATCACATGCATGACTGTGTGGTCCTTAGAGTCCCAGTGAGGCAGTAGATACCTGCTTCCTTCCCCTTTCTAGGCTTCTAACAGGGTAACAAGAAATGATGAGTTAGTGGTGTGGACTTAAAATGATCATCATTTCATCTCAGAGCTATACATGGGAACAACATGTTATTCTAAGCAATCATATTTCTGTTACCATCAAAGGCATTTCTGTCTATACAACACCTGTAAAATCCACTGTTGCTGTGAAAATGGTATTTCTATCTTTCACAGTTGTGATTTCTTGTCTGGAACATTACATCCGCCCTTATTGCAAAAGTGCTGACGTGCCTCGAGCTGTCGCAGCAGTGCAACAGCACGTGCTAGTCAGGGCGTTTAAAAATTGTAATTCATCTCTGCCTATGAAATCAAACAGGGCTTGCATGATCTGCTGTGGCATCTTTACTTGTTCACACATTTCCAAACCTAGCTTGTGCCACAGGGGCACAGTTCTGCCCTCCACTCCTTGTTATTTCTTCACCTAGGGAGTGAGAACAGCATGGAGTTTTTAGAAGGGCTGGACGATCCTGACCTCGGCGTTAAACAGCGGGGTGTGGGAGCTGTGATGTGCAGGGCTGACCCTGGCCACCCCCAGCCCGGCTGCACAGCAGGGCCAGCCCTGGGGCAGCCCACATCAGGGACTGCCCTGCCCTCTGCTGGGACTGGAGGTGCGTCGGCAGCATGGGACCGGCTTTCCCACGTCCAGGCGGCAGGGAGGAGTTTATAAAGCACAGACACACGCACAGGGCCAGGCAAGGAGACGTCACCGTTTCTGAGCCCTCGGGGTGCCTGCTGGCGGGCACCATGTGGACAAAGTGATGCTCACAGCCACTGCAGGTGCCAGAGCCCTCCCCACCGTGCAGGGAAGAGCTCAAATTTGCCAGCAGGGTAAAAAAGACATTTCTTGCTTCATCCAGATGCTTTTATGTCTCTTTAGGTTTTCTCTCTCTTGTGAACCAGCCAAGGGGGAGGAAAAATCCTGAGGGTTTGCTGCTAGATCCCAGTTTGGACAGGCAGAGCACAAGAGGTACCAGAGGCGGTAAGAGGCAGCAGCCTGGTGTGCTGGCAGCAGGCAGTGTGTTGGGGGCTGCCCCGTCAGCTGCTCCACAGCACCATTACAGGGTGGGAAATAAAGAAACTGCTAACCTGGAGTGACAGCCGCAGCTTTTCAAAAGTCTCTTCTAGTTGTGCCTTTTCCAGTTTGTGAGCAGTATTCAGTTCTGGAGAAGTTACACAGACACGACATTACTGAGTGAAGTCCAGCAAACCAGGGTCTGAGAGCACACATGTCATGGGCTGAGCGCAATTTGGGATGCAGTTTTAGGACATGGAAATGGAGCGGGAAACTGGTAGCAATATGCCCTGTGACCTTAGGTAAATTGTTCTGAAAATCAGAATTTCCTGATCTTTCGCTGTTTGCAGATACTCTGTTTCTGTGTGACCAGATTCTGGCTTTTCAGAGCTGCTCAGAATTCTCAGCTCCCAGATACTCTGATCTGAAAAGGGTCAGTCTGACAACAGGCCATTTGACAGTTCAGAGTGAGCATCCCTATATCAAAGAATTTAAAATTCGATACACTTAAAAGCTTGGGTTGCTTTTCTCTCTATTCTTTGGAGAGATAGAGAGGAGGGCCACCACCTCAGATGCAAAAATGCAAGTGACAGTGCTTCTCCCCAAGCTGTGGTAGCTAAGCTAGGAGGTTTATTCCAGTACTGAGACAGAGAGGACAAAAAACATGATTAAAGGTTTTTCTGCTAGAATAACTCACCCTGGACATGCTAATCACCAAAAGTTTAATAAACAAAGTGAAATAAAGCTTAATCTTTAAAATATCAAACTGTCATTCAGTGGAGTACTAGCAGCTGCCTTTATAGTATAAGGACACTGTATTTTTTTTTTTCCCCCCGCCCAAAGCCATGGGTTGTGCCCTCCAACCCCTGCTCAGCAGCCACAGCCGCAGCAGCGATGACTCCATCGCTTCAGTGCCGTGCACAGCACACTCGCCCCCAGCGCCTGCAGTGCCTTTTCCAGGCACAGGAGGGCATTTCAGACCTGCACCAGGAGCAGGGAGCACAAACTTTGGCCACCAGACCCTTGATGAGCCACAACTGAATTTTATCATCAGAAAATACGACCAAAAATGGAGAGATAAGAATATCCTCAAGCAAGAAACAGCTTTTTACTTATTTATTTTCAAAATCGCATATGTTAATTGCTATGCTAAGCATATGCTATGCTAGATACCGTCTCTGCCCATGAGAGAGGGGAATGGACTGTTCTCACTTCATGTTGTGCTCTGGACCGTGTCTCTAATTGACACAATGCAGAGCTAAGCAATACGGCTTGGTTTGGGAAACGTGGGAAAACCTACTGGAGATATTTAAAATGTAGAAAAAATTAGGGAGATTGTACAGATAACTGTTAAATGTCAGCTAAGCATGCACAAAGGCATGTGTTTAGACACTGAACTGGTAGGGAAGAAAGAACTCTGTCTGCAGCATCAATCCCATGGCCAAACCGTAACACAAAATAAAGATAACAGTGCTGAGGTGCAGATTTTCACCAGTGAGTGGCTTTGGTCTGCTCAGCATGGCCAGACATTTGCTACTGAAAATATTGAGTCTTGTTTTTAGAAGCAGTGTGAGCATTTAAGCACCTACATTCAGAGATATCCCAAGAGCTCTATCCTCCTGAGCACACGAGGATTAGGCTCTTGGAAAAGTATGTGTGCGAAGTGATGTGGAATTTGGATTCTATTTTCAGCAACACATAGAGAAAGCCTTATCTTTGAGCCAGAGACCTCCCTCAGATAATCTCAGGTCAAAGTTAGATGCTGTACAGACTACAGACATCTCTCCCTCTGCCCTAGCATGAACCTGGTGGTCCACCCCACATGAAAGCACTAGACCAGCACAAATTTCCTGTGTAATCTGCTCTGGAAGAAGAAACACAGTGTCACTACAGCATTAATTCCTGCTCTGGAGCAGTTGGGTTGTCTTTGGCTTACCTTGAATCTTGCAGTCGTTCTCATCCTGCAGTACTGTAATGGCCACAATGTGGTTGTTTTCCAGCTGTGACATTGCAGCTTCATGTACAGCTGTGATATCTTCCACCTGTTCCAAAAACAGTGAGCGCAGACATGGACACATGGTTAGGCAGCCTGTGGCACACTGACAAGCCACTGCTGGAGAGCTCCAGTGAGCTGGAAACAGCAAAGGGATCTACTGAATGTGACTCTTCCAGCACCTGAGCCAGTTTAGCCATGTTGATGCCTTGAGTGGTAGTGTGTAGTCACTGCTGATGGTATTTTTGTTCTTTTAACTTACTGGTGATGAAGAGGTACATAAGAAAGCAAAAGGCCAAAAAGCCCTTAGGAGAAGGGCTGTTTATTAAATGTTCAGAAGTCTCGACATTCCATTAATCTAAATTATAATAGTGACCACACAGCCCACGGCCATCATGGGAGTGAGGAGTGCAGCTGGAAGAGGGCTGTGGGCAGCCTGTGTTCCACTGTGCTCTGTGGGTTCGGGACTCCTTCAGTGTATTGTTCGTTACTAGACGCTGCTAAAGGCACAGTGAGATCCCCAATGATGGCCTTTTGATACACGTCATTAAAGGAAGTGCAATAAGAAATCGTGATCAAGATTAAGTCAGTGGTCCAGAGCACTTTCTGAAAGCCATGCATCAGTTTGCTTTTCTGGGGTTCCTAACCACAATGATCTTATTCCCTACATTAAACACAATATTATCTGTGATAACTAGCAAGGCAGAGGATCAAACTATTTTGCATTTACAGTGAATCAGCTGTTCATGGCTAAGTGACTTGACTCTAAACAACTGTATTTGCTCACAGTTATGTAAATAATGGCAGAAAGTTACTGTAGCTGAGTTTGCTTTGACTGGAATAAACGTTATTTCACTGCTTTTAACTGTCAAACGTATGTATTAGGTAACCCACCAGAAGCAAAATTTCCACCCATATTGGAGAAAACACGCTCTTAGAATGAAAGTTGGGCATTTAACAGGGAATTTAAAATTATCCAAACTAATTTTTATAATAATGTGGGAGATAACTCAGTGGTGAAGAACAGTGTCCAAAATAATGGGGACTCAGCCTGCTGATGTATTGCATGACAGAGCTGAGAAAGGTGGGGGGCAGATGACTCAAAGGGCTACTAATGGGACAAGGACTATCACCTGGCTTTGCCCAGAGCACAATGCCCTTGTATATGATGTCTATAAGCTGAAGCCTCATGGGCATTGCCATGTTCTTCACCTTGCCCTTGCTGAAGCCTTTATTCATTCTCTAATTGCTTCTCAACTGAACAGCACCCCATAGGAATGATTATGCTCAACACCAACTCCCTCAGAAGGTGAAGGGGTCTCCTCTTGCTGCCACCATCCTTGGCAAGTTATTTATCTATAAAGCCAATGAAACATGTCCCAAATGATCTACAGGGATTTTTCTGTCTTCTGTGTGTTTCACATTCACATCCCAAATGACTCTTTTTAATCTTCCAGTGTGATGTCCTGTCTGCAGTTTTTCATGGCAGATAGTCAACTTGGCACTGGGAAGCAGCTGTCTTGGATGCTAATTCCAACTTCACCACTAATTTACTTTGTAGGCTTGATCACCTCACTTAACACAAGTCATGTTTATTTCTGGCTATGGAAAGTACCTCAGGTGGGATTTTTTAAGGTTTAATAAAGTAAAATCAAGAGGAGGCTCTAGTGGGAGAAGTTCAGTAAGCTGCTGCACAAAACAGCTTGAGCTGAGCACCTCAAGTGAGAAACACTGGCAAGACAGATCACAGCCTTTTGCAATTCTGCCTTTAGCTGCAAGGAGATGTGAGAATGCACTGGCACACAAGATCAGTTTGTGAGCAGTTTGGCTCTCATGCTCTGCTAGGTCCTCACAGACAGCTGAACCTCCAAAACGTGACACAGGAACTGTGTCTCCAAAGAAATAACAGGTATCTGGCAGTGAACTAAGTGGTGACTGAAGCAACACAGCATGGCAGATTAAGTTGTGACTGGAAACCATGAAAGTGGGATGACTATCTTCCAAACTAGATGTATGGATACAGAAATACATGCAGATCCATGGTCAGAAGGATTCTGCTGTTGTTACTGCCTTCATGAATGCAAATTCAAATCCCCCCACGCAGATGGGCAGCTCAAGGACAAGCCTTTTCTCACTTACAGTGTAAGAGCTCAATTTCCTTGGCCAAGAAACACTGTTGGTGAGCCGCTTTCCAGCATGGCCTGTCAGCCTCCCCTGATCCAGGAGCACTCAACACAGGGTGGGTAAACAGCAGAGTAGGAATTCAGAGGGAAAACCTGCTGAAACTCATCATGCTAACCGAACTATGAATTGAAAATGTGGGCTGAAACTCTGAGATCCTAGGGTGACAGCAGTGCTTTCAAAGCAATGGAGAGGAACGTTTGTGTTACCTTCAGTAATCAGGGAACACGGAGCTCTGGAGCAAACCAAGAACTATTTGCCCCACAGAGGGAAAGATGTGTTTCCACTGTGATGATGAATACAGTCACAACAGATGAAAACATGAGAAAAATAAGCATACTTCTAAAGTCCTACAAGGACTTGTATCAACCTTTCTTGCACTGATCAGCTTGAGAGGAGAAGAACCAACATCTGTTCTTGTGGCCCTGAGAGCTTGCAGAAACACTTCAAAGACTAGCAGAGCTAAGCTAGAAGCTATTTCAGCAAAAAATTACCAAATCCTTCACAAATGCTGATGTTGGGTGATCCAGGAGAGGCAAGCCTTGCAGCTAGAGCCAATATCTTCTACCAGGCAGACCGACACACTGACACGGTGAAAGGAAAAAAACTGACAAGGCTTTTGGGAGCACGATCCCTCCTTCATATCAGAAAGAAAAGCAGAAATTTTGAGAGGCATTGCAAGAAAACCAACTTGCATAACTAAAATGAGAACTAAAAGACATGGCTCAGAACAGGTTCTAACCATTCATAGAGAAATGTTTTGAAAATTCTGAATTAGAACATGAAAATCTATTTGATAGCACCTTCTAATACATATTTGGAGATCAATTCATTAACAGAAATAGGCAGTTTGTCCAGGACAAAACAGCCCAGTTGCATAAAGCCTTTGTCTGGCATGTTACAAGCCTGCAAATCAGTAACAGCTATCAGGCTCAGCAATTAAAATAGGCAAGATCCAGTGGGAGTCCTTCACACCCCTGCCCTGAAGAATCAAACCAAACTGCACAGAGGCAGGCAGGGCAGCAGGCATTCTGAGGCACAGGCTGGGATGCCGTGTGTCTGTCTGACATGGCTGGCTGTGCCAGCAAGGACAGCTCCCATCCCAGCAGGGTTTTGCTGCATCAGGAGTCTGTGGCACCCCCATGACAGCCGGGGCTGAGGCATGACAAAGCCTAAAGGCACAGATTACACCTGAGTGCAGCAGTTCACACGTGAGAAAAGCCCTTGTGACCTGTCACGTTGGGTAGTGGGTAAGAGTTGCAGCTGGAAAGTTCTGAACAGAATCTGCTGCTCACTGAAGGAAAGGCTGGGTAAAGGCATTGCTGCCATAATCCAGTGCAGGATGTTCTGCCACCATGTGAGAGGTGCCCAAAGGTGAGTTACAGTGCTTGCTCTGGCAAAACCAGACAAAAGTAGCTGCTTGTGAGAGTACTCCTATCTACACACAGAAAGCAAAGCAAGGAGAAACACTTGGGATGTACAGTCCAAGAGATTAGACTGATTGGTGGGGCAGCAATCAGGGGACCCAGGATGTATCACGTGCTTGATGTTTAGGCTGCATGTGTTGCATGGCTGCTATCACTTCACTGTACAGCTGATGCCATGATGATTTTTTGCTTTTCTTTTATACCCTTTTTATACACTCTTTTATATAGCTTAATATATTCCTTGTGCTTTTAGCTTGCATAGTGATAATTCTTTAATTTCGATAACTTCCCTTAGACCCAGTATCCCGTTAAGCCAGGAGACCAAACATTCTAAAAACCCAAAGAAACCAAGGTCCTCTCCAGAACACATTCTGTAAACAAAAATAGGCCCATCCAGGGGGAAGGTTCCTTGGATGAGGGGTCTCACCCCAGTCCTTCACTCGGGAATCTTTGATAGATATGCTAATTTTTGCAAGGCCTGTAATTGTATACACATCACATCATGGGTGGCCGTTTTCTTCGGTGGGGACATCGGGGTGCATTTCGATGTGCATTTCGGTGCACCTAAAGATCCTTAAATAAATACCAAGGTAAAACCCTTTTCCCCCTTAACTGTGTTCAGCTCTCTTAATTTTAAGACCAGGATAAGGCATCACTGCCCTTTAACTAGCAAATAACAATGGGCATGGCTCTGCTGGCCTGACCTGTGTGGAACAGGTTCTTGTTAACTCTTGGTTTTAGTCATAAATTGACTAAAATAGGTGGGTTGATGAGCAAGTATGTGTGGGAAGCAGAGATAATGTGAGTATTTTTATTGTAAAACAGGAAGCATGTTAAGACAAGACATGGCAATGTAACAGACTACTGTGTAATAAAACAATTAGAACTAATAGGGAGAAACAGCGGTAAAGACATTCAGGATTACATTTTTCTAGTCATAACTCATTACCAGTGTCTTCATGGTGGAGTGTTCAATATATTTCATTACCTGAACCCAATGAGGACTAGCATGGACTATTCTTCAAAGGCAGCAGGTGGAGACTGACCTGATCCTGATGCTCCAATTTGGCTTGTTCCAGCTGCAGCCTGTGCTGCTCCTGCAGGCTCTCCTTCTTGGCATTGTACTCCTCCTGCAGCCGCTGCTCCAACGCCTGCATCTCCTCCTGCTGCTGCCTGCGGAGCTGCCTCCCCTCCTCCTCGAAGCGCCTCTCCAGCTCCTCCTTCTCGCTCAGTAGTTTCTTCCATCTCGCCGTGTTGAGGTCTGTGGAGACAAGACCACACAGTCCTCACACTGCCCAGGACCAAGCAGGGGCATTGGGCCTGCTTGCAGAGCAGTGAGCTTGGCGGTTGTCACCCACTCTGTTGTACAAGGGGTATGACTGACCGCTTGACCAGAAGGATATGTTGTCTTGTACATCCCATTTTTGAGCTGTTAGAAGCTGCTCATCCCATAAACCTGTCTCCAGCTCCAGCAAGGACCATTCAAATCCATTAATGCACACTTGCTTAAAATATTTTTGTATTCAAACCACTACCTTGAGTGCTTCATGGCATCAGAGAGTACAGATGAAAGGCTGATACTGAAGGCAATCAGAAAATGTGAAATTTTTACTCTAGTGAACTAACCCAGAGTGACTAAGACTCAGAATTCACACTACTGTTTCCCAATAGTTCTAACAAGTCAAGGATAATCAGTCCATTTCCCAGTTTGGTTTCTCATCTTTATTGTTCCCCAGGTCCCAGGAATGCAATGTCACAAACACTGTCTCCTCAGCATTTTGCTTTGCTAAAGAACAGTTGCAATAAATCCAGATACCGAAGACTTGATGCAACTTGGACAAGATCAGCCAGACTACACTTAAAGAGCAAGTTGGCTCACTTGCAAAGATCTAACAGGTAAGAAGTGATTAAAATCATCATGACCATAGCATTCAGAATACTAGAGAAGGAGAGATGGGTTTCTAACGGCACTGCTGCATCTTCATTCTGATTTAGACGCACAGCTGATTTAGAAAAAAAGATCAGGATTTTGAACAAACTGTCTGCATAGTTATCCTTCCTTTGCCTTTCAAAATGCATGTGCCATGCACAGACCTGTATGGCATCGTAAGTCAGAGGACTGGGAGTATCTCTCTCCCTGCTGAATGCTTCAAACCCATGTTTATCCTATGACCACATATTTGTTCAATATCTGTATTTTCCTGCCTCTTTCTACTGTGGTGCCAGGCTGTGCTCTTTCTTCCCAGGATAGCAACAATTTGTCCAAGTTACCAGTGCTGTTCCCACAGCTCATGTTAGGTGCACCCATGCAAGGTGGTTTGGGCACCCAGGCTAGCCATTCCCTTCCCCACAGAGCTATTTTTCACCCTATTTAGAGCTCTGCTTCCACACTTACTGGACACCAATATCCAGACTTGCTCAGTTATGTCCAGACAGATAAACACTGCTGGGCTCCTGTTGTGATCCTGATATTTCTGGAGCACTGAGAGGGACTCTGTCCCTGTCAAGCTCTCTGCTCCTTCCAGAGAGTGAACCAGTGAGTTTAGCACCTCAGTGGCAGCACATAGAAAGCTTTCCCACTTGCCTTATATCCAGAATGGAATGCTACATTAGCTGGAATGTCTTGTCTCCTGGCAGTCTGGATTACAGCTCTAAACCCTTTCTCTTGCTTTTTGCTTTTTTATTAACTTTGGCATGTAAAGTGGTCCCAGAGCAGGAGGGGTTATGCTTGCAGCTCTGCCTTCAGTAGAATTCAAACTTACTCAAGCTTTAAATAGGAGCTGTAATGAACCCCACCTCTCTCCAGCCTCTCTAATGAGATTGCCCAGCACACAGGGAGGGCTGGGCAATGAAACAATGTGCTCTAACCAAGAGAGAGTCCATCTGAAACACACCCTGCAACCTGAAATACAAGACTATAATGCAGGTGCAAAATGGAGGGAAGAGGGAACCAGGGAAAGTGAACTTGCATGCCATGGTCTCCACACACCCAGCAATGCTACTGGAGGCAGAAAATGAGGAAATTTGCCCTATGCAGAATATGAAACACCTCTAATGAGAAGGAGTGATCCCTACCATAAGTCTCAGACTAAGACAAATGAGGCTGAGGACTGAAGTGTCGAGGAAAAACTGAATCTCTTCTTAGTAGGGAGATGGACCTTTGGGCCTGGCTGTCCTGGGACAGGCGTAGCAGAAGGCAACACCCACGGAGTCCAAGGGTCTGCGGCTCTCCTGCCCAGGGAGCAGGAACCAGTGTGGGAGCGCCTGCCCTGCCGGAGCCAGCTGTGGCTTCAGCGTGTGGTCCTGGTGAAACAGCTGTGTCATCTCCAGCAGGGACCCTCTAACAGATGCCTGAACGGAAGACTGGCTAATGCTGCTGGAAAACAGTGCATTTAGCTTTCAGGCATCAAGATTGGGATATTGTTAAAGTGAGCTACTCTTGTAGAAAAAAGAGAAACTCACTCAGAAAAGTTACATGAATGTATTACTGACACGGAACAAGATAAGCAGAGCACAGCTACCATTGGTCTGCTGTGAAGAGTTACACCCTGGTTTTCTTCTTCCTTCTCTGTAGGTATTTTCATTGCTGCTTACAGGCTGGAAATGACTCTGACACAACGTGGCATTTGCTGGGATGACAGCATGCCGGGTTAAATGAGACCAGCTACTGCAGCTTCCCTACTCCCTGAGCACTGAGTGCACAACAGATGAGCAAAACTCAGCTCAGGCTGGGCTGGGAAGGTGAGGGAAAGGTAGGTGTCACTACTGGACTGACATCCCCCCACCACACACAGCTGGAGCCACAGCACAGCCCCCCCAGCCCTGGCACTTTGCATTCAGGAGAGCAGCTCCCATGGGAACTGGGGGCTGGTGTCTTGTGGCCCCATGGAGGGACTGTTTCCTTCTGACACAACAAATGGACCCTTCTCAGCCCCAAAATCACAGACAAATCACAGCCACCACACTCAGGTTAAGTGTCCTCTGACTGGGTGGCATATCCAGCAGGAGATGGCGCACAGGCTTTGGCTTCCAAACTCGTGAACCAAAGCAATACAAATTTTAAACTTGACATCTGATCATATTCCCTTCATCTACGTTCTTTCTGCATCTCCATACCTCCTCTCAACTCACTTCATGTCATTGGTTTGACAGTAAAGGAGCAGGTAATTTTGACATTTAATTTCCATTAGTTTGAAGGGAAACAGCTGGTATTCAAAACCTCTTTATTTCAAGAGACTCGGTGCTCCAGCTGAAAAGTGATTATATTTATAATTTATAAAGATTGGTGTCTTGAGTGTAGAACGATTGCTTGTCATGTTTTCCTAGCCTTGCTGTTTCTAGCAAAATACATGAGCAAAGTTTATTGCTTAAAATAACAAGTCCCTCAGCATTTATAGAGGCCAAGATTCCTCCCCAGACCTGGGAAGAGGGAATCACTTTCCTATTTCACCCGTGCTGGTTTCAGATGTGGTGTGATACTTTCCCAGCAGTGCTGGGGGTAAAAGTGGACAGTGTTGTCTGGACCTCAATATTTTGCCTGGCTCCAGAAGGACGCAGGTCTCCCGAAGCTATTTCTACACATGGTCCATCACTGCTGTTGCTTCGGCAATGGTTTTATTTACCACAAGAATTTTCCATAAACATATATTCTTACTTTTCTGAACAGCAGGTTTTCTGTTGCAGTTTCACTGCTTTGCATAGCAGAATCCTGTAGTTTCTGTTGAAGCTAAAGACTGCATGCTATGAAAACCAAGCATATTCAGCACCCAGACTGTAACTGAATTACAGCTATTGCCTAAACAACTAAATGTTGGATGCGCTGCCTGTATCAGCCCTGGCTAGTCCAGCCTTGTTTTATTGATTCATTCAGGCATTTGAATCAGCGAGTCTGACATGGTGAATTTACACATGAGAAATTAGGAATTTCTGACCAACACCTATGCTGTTTAACTGGTCTGATTATTTTTAAATTAATGAGAAACTACTTATTAAAGTGATGGAGGCAGGTCAGAACTACAACTTGGTTGTAGTCAAAATTTTAACACGCTCTGATTTTCCCTGAATTTCTTCATAGAATCACCCAAGACTGCTGTTGTCAAATAAATGTTGACTGTTTCATTCTTTATTTGCATAAATCTTGTACAATATTGTACAATGCACAGATTCATCTGATAGTGAGACCAAAATAATCCTCCTATAGCACAGGTGGGCTGCATGTCTTCTGTAGCATCCTCATGTCTCCAGTAACAACCTCAGCTTGAACTGCTTTAGAGACTGCACAGAGCTGCGCTGATGAGAAATGCCGTCATGTACACGGCATTCACCATTTTGCCTTGTCCATGGTTTTAAAACACTCCTTGTTTCACAAAATTAAGTTTTATAATTTTATACCAAAGGAAAGCAGACTGTCCAGCAATTTTTGACTTACACTAAAAACCAGACATTTACCTTCCATATGTAGGAATATATATTAGCATTTTTATTGCTGAGGAATTATTTCACATTCTGCTGAAGTGCAATACCTGCACATGTTCAACTTTTTGTTCATCCCTACTGGGAGTCCTTCTAGCTGGCCATGTTGCATCTCAGGGTTGCGCAGAGAGGACTACCTCCACCAAGCAGGTGACCAGCCACCTGTGTCACTCCTAAACAGCCTCTGCTCAGCACCTCCGTGTCTCCCAGAGTGATGGGAGGAAGAGGTGGCCTGTAATGACTCCTGTCCATTACACATGCCCACAGGACCACAGTGGAAAGGACTGTCTCACACCATCTTTTCCCTTTCTGAGGAAGAAAGTCCGTACACCTCTACAGCTTATCTCCCTTCTGAAGTAGTACAGCTCAGGCTGCTTTTCTGGGGTGTCTGTGGTTCTTACCAAAACTGTCCCCACATGTGCCATCAGGACTCAGCTTTGCACAGAGGAGGTGCCTGCTGCTGCACGTGCAAGGGCAATGGCAAGGGCAGGCAGTGCAGTGATCTCCTGTTACTGAACGTGCTGGTCTGTGACCCCCAAACAGACAAGCTGTTATATCCTTGGCAAAGTTCTCTTCTCCAGCAAAACCACCTGGGATTTGTAGTCACTTCAGCTGTACAAACATGGTGTAAATGGAAGCAGAGCTCTTTATCTCCAGCACTGAACCTCTCTTTCCTTCCCATGTCACCGCCACTTAAAAAAGCACTCATGAAAATGAGCAAACCCAACCTGCTAGATTGAGGTAGGGCTTTCAAACGAGAAGTGGCTATTGAACCGAGAGCTTCGGATGTGCCCTGCCTAAAGAAAGCACCAGTGGCAACAACTCCTCTGTAAGAGCTGTAGAGATGCAGAGGATGGAGGAAGGCAGGCATCATGGAATAACTGCCTGGTTTGCTGTTGCTGCAGTATACACTGGCCGCAGGGATAATAAAGCTCTCCATGAAATGACAACCAGCCAAAGAATTTCAGAGGGGCAAAGAAGGGAGCACAAGTTGGTAAGCATCTGAAAAGGGCTGTGCTCAGCTTTTCTGAAGTGAGTCATCATGGGCAAGGTGAAGGCAAAGCACAGGGAGGATCTGCAGCTCTGCCCATCCCCACAGGGGTTTGGCCTGAGCCTCCCTTTGCTGGCACAATCTGTGCTTAATGGGTGACCCAGGAACTGGGCTCCCACATGCAGGGAAAGCTGAGAGGTCCCCCCTATTCACAGCTCCAGTCATCCGTGGTTCCAACACCTTTTGGTACTCAGGGTGTCCCCCGACCCAGTGGTCCTCCTCTCCATTTGCCCTGGGGTAGATGAACCCAACAGCACACTCATTCTGGGGAGATTTAAGCCCAGAAGAACTCAGCCTGTTGGCTGAAGACAGAGCAAAAGCACATCTTCTCTCTCAGGAGTGGCAATACCTTTACACTCCCTCTCCTCTCTAGATCAGGAACCAAAAACGAAAAGAGGGGCATGCAGAAATACAGGGAATACACAGACCAAATTGGATGCATTGCTCCTTCTGTCTTTCAACAGGAAGAGACCTTAGAGATACTAATAAGCAAACTCTGAGGCTGGTATCCTTTGGTTTGTAGCTGAACTGCAAAACACACACTCCTTACAGGAGTGATAAAGTATCGGAATGGTCTACCTGGGGTGGTGGCAGAGTCACCATCCCTGGATGTGTTTAAAAAGAGATTGGATTTGGCGCTCGGTGCCATGGTTTAGTTGAGGTGTTGGGGCATGGGTTGGACTCGATGATCTTGAAGGTCTCTTCCAACCTGGTCATTCTGTGATTCTGTGATTCTGTTCATAAGTTAGCAATGCATTCCCAGTCACTGTGCGCTGCAGTGGTCCCAGGTTCCCATTTCTCATCACACTGTGCTTTCTCCTCAGCAGCACTGGTGTTTGAGGACAGAAGCCATGGATTTATGGAGAACAATTTGTCTAGTAAAGATGATGCACAACTGGCTTCAGCATGTGTGACTATGAGCCCATTTGCACGGCAAAGAGGTGAAATCAAGGTTACCTGCAAAGTCACAAAACCTTTTGCCACTGGGCTTCAGGAGACACTTCATCACATGTATGCAGGTTCCCCAGGATCAGCTCACAGGGAATCATAACAACTGCTGTCATGTAAAGTGAGAAAATAACTTTGTTGTTACTTTTCTTGTACTACTTACCAACTTCCTCCCTGATCTTTGCAAGCTCGACTCCTAACTCCTTTATTTTCACAAGGGCATTTTCATTCTGTTTAAGGAAAAAGAGAGAGAAATATGTATAGTACCCAGGTTTATCCCAGATAAGCGCTTTCACATGTTCATTTAGTAAAGCAGATCAGATTGATTCCTCATACTACTTTTTTTTTTTTTTTTAAGGGAAGGGGAGTGGGATTATAATGAACTCATTCAGTTTTTAAATCAAGCTCAGAAGCCACAACTCACTGGCTACAAATAACTTGTATGTCTACGAGTACATGTACATTCACGTGCACACGACAGCGCAGAATACTCTATTTACTCCTATGTGTCTAAAATGACATTTGTATTTTTGTATAATTCTGTGGTCAATCTGTGTACCATTCATGGCTGGACTGCATGTACAAGATTTACTGATTCTTGTATGGATTTATTAATTCTGTTAAAATTCTTTCATCTATTTAAGCCTGCATTTAACTGCCTCCAGTCATATTAGTATTTTCACACAGGCAAACTTGCAGAGCAGACGGCTGTATTCACACCATTCTAGGTATGTTGAGCGTTCCTATACGGACACCGCTAATAACCTGATGATCATGCCTATCTCCACATTTATTTCTGTGATTGTATTTATTAGGGCTCCTTTCCTTGACCCGTCTCAAAAGAAATCTGAATATTTAAGGAGTAAAACAGATGAAATTAAAACACATTTACATGAGCAATGCTAAGGTATTACTACCAAAACGCAAGGACTTTGACAGCAGGTATCTGATGAGTGCTGTGCAAACTGACAAACAAAATTCTTATCTCCATCCACTGGAGTTTGATTTAGTACAATAAATCTCAGCATAGCAATTCAATCATACTTTAAAGTGGGCACTTTAAATTGGGATGTATCATGAATCACATTAGAAAGAAGACAAATGAATGTATCCTGCTGGGAAGATCACTAATGATTAATAAAACTAGATCAGGTTACTATAAATATGTCCTGGGTTAGAAAAGGTCAAGAATCCCTAAAAGACACTATAGAAAAATCACATTCAAGAGAAAAAGCAGCACAGTAGTAAATTGAATTAAAAGGAGTCCTAGAAACCAAATCTTTCTGTATTAAGCAAGCAAGGCTAATAAAAATCTAGGGCACAGACAGGATTACTTTGGCTGCAGGATACGTAGCAGATAGGACAGCAAGTCAGTTCTATATTACAAAAATGAAAGTGGAAAAAAAAACATTTCAGAACTTAATGTTTCTGTATATTTCTCCTGCACCTAACTTTTAACTCTGTTAAGAGAAGTAACACAACTCTATTTCTGGTAATACCTTCTGGTAACAGAATCTGGAATTTGAATTAATCCTTTACATATTGCCCTTCTGGGATGATTTCCACCAGATCCAAAGGAAACACTTTCCAGAAAGTTTGCTATAAATGGAGTGATACACTGAACTGATTTGAGAGCCTTGAAAGCTTGAGGACACCCAGATGATGAGGGCATCTTTCTGATTCAGTTATGGGAAGAAGCCAGGAATGCAAGGCCTGGCTCCTCCCATCAGCTCCATACCCTGCTGAGTAATGCACAGGGGGCTGTGTGCCAGGACTGCAGAGAGTCCAGTCCTGACCAACTGCATTAGGCTCAGAATAAAATTACGTGACTTCTTATGGGCTTCTTTTTCCTAATTAGTCAAAAAGCTATGGAAAAAAAAAAGGTCCAGATAAATACAGCGTGATATATTAAACAACCAGATCCCTTCACACAGATTCCCAAACCAGCAGCCTTAGAGGGACAAGGTTTCCCTTTTTGGAGAATACCATTGCCTCTGCCCATGCTGTCTGTTTAACCCTCTGGAGTAATTTTAAGAAGTGCTCTTGACAGACTGCCAGGCCTGGTGCCCTTGAAGGTGTGTGCACAGGGATGTGCTGGATGCAGGACTTGCAGATAGGAAACATCCACTCCAATTACCAGCTCTCACTGTTTGAAATGAAAGCCACTCAAAGCAAGGGAGCTCTGTACAAATCATTACCAGCACCTACAGATAAGCAAAATTCAGTGGGATTGTTACTATTCTATTTACATGAAGAAAATTAAAAGCAAGTAAAACAATTACATTTTAGGTAGAAAAAGTGTTTAAAATTTTGATCCCCCGTAAGAAATATTACAGGCTCCACATTTAATGTGATGTTTTATCTTAGATAAGGTTTTTCCTACCCTTGAAGACACTTGGTGGTGGGATCCTCTCCAAAAATGTGGAGAATTGCCATGGTGCCAGCTTAAAAATGCTGTCCAGCTCCAGCATGGGAACCAACCCACCAGAGCAGTGGGGGTCACATCATGCTGGGGCTGTGGTTTCCAGAACAGAGCAGCCCCTGGGACTATCTAGAGCAGACAGATCAGCACAACTCAGGTGCCTTCGCTCTCATCTGACTGCCCTGCCAATACTTCTTGCATTGTATTTTATTTTGGTTAGAGCTCCGGTCTGCTCTTTGGGACCTCATATTTATGTTTCTTGGGAGGTCAGATGTGCAAGGGTTGCCCTCAGTGCCAAGGCCTCAAGTAGTCCCTCTCTCTCAGAGGGTTCTTCTAGAGAGCAATAGCACAAGTCCTTATCTTCCTCTTGTGCAAGAGAAGCAAGGTGCAGTT
The DNA here is from genome assembly GCA_013400235.1 of Oriolus oriolus. NCBI lineage: Eukaryota > Metazoa > Chordata > Aves > Passeriformes > Corvidae > Oriolus > Oriolus oriolus. The sequence continues at coordinate 297,139 of VXBT01011620.1, forward strand.
TTGGCTGATCATCAAATCAGCCTCATGGGTTCCTGGATGTGCAGTGAACTCACAAATCCCCGACATCTTCTGTAACTGCAGCCTGCTTTGTCAGTGTGACATGATAGGTTTGGGCTGCACGTGTTCCTGCGACGCTGTAAACACGAGAGCAATGCAGAACAAAAAAGCCCCTGCTTGTTATCATCAGCGTGGCTCCACAGATAATCAGCACCTCACTGCCAGTGTAGCCAGGGAACTGGGAATGCCAGCGGTACGGAAACCAAACATTACAGTAGAGCAAATCTGGATCTGACTTTGGAAAGTAAAGCTATCAAGTTCAGTGCTGAGATTCCTACATAGCCACTGTCAAAACATCAAAGCAATTCAAAAATTCACAAGCGCACAAGGAAAACTTCCCCAAAACAAATGGATAAGAAACCAAGTCAAGAGGATGTCCCATTGGCTTAATCAGTCTTCATTAACATTTATCTCAAAGAAGTATTTGAAAGAGAAGATGGGGTAACCAGCTGCCCTGCCAAGAGTTTTGCGTCCAGTAAGGCTCACCATATCTGGGGAGCTTTGTAGGGGTCCTCTACTAGGTAACCTCTTGGAGCTGAGCCACTGAGGGTGAGCCTCTAAGGGCCAAATCCAACTCAGGTTTAATAAGGTTCAGCGACTGTACACACCTGTTTTCAGCAGGTGAAAAGGTCAGAGACCCTGTAATGAGATTGTGCAAATATCCACCATTTCCAGTGCAGCAGTTAAATGGCAAGGAAGGAAAAAAATTGTTTTGATGTGATCTGGAATTAATTTTTTATGCCCAAAAATATGAAACCAAAACAGTGCATTTTGTACAAATTAAAATGTCGCATTTATTTTCATGTACTTTTAATGAATTATGGACTGCATTTCTTTTTAGAAAAATGATGACAAAGGGTTTCTGTTGGCTGCATTCCAAGGAATTACTCTTATGGTGAAGTAACTTTCATAAAATAAGATTACACTCATGATGGAGATGAAGAAAACCTTCTTCTTCATTCCTGAACTCTGCAAAATAACAATTAAGTCTTGTGTCTGGAATATGTCCCATCTCCTCAGACAGAAAGAAAAGTATAATAAAACAGGCAGAATGATATGTTTGCCCTACTGCTCTGTTGAATAGAAGACACAGTAGCAACTCTTTTTCCTATCATCAGCCTTATAGCATACAGACCTGCCAATATTTCTCCTGCAAAAGGCTTGATGTTGGACTGCATTTCAGCAAGTGAAACAGGCACTGAAAATGGCACGTGTGAGCTCTCCATTCAGCTCAAAACACCCTGAGGATGGACTGAGGCATGACTTACGTTGGTGCAACAGCTCCAGAAAACAAGGCAGGTAGGCAGGCAGGTAGGCAGAGGTGTAGGAAGAAAACAGGAATTCGTACAATTAAATAAGTGTCCAAACCTAGCAGTGTCGTTCAGAAAAAAATCAGCAGAATTTAGACATAACCGCATGCGAAGACCTAGAAAAATAAGTTGGTAGAAGATGTCATAATATGGACCTGACCATGGGCAAGATGCTGATGTTGTCCAAACACATTAAGAAAGGAAGCAGTGATGAAAGCTTGTGGCAGAGGCTGAATGGGGCACAGAGCAACCTGGTCTCATTGAAGATGTCCCTGCTCACTGCAGGGGTCTCGGACTAGATGATCTTTAATGGTCCCTTCCAACCCAAACTATTCTATGGTTCTGTGATTCTATGAAAGGCTCTGCTTTAGTGGCATGGAGGTTCAGGTGACAGGTAGACATCCTCAAGGAGATATCATCAGGGAGACAAGTCAAGATTTTACCTTGGACCAGGAATAACTGTGGGATGGGGAGGCAGATTTGAGGTTTGTCTTAGAGTCTCTCTCCTCTGAGAACTACAGCCTACCCAAGATATACTAATGAAATAGAAATACTAATTAATTAAACCTCCAGGGACTTTTAAACAAAAGGTAAGTAATAGTTGATCCATCGTAGAAATGGAAATGGGTCAGATCAGGCAAGGAACATCAGAAAATTGCTCAGACCCACATAGGAAGTCAGCAGCAGTAAACACAGAGCCTGGAGTTACCTTCCCAAACTGACATGACTCTCCATCCTGCCAACTTACATGTTTGCTTATATTCTAAGATCTAAATGTATGTACAGTGTCTCCACTGTACAAACATTTCTCAGTTCTCTACAGTACCTCCTAAAAACTTTCTGAGCGCAGATGCTCTGTGGCACTTGTTATTAAAACTGTTGTTCCAGAACAGCTTTTCTGAATGCAGAGCTTTCAAAATATTTTAAAAAAAAGAGATGTCTGACCTGCAAATGGTGCTTAGTCACTGTTGTGCTGTATTCAGACTTCCCTGTGGCAAGGTGTTATATTATAATTGGAAAGAGAATAATATACATTGGGAATTCTCTTGTACCAATAAATGTTTCAGGTGATACTTGTAGAAGCAATAACTGAATCCCACTGCAGCTGATATTCAAAACTACCTACAGTCTTCCTTCAAAAAGAGGTGTTTTAACACTGCTATTCAATCATGCTGGTTGTCAGGTAATCCTTCCTCATAACACCCTTTAGGTTAAAGTTGACAAGCACTTAGATATTCCACAGTGACTGCACTTTGACAAGTTTTATATCAACCCACACATTTTTTCTTAACCTGGTTAGTAGCATATCTAAAGCTGTGTTTGAACTTATTATTAGGTAAATGGGAGACGCTATCAGTTTCTCATTTAACAGAGCTATATGAATATACCACAAAGCTGAACTCTGAAAGAATACACTGCACAAACATGTGTTTCTGCCAAGGTATTTTCTGTTAAGCAAATTAAATACATATATTCATTCTCTCACTCTTCTGTACATAAAATCCAGGCAAATTTCCAGAAGAATAATGGGAAAAGCTATGTGTTCAAAATGTCCCACAACTTCTCTTGCACATGCCATTTTCCTGCTGCCTGTAGCTATGTACTTACTTCTGCACTGACATTTCTTACATGACTCATTTTGGTGCCTAGGAATGTGATTTAGATTCACACAAACATAAGAAAACAGGTAGTTTTGTCCTGTTTCAATTCTCCTAGACTGGAGGATCAATCCTCTGCTGGAGATGTAAAACTTTAGGACAGCTAGAGGCTGAATAATCTCTCTTCAAACTTTAAAACTCTCTGCAAGTTTCCTTTATAACTTGTACTCCACATGGCTATTAAAAATGTATGAAAAGCAGAGCAAAATATCAAACCGACTGTTGCTACGGAAGATGCCAGCGGTCCCTCCTTGTTTCATGAGCATCCAACCCTTACATTTAGACTGCACGATAAACTTATGTAAGGCACTGCAGTGCATGAGAAAGCGACACTTAGACCTGTCCCCGGTGAAGGGGAGATCAGCACAACGCAAACAAGCCGAGCATCGCTCCCCTCTCCGCCACCCGGGAAGCGCATCCGCCACCGACCCCAGCGAGAAGCAGCGGCACAGGCTCTATCACGGCCGCGTTCCTTCCCTTTCCCTAAAGGTTAAAAAAAAAGAGGCAGAAGTACCGTCTCGTCCTCGCACAGAGAGGCGGGGAAACACGTGGAGCAGCATTTGCCCATCCTGGCAGGACAGCCACCCACCGGACCGACACCCTCCGGACTGCCGCCAGCCTGGCCCGGAGCCGGAGGATGAGCCCCGGGCGGTGACACTGTCAGAAAGGAATGTCACGTCCCGGCGCGCCGAGACCGGCCAAGGGGACTTGTCAACCTGATGCTTCCCGGGGCGCTGGGGGATGCCGGGGCCGGGGGCGCGGCGCCGGGAGCGGGGAAGGGAC
>VXBT01011620.1:301124-540048 GCA_013400235.1 Oriolus oriolus
CCGGCAGCGCGGCTGCGGTGCCTCTGCACGGCGGCTCTGCCGCACTGGGCCCCCCCGGCCGCCGTGCGGGCTCTGCGGCTGGGCACGGCTGCCCCGCGGCGCTGCGCGGCTCTGCCGGCGCGTCCCCGGGGAGAGCCCAGCGCTGCGCGGCTCCGCGGGGCCGGGCGCGGGCGCTGCCGGCCAGCGGCGCACTCCAGACTGCGACACCGGCCGCCAGTTCGTCCGCTGGCCCCGGGGGTGTCCCCCCGCTCCCGGGTGTCCCCCAGCCTCCCGAGACGCTCGAATCTCCCTGAAAGGGCTTTCCCTGAAGTCGTTTATTTAAATCGCGAGGACGAGCAACACCCTGCGGACCTCGGTGACTCCTTGCAATGGCAAAAACAGATCTCTGCAATGCACCCGGAGACTTTCGTAATCGTCGAGGGCTGGTGTAATTTTTTTGGCCATGTATATATGTATTTACATCACATAACCTAACCCTAACCTGCACATACACACGGGTGTGTTGTGTATGTCCGGTCTGTATCCGTCTGCCCACTGGGAATACATTTTCTTGGCAGGACCCAGGACATGGAGCTGCAGCAGCATCACTTCTCCTGGGCTGTTGCCTTCGGCAGAACATATTTCCCTCTAACAATTTACATTAAAGACAATGCTGGGAAAAGGCAAAAGAGTTCAATGACTCACACCCAAGGTGGTATTTGTTTGCTGTTCAAAACCTGAAAACCCCTATTTTCCTGAAAGCCAAACATACAGAACACACCAAACATACAGAAAAGTGGCACTGCCTTTCATGCTGAACAGCTCTGCCTTCTGGAGGGAAAGATGCTCAGGTCTATGCTTCTCTGGACAGGTGCTTTTGTTTTTATTTTAATGTACGTTCAGTGGGGACTGGTGATGCATAAAGTGATTTTGAAAACAGGAACCAACAAGAATGTCCACCAAACCTGTGTTAAATTACATTTAAATGTTCAGGTAACTCCAGTTTGTGTCAACTTCTTATTCTCTGCTCTTCCTCAGCCCTGCCAGGACTTCAACTAAAGTTTTAGAATGCCACAGTCAAGTAATTAAAAACAAACAAACCAACCCAAAAACATAGAAACCCCGCCGAACAAACAAATAAACAAAAAATCAAACCTGAACACCAAACCAAATTTAAAATTCCACTCTAAGTACATGTCTTTTAACATTTGTGTTCAAGACCTAATTTTCTTTACAGCACCTGAAAATTTGGCTGGCTACTGAACAGCTACAGAGTAGAGGTAAAAAGAGACTCCCTTGTATGGTGAAATCATTTCATCCTCACTGTAGGAGCTTCTTTTTTTGCCACACAACCCGAAGTCTGTCATTTGGATCTTTACCAGTCCAAATCCCAACTGGAAACTTTCTAACTGCCATTATTATAAAACCCACATAACCACTCGTAGACAAATTACCACAACCATTTCTCTGAGGTGGCTACAGTATTTAGATCCACATGTCTGACTAACAGGCAGGGAATATAAAACCTAGTCATTATTCCTTTTGTTATGCTTTTAAAATACTCATCTTCAGTTAATTCACTAAAAATGGGGGATTTGCTTTTTGCATGTGATTATAAATCTAAGGTATAAGATTAGCTAGCAAGGTCTATGCACCACTTTAGTACCACTTAAACACTAAACTGGAAGAGAAAATATTTAAGTGAAACTTAAATTAAGTAGAAATAATCTCTTGTCCTTCTGGCAAGGGTCAGTTGAGGCCCCAGAGGCCGATTTAGGATTGATAAGGGATAAGGATGTGCTTGGGAGAGTTGCTGGGCTCTTTGGTCAGCTTAGATCCTTTTGGAGAAAGTGAGGCCAAACTCAGCTTGAATTAAACCTCCTCTTTCAGGTAAAGATGTGCAGCCTTAAGGTGAGAAAAGACCCAAGCTGAGAAAGCAAACAGAAAATAGAAACTGTATTAAAGAGCAATTCCTCAGTGAAACACACAAACAAGGAGGATGAAGAAAGAGTTTAGGAGGGGTCTCTGTGGTGGCAGTGTGCTGACATGTAGGTTACCACGTGGAGGACTTCGAACACACACTTGCAGGCAGCAATGCCTCTGGAATTAAGGATATAGAAAGGGAAATGAACATAACTGAGACAAGAGCAAAACACTTGGCAAAGCAGGCACATCCGAGCAGAGGACAGCCCCTACACCCAAATTCTATGAGAACTGGCAGGTTCAAAACAAGGTTTTTAAATTACTGATTCTGAATTTTAAAATGCTAGTCATCTGCCTGATTTCAGTGGCCATGTGGCACTTGGATCAAATACTGAGAGCAATAATACTTCATAAAAAGCTTGTTAAGCATAACAGAGCACCATAGGCAGATAGATCCATACCAGCACAGACTGCTGCCTCTGTGCACCAAAATAATTGATACTTTTAGATAAGGGTAGTATGTAACTCCCACCTACTGGGGACCAAGTGACCACGTGGTGCCAACCACAACATCGATCATCAGACCAGGAAAGACTGGGAGTTGCTGAAGAAGTGTTAAGCAGGGAGGAGGCCTCTGGGGGAGAGGAGAAGGAGTTGCAGTAAATGGAGCTACTGGGTTGAGAGGAGATAACGAATGGAGCTGTTCAAAGATCAATCCTTGGGGCAAGGTATGTCGTTCACTTTTGACCCCAGTCAATTATTAGTGAGTGCTAATGAGATGCTGGATGCACTGTCCATCAAGGGGTGAGTCAAAACACCATGCTTGTCAAGCGGGATGCTATTTAGGGCTATAGGAGTGGTCATAATAAGAAATGTAGAATACTGAGCAGTCCAAGGTCCCAATCACGGGGACAAATTACAGGAAATTCAAGTAGAAGATGGAAACTCATCAGCTGCAAATAAGAGCAAAAAAAAGTGTTGCCTATCCAGTCATGGGATGACTAAGAACTGTGTCTGTGGTACAGTTCTGAATAAAGCAAATACAGCCTAAGGCTCCAGGAAAGACTAAGGGAAGTTTAAATGCTTTAAGAAAAGCCACAGAAATATCTCACCTGAAACCTCACACAGGGGGATACCAGTTCTGAGGCAGGGAGTATATAGCCCACACCACTGGAGCGGTGGCATGTAAATACACACCTGCTTCTTCTAAGAAAACAACAGTAAAGTTGGCAATGACAGCTTTCTATAAATACAGGGAGGACAACACTAAGAGAGGCAGAAGTACTTCAAGGTCAAAAAATGTATTTATGTAAGAGTAAAAGCATGTCAACCTGGGCACACCTAAGTCACAAGAGATCCTGAAACAGTCCTCTGGTAGAAACAGAGGAAAATATAATGACTTTCAAGCTGAAATTTGATCATTTTAGGGAAGAAGTTATAGGGTTTGGCAACAGGGAGGTTTGATGACCCGGAATGAACTTTGCTAGCCTTTCCTATCCATGCAATAGTGCTTTTCTGTGCATTGTCACCAGTATATTGCTAGGCATTTTGCTGATGGTCCACACCCAGAATGTGAATGTGCCTCTGCAAAATGCTTTGCATGGAGCTCTGTCCCAACAGATCTGGCTCACATTGCCCTTGAAGGCAGAATGAAGAAGTCTGTGGATAAGACAGAGATCAACATGGGCTGGGAAAACCTGCACTGCTAGTTAAAAAACCACTTTTCATAGAAGTTGTAGTTTTGTTTCATTACTGGAAAGAGAAATACAGGTAAGTTCCACAAAGAGAGGTGTTCCTTACGTATAGGATTAGCAACAAATATAAGAAGAAAGAAGTTTGATAAAATTAGATTTTGAAACATAAAAGTAAGTGCACAAAACAAGTGACTTAACAGGGTATGTTTTACAGTATTTATTGACTTCAGTGGAAACACAATGTAGTTAGCACCTCACAGGGCAAGGCTCCTAGGTAATTAAAGGCCAAGGAGGATACACACATGTTCCTAAATGTCCCAGGGGAGTAGCTCAGTCTGTAAACAATCTATTCTAATGGTAAAGAGGCACCATGGGCTGCAACTTTTCTAACGTGACAGAATCAATTCTTTTCCTCCATGATGCACATAATACAATTACTATTTACTGTCCAAGCAATTTTAATATTTTATATCTATATGAGCTAAATTGGGAGAGGTAGGGATAAATTAGCCATATTTTATAATTTACTACAGTCCCCAAATGGGGCATATTATTCTCTTTAGTTCCGTAATGGTCTTTATGTATCAGTACATACACTCTGCTCTATAGAGAATAAACAATAAATCATTTCATCAGGGTTCTATGCTTATATTCTAACATATATAAGAAGATTTGCATTCCTAACCATTAGTATCTGATGTTTCCCTATTTTATGGAGGCTGGCCAACTTTCCTGGGAGAGATACAGTGCTTTGCCTGGATTTTCACAATGCAGACACGGCAAAGTGTGGAGATCCACGGAGAATGAAAACCAGAACCAAAGTCTTGGGAAAGCTCTGGGAGATAAAGGCAGTAACACAATGCTGTGTGTGTCACAGAGCAGGAGAATCCTCGAGTGAACTGCACATTATTCATCCTTTATGAAACACTGGAAAGGCTTGCTGAGGGGCACAGCATGCGAAGTATGTCAAACCAATATTTAATTTAATTCGAATAGATAACACTCTGAGGGCATGAGCAGCAAGAGACAGTACAGGAAATATGAAGGGATGCATATTTGTTTGCAAGAGGACTGCCAGCTCTAGGAATAAGTTGATAGGGCAGTATCCAGTGGTTATGGAAATAAACATAGGAAACAAGGAGAAAGCTGAAGGAGACAGTGGTTAGAGGTGAGGACCAAGGAGACTGAAGACAGCACCATGGGGATACAGAGAGAGATAATGGGGAGAGAAGGCTGAGGTGGGGCATACCAGAAGTTCAGAAACTGCTTCACCTGTAAAGAAACCAAAGCACGGATTCAAAAAAAGAGATGAAACTAAGGAGAAAGGAAAGGCTGTTCTGCAGATAGCATTTCAGAGGACAAAGGGATATGCAGTGGTGAAGGGAGACAAGGAACAGGAGACTGCAGGAATGAGGAGAGACACGATTCAGATTCAGATGGCCTGGTGCATAACTGAGACACTGCAACTGCTGTAATGTCTCAGCTCTGGAGAGTGATGGAAAAGTCAGGCTATCGGCAGCGGCCGCCTCCTGGCATTCTCTGCAGTCAACAGCGGGAGGCGACCGTGACACCGACATTAAGCACCTCCAAAGGGTGGCGCGAGGAGAAGCCTGGCTGGCGGCATTCAGTGGGGGCAGGATTTTGTCTAAGGCAGTGCAGAGGCAGAATAGGGCAATGCTATTCCAGTAATGCATTTTGAACAGGAGGCTCAGAAATGATTGCATGGTGTGCCAAAGATGGGAGAGCAAGGCAAGGAGAAGGGACATCCAGCACAGCTTTTGTGATTATCACAACCTATTTCTCTGCATGTACTCTTTTCAAACACTGTCTCAGTTTGTGTGACAGAACATGCAGGTGGACTTTGTCAGAATTTTGATTCTACAAGAGAGAAGCTGAGTATACTGACAGAGTTGCAGACAAGTGGAGAGACTGAATTTATTTTTCAATAAACCAAACACTGGCCTCAAAGACTGAAATTGATTTATTGTCATTATTGTTAATTCTTCAGTTCTGTAAGCAGTATAATTTGGAAACAGTCTCAACTAGTCCTAAACACTTATTGAAACTGCCAGTCACATTGTATTTCTGTGAGTGCTTGAAACCAATGAAGATGAGTGCTGCTGTCAAAGGAAGTGTTTTAATCTTCCCCTCTCCTGGTCACTTGTTTTGTCCCAGCTTCCTTCCTTATAGTCCCACAAGTGTTTGGGCACTGAATCAGATGGGGGTTAAAACTGAAGCAGGGATAAAGTGGTGAATTTGGGGAGAGTCAGCTTTGCTAGAGCAGGGCCAACTTCCCCAGGACAAGGAATGGAGTCCATACTCTGCTGTCAGCCAGGAGCAGAATCCTGTCACAAACCCCTGAACCCTAATCTTATCAGACTTAAAACTACAGTGGCCCAAGGAAATAAGAAAAGCAAATACATTCATGATTACATTTCACTTTCCTTGTTGGAGGTGCATTACAAGTTTTCTCTGATGTAGCTCTCTCGTTAGCAACACAGTTCTCCACATTGGTCTTCAGACATACACACGTGGTTCATTATTTTCTGGGTTGGGGCTGTTATTTTTGTTCTTACTTAACTTAAAAAAAATAATTCAGAAAATGTAATACAGTGATTTGGGGATTTCTGAAGACATGAGCAGTCAGTAATGAGTTTCAGTGAGATGATTCAGCTAGAGCTGAAAGTCATGCCAGATGGCCCCAGAATGGCAATTTTCCTTGGATTTACAGTGAGGTTTCACATTTTGTGCATTACTCAGTACCATGAGCTTTTAATGATCCTCAGGTAACTTATATGGAAGCAAACATTTTTTAATATAGTTTTTCAACTATACCATTATGCTATTGAATATTTGGATGAATAGAATGTTTAGTCTAGAATTTAACAAATTAACACAGACTACATGCTCTCTGTTTCTCAAATGAGAGAGCCCAGCCAGATGACTCCTTTTTAAATTCAGTTCTCATATAAAAAGAATGTGAGGATCTAAACAGAATTCCTTCAGAGTTTTGTTATTTCTGCTAGTGTAGCCTTACATTTATTTTAGTGGCAGTAGTTTGCAAGGCCATGGATTAAAATTCATGAGAGAACAATGCTTTATTACTATGTTTTCTAGTTCTTGATGTCTGGAACAGTACAAAGTAAGCATTCCAAATGAACCAGCTCTCGCTGTCAGGGAATTCACGTTTCCTCATATGAAATATCATTTATGCACCAAGATCACAAGGAAAAATGCATGTTTTCACTGAACTCCTCACCTGCCCTCTACGCAGGAAAAAATCCCCTGCAAGGCTATATCTAAATTCCAAACCTCTGAGTAGCTGGAAGCAGATGGCCATTTTCTTAAATCAGCTTTGCAGAGAAATGTTCCCTTCTCCCAACAAACAGGTAATCTCCTCTCTTCCACTCCCGAGTTACTCTGGGCCAAAGCCAATGACAACTTCAAGCTGCTGTATTTTGAAGTCAAGCAGAGCAAGGGACAAGTGTTGACATCCTGCGACAGCAACTGCAGCGGCAAAAAATTCCAGCGGCTTAACATGGACCAAGTTTCTCCTATAGGAAAGATTCTCAGTGCTCTGCTCAGAAGAACAGTACTTACTACCATTAATGAGAATTCAAACTATCAGTTGCGGGCTTGGGATGTTTTTATACAAAGAAAACCTAGCTCAGATGATTTTTAGAACTCATTTTAGAAATGCATCATTTATATTAACTTCTCTGTAGTTACAGCTGGTTTTAAGAAGGAAACATAATAAACAGTTCTCAAATCATTACAATGACCATACCATCACCTTCTGAAGTTAGATGAGTGATTGTGATTGTAGGAAGCTGCATGTGAATCAGACCTCAGGGGTGAGAGCAAGGCCCAAGAATTTTGGGAGGATTGCAGCTGAAACCTTTTAGAGTTCGTTTCTGGAACCAGATAGCTCAGACCTGAAAGGGGGGTTAAGCGAGAGACAGGTTGTGCTTTGGGTATATGACTCAAAAGTGCAGCCACATACTCTTGGATGGCTGTGAGGACATGGAAAGAGTATCAAGGAGATATACTTTCCACTTGAAAGGATAGCAAAAATTGGAACACAATAATTACTATTTACATACATCTTTGAGTCGTAGTCCGTCTAATTTAGATCCTGCATCTAGCCGTGATTATTGCCAGAAAATTCACAAGAAGGTGCAAGTAACCCTGCATTAGAGAGTGTGATGAAAAGCTGTTCTGCATGGAAAACACATCCTGACATCTATCTGAAAAAGGCTTCCAACCTTAAAATAGGCATCTCCCCTCTAACACATATTGCACCACCAAATATTACATGTCCAGACATTCTTGCTACCTACACATCTTAGTAGACTTCAAGGGCAAAGGACAAAGGGATGGTTCAATCAAATGGTATGATTTTGGTATCACAGGACATGATATTTTACACAGTTGCTGTTCTCTAACTACATTTGGTGGAAACATCTCATCTCCAAAGGCATCCATTGCCAAACTGCTGACCTGAAGGTGTGGATCTGCTTTCTCTTCTCACAGTGGTTTCTTCTAATAACTGATCATCTCTAGTCCTAAAAGTCCTTCACATGTTGAAGCTCCAAAGCTGCTGCTTCCAGACAGTGGTTTCTGCTAAACTTTCCCCTGATTGAGGAAAGTGCTTTCTGGTACACAGCAGTACCTTCTTATGAGGATTCCTCTGCTCTGGACTCAAGCCACTTTGCCCTTTTTCACAAAGAAAATCAATTGCTCTCTGCTGTCTCTCACAACAGGGGATTTGTCCCGATCTCAGAGTTGCTTATCGCTCTTCTCTGTTTCCTCTCTATTGTTTCATTGTTTTCTGAAGATGTGTGAGCACCAGTGCTAAATGTCACATTTTCAGTATCAGTCTCCCCAGTGCTGAACGTGCAGGTGTTATCACCCCCTCACTTCTACTTGCTGTGTCTTTGCTTACTCGCCCAAAGATCTTGACAGTTTTACATAACACACGTTCACAGTACGAGCTCACACTGATTTGTGCTGACACCAGAAATCCTAATTACTCCTGGGGTTACTCCCTTCCAGCTGATGGCCAGACCACAGTTCCAGGCAGAGCTGGTTTCAGCCTGGCTTTGCTGCATCCATCACTCAAAACCAGTGGGAATGTGGGCGCCTTGGTTTTATATGATCAAAAGTGCAGGCAGCTTGCAGTCCACTAATCAAATATGTGGCTCTCCAGCTGCTAAAATCTTTAACCACAATCCACATGGACTGCAATGGGGATATGAAACTGTACCTGAGAAACTGAAGATCAAATCATAACTTCACTTATAAAGGAAGTGCTGCATTTTTGTCAGCATGTCTATACGAGAGGTTTTTGCCGATGTGGCACACAGTCTTGAAACACATAAGGTGAAATAGTAGTCATAGTCTATCATAGTCTATCTGTGTTTTCAAGTCTTGCTTTGCACTGGAACAACCTCACATGTGCCAGGAATTTTGATCAACAGGGAAAATTCCGCTACATTGCTGCAAAGTCCCTCTTGTGTGCCAGCTCAGAATGCATCTGCTGATGGATCTACATAAGAGGACTTGTGATATTTACACCCTCACCCCCTGGGATTGCGACAGTAATTCTGGACAGACAGGGAGTTATATCAGCAGAGCGTTCTAGCTTAGGAGTGTGCAGTGGTGAGAGAACACAGTAAATAATCTGAAGTCTTTCCACAAATGACATTTAAAAATGCCTTTGGGGCAGGGGAAAGAAGACAGAACATTTTTTAAGTGCATCTAACACTCAGTAACTTCTAGTACTTCATTTTAACTAAAGATTGGTGTAATTAGGTTTTACATGAAACAGAAGATATTCCAAAACTATGGGAAAGAAGTTCAAGCATTATAGTCATTGTATGGCACCTACACAAATATATGGCATATATCCTACTGTTCCATGTTTATTTCTAAATTAATCCTTTTCAAAGCCATTGCTTTGAGTGTGTTATGCTCCTTCGTAATGTGTTTGTTTTTAAGAATGCCAGTTAGCAAGAGGTGAAAGCAAAAAAATCAGGCCAAATATCTGGAAACTTCTACCAAATCAGGAAGTGATCTCTGTTTTTTACAGTCAGAGCAGAAAGAAATCCCAAAACCTTTTTCTTTTGCAACATGGATCCCACTGGAAATGCAGAGACATTTGGACAACATCCAGTCCTCCCTGAACATTTTCCTTCTATTTTCCAGGGCAGAATAACTGCAGACACTTACACCTATCAAGCATATCTTTCCCTAACCTGCAAGTTATCTGTGGGTTGTCATTACCTCTCCAGAGGGCTGGGGAGATTTGCATATCAGAGACCTGCCTTGGTGCTTACCTCCTGCCTGGCTGCTAAGTGTGAGGCAGCTTAAAGCAGACAGCTCAACATTACACAAGTTTTTCCAAGAAGCTTCAAAAGCCATTTCCAGAAATGCAGCCAACTTCAGCTGCTGAAGGGATCATGACTTACTTAACCATCTTCTGGTCAGACCAATCCCCCAGGCTATGGCTCAGCCTGAGCACAGGGCCTATGCCAGGCACAGGAAGAATGTCCCATGTGCCAGGTGATGCAATACTCCAGATGAAGGGGGAAAATAGCTTTCTCTGCTCTTGGAGAAGCCAAGACCCTGCACAGACCTGAAGAGTGATGGGACCAAAAGGGTCCTCCTGCAGCATGCAGCCAACTGTCTGGGGCACCAAAGCTTAGATGTATAAAGGCATCTCCAGCCCCAAATAAGGCCCAAGTTCAGGCACCTCTTGGGTAAATGGTGGTGAACCCCAGCACGCCCCAGCCAGCACACCAAAGGTGCCAGGGCTTCTTGTACAATCTGTGTCTATTCATTGACTGTAGTGTACTAAGCAATAAAAAAAAGGCAATAAAACAAAGCAAGGAAGAAATACAGCTGATTTTCCCCCACAGATGAAACAGGAGTGTAGTAATAAGAATAGCTGTGGAGCCTGTTTGCCTCAGAAGCAGCCATCGGCCCAGCAGTGCTGCTGAGGACACGTCCTGCTGCTCATTTCTGCAGCTGCCTGGAGACATGTGCTGCACCACGGGAAACACTGACAAGGGCAGACGGGACGAACCTGGGTGGGATGTAAAATATTCATCACACCCTTTTGGTGTAAATAAACATGAACAGTGGGAGTATCCCTGTCTGCAGAAGGGAAACTACTCGCTGGGCCCTCTTCTACAGCTCACAGAGCTACACACACACACAACCATGGTTGCCTCTGCACCTCCTGGTGTATGTGGGTTTGTCTTGACTTCTTAGCTGCCCTCACTATTGCATTTGGGTGACGCGCTGGCAGGACATCCCACTGTCCAGTCCTTCTCCAGCGGTGCCTGTCACTGTGACCCTGTCGGTGACCCCAGGCTCTCCATCTTCCCACATAAATCCCCTCAGAAACTAAATATATGGTAATCTCCAGACTCAGTCACTTTGACTCCCCAGTTTTAATCAGGCTTTTGCCTATTTAGATGCTAAACACTCCAGGACTGGGACGTCATCTTTATGTCATCCTAAAAATGTCTAGCACTTGTTGGGATAATTGTGGAATAACAAAAATTTTAATGTCTTAATTTCTATTGAGAATGCTATATGAAGCTCAAATATTAACAAAGAGGAATACGTTAAGTCAGCCAAGTGCCTTCAGTTTTCAACAAACCCAGTTCAATCCCATCATCTTTTTGTTCCTTGTTCTGTGTAATTTGATTAAACACAAGCTAATGTTAACTTACACAGATTGTATTCTACTGGCAAATAAGAAGATAAAAATTGATTTTTTAAGTGAGGCTAGCCTTTATGTTTTGTGATGGCTAAAACCATAGTATTCCTGCAATTAAAAAGCTGGCACATAGCTGGTTTGATGGACATTTAGCATTGCCAGACCTTTGTTATGGATAATAAATCGTTCCTCTTTTTAGACTGTAGAAGAACTAAGATCACTTGAAAAATTTGAGTTCTATTGCACTGATCATTGTTGCTAATATTATTATAGTGCCTATAGAGGTCATTATTGGGCATGTCCATATTAATGGAGCCATGCCACTTTGCCCTGAGGGGGCTGTAAAACCACCAAACAAAAGCACTGCTGCCAGAGGTGTGAAAATCCAAGCAGGGAGAAGGTAGGGAAGGCCATGGGTGTGTATCTGAGAGCAGGAGAGTTCCTGGGATGCTCCGATGGGCTTCAGCCACAGAATGAGCGGTCAGGTGATGTCTGAGGCTGGCCACATGGGAGAGAGGGATGTGGATCTGCCAGAGGGACAGGGTACTGAAAAGTAACCACCAGCATGTAAACGTGTCAAGTTACTCAGTAGTCACTGCTTCTTCTGGGAGGGGAACTCAGTATTTGACTTCCCTCTAGGTTGATTCCAACCTTCCTTCGACTTCTGTTCAAAAATTTCATTATGAAATTACTTTTGAAGATTATCTGTGAATTGAGGCGTGGCCTCTCCCTTTACAGCAACTTTAAAGAGTGACATTTGGTCTTGTCATAAATATTTTATGCATACAAATATGTGTGTAAAACAAGAGATGTGCTGAAAGGCTTGCCTCTGAAGGGCAGCTCTGCTTTTTGATTCCCAAAGAGAGGATGGGATCCCTCTGGCCTGGACAGGCCAGCTCTTATCCACCCCGCTGCTAATGAGAGTTATGGTTTCCTTATTTACTTCCTGAAAGGTATCTATAAATTTTCATTTGCTAAATATTTCTGTTCTCTCCTGTAAACAGAAAAATTCTCCAGTTTTTGGTGTGATTAATACTTTCATGTATGAACCTTTTCCTATTGATCTATACCGAATTGTAAAGCCTTTGCTCTGTTACATTCTTACTAGAAATCTTGGTAGTGTCTCTGGGCAGTAATCAATGAATCAATCAAAGAAAAAGACCTCCAAAACACAAGACACCAGAAAACAAACAATGATTGATCCAAGGATATTGCTTCTTTGCTGTAATAGAGGAATTTAAAATTCACAGAATTTAGAAGAGGTGCACATTTCCATCGACTCCTTTGCTGAACTTAAAGAACAGCATGAAAACACCGTGATTTGGGTTTTCTCTGTCCTCTGCATGACGAGAGGCCACACCAGCACTGGACCCTATTACTCACCACTGCTTTTCACACCACTTCCAAAGTGTTGCCAAATCCCTCAAGCCCAGACACATACCCAGCTTGGGGGCTGCCAACATCACAGGAGCAACTTCTGACTCCTACGTGTTTTTTCCTCTGAATGCAGTATAAAATTAAGGCTGTCAAAGTCAGTTGCTTACAGAGAGATGGATAATACAAACAAAAGGAGAAAAGAAATTCACTTTTACCTGATGCTTGGCACACATCCTAAATATATTTCTCTTCAAGGACAACATGTAAATAAAGAGTTCTTTAATTTTTAATGGCCATTTAAAACCTCTTCAAGAGGAGCATTAGAATGCCTGGGGCTATTTCTTTTTTATCTCAAAATTTGAAATATTTATGTGTAACCAACAAAATCCTTCTCCAGCCAAGCATACAAACATAGTCTAATTTGGGTTTTTTTTCAAAACAAGGCTGTGTAACTACATCAGTGCTTCCCAGGGAAGCATATTCTTCCACCTCCCAAAATTAAATTTGCACTTTTTGTCACAGCACTGTCCCTAAGAAGGCCACTGAGGACACAAGGAGAAGCCAAGAGATCCCCTGCACCTTTTTCCTTCTGTTTTGCAGGGCCTGAAGCAGAACTGGCCATGCTGTCTGGAAGCAGTGTACCATCCAAAGGTACCCAAAGGATGAGGAGGGGAAAGATATTAAGCTGCTTTAAGATTTCTGTTCCTATAGCACCTTACCTACTCACTGCCTGACTTTTAGCATAGAGAGCAAATAAGCAGGGGGCCTGCAGAAGGTGATTTCCTTCATTTCACACACCCCAATCCACTCCTTGGGTAGAGTGACCATGTGTGAGTGGCCTGCAGGTCCCACAGCACCTGCACTATAGAGCCTTCATTGTAATGCTTGTGAGTAAAGGAGCATTACTCTGGATTCTTACTGCTCTCTTTTACCATAACTAATAGCTCCACACACCAAATCTTGTGCATTGCTCCTTAAAAAGCAGTTTAGAAAGCTCTAAATGATGACAGAGCGTCTTCCTATTTTTTTCCTCCCAAGTAAACAAAGTGTTTTGTTTTCCTTGCAATAAAATGTTTTTGATTCATAACCCTAAACTGTCAGTGTTTGATGAGTCCAAAGCGTATTTTTTTTCAGGATACAGAATGGAAATATTGAGCTGCTCTGACTGCTCTGGTCTCCATCAGGAGCAATGAAAAGAATGAACTTGCTCAATACAGGACATGCAGCCTAACTGTAATCATGAGGAGGGAGGAATGGCACTTATCTAAGGACCATTCTTGGGCCAGATTAAAACACATTTTGCAAATGCTGGGAAAGCATTACCCCTGAGAGCCAGAAGGTCAATCTTTCTGATGAGTGTTGGCTTCTTACCACTCTGTCAGCACCAGGCATGAACAATAGATATATTTCTCCTGAACTTATTCTCTGAGACAGTTGTGAAAATAAACCATTTTCATCTTAGCCTGAGATAATCCCTATAAATGTTAGCCCAAATTAATGTTTTGGGGGCAATGGCGGGAAGTGCCAAGCGACTTATAAATAGCATGACCAATTTTGCCTCTAGCACAAGTGGCCATTAGCATCTGGCCAAGGGTGTTACATGACACTGGGTGGCATATTGTCCATTCACAGGACAGGAACATTACTCTCAAAAAGACACACAAGCACACACTTATTTGTTATTTGAATTAGGGAAGAGTTTTCCTTGCCCACCCTAGATTTTGCAGGATATTGCTGTGTGTGTTTACTTTTCTGGAAGACTTGTATTGTATGCCCACGGTTAGACATGCAGACAAACACGCTCTGGTTACTGGTGACATGCCTTTCTCAGTCTTGGTAGACACAAAGTTCTGGGATGCCATCAAATACTGCAGTGTTGTCCCAACTCTTGTTCAGGACATCTGGCTAGTTCCTCCATTCCCAGCTGATCCAGCTGCACTCGTGCTGGGACCTGTCCTGAGGAGTTTTTTCCCCATGATGAGCAGATTTTTAGTTTTTCTCCCTATTTATGTCCAGAAAGATTTTCTCTCCAGAATTTGTCACTTTGGGTTACTCTCCTTTAGATGGCACTGTTACCACTTCCAAGAGGGATCGCTGCTGCCTGCTTTTCTGAACAGGGCTGAAACTGGGCCAGGACTGTCACTATTGCTGGACTAACAAGCCAGAGCAGGTCAGGAGCCATCCAGAGCAGGAGTCTAGAGATATGGGCTCTGAAAACTCTTCCTGGTATCACTCCAGCTCCCGTCGGTCAGTTGTTCACTTTGGAATACCAGCACAGCACAAGGGTTGTATGGGCAAGATGAACATCTGACAACATTAAGGACAAACTTAGTCTCCTCTTCAGAATTAATTTGAAGCAGTTCCAAAAGTCAGCAAGAGTCATGTGCATATATGAGGGTCTTAAGCTAATACATCTGCTAATTAAATAATAATAATTAAAAGCTATGCTCTGCACAGGCACTGCCATCATTTATTTTCACACTTATGTCAGAACCACTGCTTTAATATTTTTTATGTCTGCTGCTTCAGTTATCACCTGTTTCGATTGCCTAGGCTTTTCCCAAGGATAGAAAATTGGTTTATCTGGCATTTAATGGGTCTGCAATAAATACTGTTACATGTTTGCACTTCTAGGTGCCAGTTAAAAGAATCTTGCCAATTAAGAGCATTTTCAGCTGAGAAAGAGAGATGATTCCAGGATACCATTCAGCAGTGGTCTGAAACAGTCAGAAAACAAATCCAAAAAAATAATAAGAAAATGGTCATGTAACCTTAAAGCACTCAAAGAAACTGCTGGTGTGGTCCAACACTCTTTATTACATACCAACACTCTCTTTCTACAGCTAAATATGTCTGTTGGACCACTTGCATTGGTGCTTTCCCCAGCTTTGGAGAGAGAACAGAAACAGTGCGAGCAAGACAAGAGAGCTGTGGGCATGGGCAGACCCTACCTGCATGCAAAACACTGGTCCTTAGGCTGTCTTTAAGACTCATTCCTGTTCTCACTGCCTACGAGTACATTTTCCAACAGAATTTAGGTCCAAAGCTGAGAAAAATCTATGTTTTGAACATTATTTTGTTGTGATGTAAGGAGAGAGAAACATTGGACACAAGACACTGTCAACCCCAAAGAGGCTCCCAAGTACCAAAACAGGTTTGGGCCCTCTGCTAAACAGAATGGAACTGCCAGATGGACAAAACAACCTCAAATTTCTCTGGAATAGGGGCTCACCTTTTTCTTGAATGAGTGTTTTTCCTTTGCCAAACTGCAGTTCCACTCAGACCTCAACCATTTTGCCTGCAGGGTTCTCAGAAACAAACACACACAACTCTTACTATTTTTATTATGTGAAAAGTTGCTTTCTTTCCCATGCTGCCCTAACTCTTAAGCCAGCCAACTCAATTTTGCTCAAGCTTTCAGACAATAATGCCATCTCAGAAAATGTCTACAGACTGTATTTTTGAGTGACACCCAAAAACTTGTCTGTGTCTATGTCGCAAGACAACTGACTGCCCAGTTACACAACGGCTTGAGTAGTCCCAGATTGTCCCATTGTATGCAGGCTCTCGACTTAAGCACTGAATTTAGGAGTTTAGCAGCCTTAGTGCTCCCTGGAAGTCTCAGACGAGACAGGTGAGTAACTCAAGCAGAAATTCAGGACTCTGGTGCTTTAAATAGTGTTCATGAAGTGCTCACCTGCCTGCATGCACTAAAATTGGAGCCTAAAGCAACCATGCTCCGAAAGGAGGTACCACATCTGGGTGGATCTGAAAAAAATCTGCATCTAATCCTGCCCAAACCTGAAGGTGCTTAAATCCTACAGGTGTATTATTTTTCACCTTCAGGCACTCAGAAAGGCATTACTGCAATCCCCAGCTGGCCTGATAATATAGAGGGAGTATGAGGTGCAGCTATGCTTGGCCAGGACTTGGAGAGGATGCTATTAAATAAAGACACCTGAGTTGTTCAATTTAGGAGGCGTTTTCAGGACAGATCCAACACACACCAACAGAATGAGAGTCATCTCAAAGCTCAGTTGCAGCAGCTGTTCTCATTTAAAACATATCCAGAGGAGATGAAGGAGATATGCCCAAGCTTCCAGAGTTCCTTCAGCAAATTGTGAATGAGGCATGTGATGAAAAATCTCTCACCAGTGGAAAATGTGTGGACAAAGCTGAGCTGACAATGCTGTGTCCTTTTTTATTTCCCTCTGGTTTAAACAAGGATACTCCACAGTCAGCTCCAAAAAACAAAAACCCAACAAAACAAAACAAAGCAACCCAACCAAAAAACCTAAAAAACCCCAACCCAATCAAAAAATCCCCCCAAAACCCACCCAAAAGTGTTTAGAAATGCCCAACAAGTCCTGAAATACAGAAATGTCAAGTCTAAAGAAAAATAGAGGGGGGAGATCTCCTGCAAAGGTATTTAAAATATTTAGGACATTTTAAAGACTCCCTGTTTTTTCAGTTCAGTGAATCTCCCCCGGCAAGATCAGCTCCTACTTAGGGAACAGTGTGAACTGTGGTTATTTATTCAAAAGTAACCTTTCCCACTAATATAAAATACCCCAAAACTAAAGAAAGTATTTCAGAATTTTAAAGACTGATTGAATTTAGGTTTTGTTTTCTTGGTTTTCTTTCTCTCATTTAACACAGGATATTTATTCTTGTCTCTTCCAAAAGTAGACAAAGAGGCAATCAAGGGTATTATCCGAACCTTGGGTCCTATTGCTGGTGATTGTCTGCCTGTTTTACAAAGTAGCCAGGACACCAGCTTAACCTGGGATGTTATAAAATACGTGGGATCATGTGAACCAGGCCTGGACCTCAGTGCCCAGCAACATTTCCTAGATCACTAAACAGCTTTTGAAACAAGCAATACCTTCAAGCCTTTCATGGTTATTTCGGCTGTCTTAAAATTTATTCATTTTGACTTGAGTTGAGTGAATAAATAAGGTTCTCTAATTACCAGCAACATTTTCTTTATGTTCCCTATACCTGCTGTGAGTAATCTTCTACATGCTGAGATAATGTTATCCTAACATCTTCAGGAATTGGCAACCCTGTAACAGGGACACTCTGCCTGATTAACGGTGAACAGGAAGAGTAGATAATTTTTGAGGGAAATCAGATAGTTTCCTTCATCTAAAAACTGTGGTGGCTCACAAGTATTAATATCTCAGTTACACCTTCCATACCAGCACTAGCAATCAGAGACTGGATCTGATTTCTGCATCTCCTTTACTCCTAAAACCCCCTGCTTATGACTTCACTCAAAATTCTTCCTTTTCCAAGTTCCTGAACTTTTATTTTCAAATATATGGCATCAAATTATTCAGCTTATCAGACTGGATGGCATCTGCACTTTACACATAGTTCTTTGGCCACCCAAACCCCAAGCCTGGTGACTTGACAGAGGTGCCAGATTTCCTTTGTCATTGCAGATTTCCTTTCTATGATTCTATGAAATTAAAATTCTCTTCTCATAATAATCAGTGTAAAGAAATTTCATGCTTTGTTCCAAAGAACAAATTTTCAGTGTCTGTGGAATAAATTTGGGCAAGTGAGAGGTATAAAGGCAAAGAATCTTTTCAGTGGTAAGAAGCACCCATTGCACTTACCTGCCTGAAAAAGTACTGTGTTGTTATAGCAAAGACATCAAAGCCACAGCTGGCCCTTTTAAGCTCATCTTGGATATTGATTAATTGCCGGGACTGCTCATCACACTTTTCCTTCAGCCTCTGAACAAACTGCTTTTCAGTGTCTCGACCCTCTCCTGGTTTGGGGGAGAATCCATTCCTTGGGGTGGTTGGCCTTTGCTTGGGATGTCCTACAAAGGAGAGAAGAAAAGACCATTCAGGTGACTCATTTTATATGTACAGACATGACCTTTATGTGTTTCTATGGCCTTTGGGACTCATCCCTGCAAAAGAAAAAAAGGTCTCTAGCACTTACACAGAACTTTCAGTCTTTCAAAAAAAGAAAAAAAAAGCAAGAGCACAGTGAAATACGTTTTTTTAGGGGCCAAAGCTCAAAGCTTTTTATGAGTCATGTCACCTCAGGCTCTGAGCCTGAAAGTCTTGTACAAGTTGAGGAGAGCTGTACTATGAGTGTATCACTGAGAACTGAGGTTGGAAGGAATCACCTCGCCTCCACTAGGCATCTACAAGAACAGAGGTCTGCGTCTTGATGTGTGATGCTGGGCTCTCTTGAATGGCAGTGAGAGAAATGAGCGCTTCCAGGTCAAGATTCATGTTACCTTACTGTGGATGTGGAAAACAGCTAGATGACATCTACACGTGGTTTCTTTGTCCACATGAACCCCCAGCTTGGTGACTCGACGGAGGTGCCAGTTTTCCTTTGCCTTTGCAGATTTCATTTGGCCTCTAAACAGAACAATGTGGGGCTGGAGTTGTCCCTCCCTGAATGCAAACACAGCATGGATTGCTTGCTATTGGGATACCACTATCACTTTTTATCTACAATACTGCAGTCTACCTTGAGAGCTCCCCTTGCTCTCACCTTTATAACGTGTGTAAAATTGCAGCACTTAGCAGGTATGTACTGAAGTGCCACGACGTGCCACACAATGCACGAGAGTTACACCACAGGATCTGCATGGCTGCTCTCTCAGCATCATCGATCCAGAATCACTACATGGTTTGCCTGCAGAAATAGGCCCAGACAGGCTCTGGCTCCTCTGATGTGCTCCAAGTGAAGCAAGCCTGATGCTGTACAAAGATGTGGAAGCACTATTGTAGCTTGTGTTTAGGGTATCAGTGCAAGTACAGTTCATATTCATATCAATGGCACAAGAACTAAAGCTTACTCATGATAAGCCACTTCAGGGCAGTGAGGCTTCTTTTGTAAGTTCACATCCTGCTTGAGTCAACTATCCAGTTCTGTGGATACACCCAGTTATGAGGATGAAGCAAGAAGGGGCAGTGTTGTGGTAGTACTGGGCTGCTCAAGCCACTGCTCAGAAAATCTGTTTTGTCTTTACTTTATTTCTGAGAACTCTCCTCTGCGAACATTTATGGCCAGCTGGGCATCACCTTTGCACAGCTTACTGGTTTATTTTGCTACCCTCAATCTTTTTTGCTACCCTTTTGGTACACCTCAGCTGATGCTCTTTAGCTCATTCCTGAATACTGGACAGGAACCTCTGGTCTTCCACAGATCCTCCCATTATTCTCCAGCTTTTAGCCTAGAAGCCAAAGTCAGCAAGAAAGAGGGAGAAAATATGAGTCAGACACCTCTGTCCCATGCATTACCAGAGATGGTGGACACAGGTCTGGAATATTTCTGTGTTAGTAGAAAAGGTTGTGTATGCAAGAATACGAAAAAAAAGTACAGTTTGTAGTTTTATAGTTTTGTAGTATACAGTCCCTGAAAAACAACACAGAAACCATGTCTACAACCAGTCTCCAGCAATAAATATAACAGGGGACAGTCTTCTGCCATGATACTACCTATGCCTTTCCTAAAAAGCCAAAA
This sequence comes from Oriolus oriolus, assembly GCA_013400235.1. Taxonomy (NCBI): domain Eukaryota; kingdom Metazoa; phylum Chordata; class Aves; order Passeriformes; family Corvidae; genus Oriolus; species Oriolus oriolus. The sequence goes on from VXBT01011620.1 coordinate 321,327, forward strand.
AATCCTTCCACAGAGACGCCTCTGAAGGTGTGAATCTGAGCCAATTTGTAAAGTAGAGCATTACAAATTCCAGAGGTAATTTTGTCAGATGTGCTTCAGATCTTTTAGATCTTTAAGACTGTGGTCTGGGTGTGCAAATAGATCCTTAGGGCAATTTTACTGGAGCAGGCAGGGGAACAGTATGGCTTCCCCAGAGCAATAACCCCGGGAGCATATTCCTACATTTTCAGATCCCCAGCTTGTGTGCAGCCATTGGGAACATATCTTCTATCTTGCTCAGCTACATCCTGGCTCCAGGCTAAGCTTACAGGGAGCCAGCTCCAGAAGAGATGCTCCCTCATGTCTCCCTCAAGCATCTCATGGTGCAACTGCAAAGAGCCACGAGTGCAAAAAACCCTTTTGAAATTCTTTGTGTCCATGACTTGCATTTGTGAAAAAGAATACATGTTCTGCAGCATCAAAACCAATTCCATGTTGTTGGAAGACCTAAGTAATACAACACAAGGAGTTTTTGTCATTAAGAGAGTTCAACCAGCGTAGCTATTGCCCTCTATGCATTTTTATGTCACTTAAAGCCTGTCAACCTTTTTGTGCAGTTAAGGTATTTTCTTACAGACTCCTCCATTCACATGAAGGGGCTCTTAACTGTACAGTAGGTAATACCACAAAATAAGAAATTCATACAAGCAACACCCACAAATATCTGTCCCTTTAGTATGAAAAATCTTGGGTTGTTTAAGCAGGACAGTGATGTTACAACAGAAGGCTTAGGGAGAAGTGTAGGGGAAAGCCCTTGAAATCAGTTCAGTTTTAATTAAAACAGAAACCCATCAGGTTGCTTAGTCTTATATCTTTCCAGCCTTCCTGCTCGCTGGAAGATTTGAAGTGCACATCTCTTGTGTTGTCCTTGTCAGTGTTACAAGCTGTCCTTGTAAATTAAACGGTGCTATTCTCCTCAGGGATAAATCTGAATTTCTCGGTTCATTTGGGTCTGAAAGGCAGCTTACTAAGCTTATTCTGCCATTGATGTCTCTCTTCTGTTGCTCTGCATGAAACAGGGTATATATTAATGATGCTGGCCCTGATCCTCAATGTCCTTTTTGCTGATGGTGGGACCAGAGGGGCAGACCCAGTGTATGCTGAAATCACTGAACCCCTTTGATCCACTTCAAAACTCCCAAGTCTTTTTTATCTATGTGAGTGTTTGAACTAAGGAGACATAACAAGTATATACTCATAATTAACACTGTCCATGAGGATTTAGATAGGGAATGCAATTTATTCGCCTTTTAGCTGTCCAATTTCCAACATTTTGGTAAGGAAAGTGAGCAAATTACTTTGAGACAATTGATATCAAGCATTCTATAGTGACAGATGCCAGAAACAGCTGGCACCATTCCAAAATGAAGTGGAAGGAGAGCATTTGCATCTGTAGGCACCTGCTCCTATAGACAGATCTCAGGAATAGTATGGCATCAAAGGATAAAATTGAGATCCCTGCAAGACTCTGCATCTCAAAACTCCCTTGGAAATCTTCAGATTCAAGGCTCAAAAAATTTGTGTATGACAGTAAAAAACCAGAACTGATTAAAAGAAACTGAATGTGAGGAGGCCAGTAACAGAGGTAAATACAACATAGAAAGAGCACTCAGAAATTTTCGAACCTGTTTCATGGCCAGATGTAGCTGTGGTGGAGTTACCTGTGAGACATATTCTCTCCCATCAAAAAGTGTAAACGATGCAGGAGTTTGTGATTCTGATGGAGGAAAGGCTGTTACTGCCCTTTAGCACCATCTACACTCTGTGTCCTCTTCAAAGGCTGCTTTTAGTATTTTTTGAAATTGTTAAGGAGGTGAAAAAATTGTCATTATTGCTTTGTTATTGCTGTAGTTATTTCAAAGAATGCCAAAGGCTACTCTAAAAAAAATAACTGAAGATGAGGTTTGTTTTCCTACTTGATCCTTACAGTGATAAACAAATTTATATTGCCTTAATTGCAGACAACCAAGCTGAACAAATTCTGTATCAGCCTGATGGATGGAGGTCAGTTACTCAACCTCTCACGAGAATGAAGAAACCTTTGAGGCCTCATGAATTGGACACGCTGAAACGTTAAGCCTTGAAAATTATTAAGTCACCCGCGGAAATACGGGCCTCCTTAAGAAAATACAAATACACTGTACAAATATTCCTGTGTTTCATTTTGCTTTGTGATCCTAGTGGAAGCAAATCAGCTGGGCTGTAACATGCTGCTACAGCCACAATCAGTGCTGATGCTTAAACTGGACTCCCACCGTTATAAACACTGGTGAGCTTCTGGTCTGGCACTCTCTGCAACAAATTCTTTGTATTTCTCTGTGATCTCACCAGGTGCAAAATAGCCTGTAAATTATATGATTCAGAGGACAGTGTTAAGTTCATCTTTTTACTCTAATATCTTTGTAAGGAGAAGAATTTTGTGTCCTGTTGGTACCTGGGGAGAATAAATTTAACCTTCTGTTTTCTTGATTTTGTTGGCTGAGAAGGAGAAGAATAGGCACTGAGTGCAGTAATAATGGAGAGACTCTTGGTGCAGTTACAACTCAAGTGTCATATAGCTGTAGAGATGACATTTTAGGTATTCAAGCAGAGTCCGAAAAACGAGGCAACAGAAGATAAACTGCAAGCACAACGGAATGGGTGAGACCACACGCGCTCATTTCAGAAGCGTTTAGATCCACCAAAGGCCAGCCTCACAAAAGCCTTTGGGCACCTTATCCATTTGTTAACGTACACTTAGTAGACATAAATACACACAAGTTCTCTTCATTTTAGTAAATGAAAAAGGTACTCTTCAGAAACGTTAAAACCATGTGTTTGTGCCCAATATTGAGGGATGAGTTGACAGTGTCCCAATAGAACTTTGAAGGTTATTTCTATAGATAATCCCTTTTCCAGTTATGCATAGAAATAGCCCAGGAAATTTAGTGCCTCTGCATAAAAGTAAGAGTAGATTCTAAGCAATACACTATCACTCCAGGCAATTGTCTGAGGTGTATTTTATTTCACTATATCTATCTGTTCTCTTTTTACGTAATAAAATTGGAATGATTAAAAAAATATTCCTGTGCCCTTAAACATGTAATAGCAACAACTCTTTGTTTTGAAGGAGAGATGATTGCATGGTTATAACAAAGAGAACAAAAGTCTATTCAGCTCATGCATTGGTATGATAAGGCCTGCTGTAGCCAGCTTAATGAACCTTGGACACAATCACTCCTCACTTAACAATAGTAGGTCACAGATTTGAGTGTGTTAACAAGAGATGCAAAGTCAACAAGTTTAAATCTTTCCTGAAGCAGTGCTTTCAGGTTCATAAATACCTGGTGAATGGAGTTTTGTGGCTGTTACTGCTGATTTCTTAGGGGATGAGACAGCTGGTCTGCTAGCATCCTGATCTTTTTGTGCTTCTTTCTTCACACCTGTATTAGAAAAAAATTCAAAGGTAGAAAGACAATTGGTTTATAATTCTGTTCATAACTGTGCAGAGCTATGTCACTAAGATACATACCAAAATGGCAAAATGTAAGTATTTCACCAGTACACATCCTGGGCTCTGCACAGAATGACGCTACACAGCGCTTCTGGGTTGGATGCCAACCTGCCACGTCTGCAACCACAACAGTGTACACGTGGCTGAGCTGACATGCACAGCACTAAAGAAGGACAAAAGAAGGCCTTACACACTATCTTGGCTTTCCAGTCATCTGCACCATGACAAAGGCCATTAAGGCACGAATAGCTACACAGGTAACCCACCCTATCTGTTCTGAGTGCTGTGTTCCATCTCTTTACCTTGCTGGGCAGCCTCATTCTGGGCTGCAGGAGAAGTGGAACAGGACCGTGCAAAGCTGACTGAAGTTACCTGCAAGCCCCTGCCCTGTCACCTTTTCCACAGGTAAGGAAGCTGCCTTTTCTGGAAACCAGCCTTCCCAAGATGGTCTCATGTAGGCAAGAGAGTGGCTTGAGCCAGAAGCAGGCAGGACATGCCAGAGCTGTGCTGGATGTGGCTGCCCAGACACACGAGAGTGGGTCTCTGCCTGTGCAGTAAGTCAGGCAGGGACAGAGGTGGGCAAGCACATTCAGTGCACAAACCTGCAAGACACTGTGCCACTGTGGGATGAAGCAGGGCATGGAATATTTCAGAGAGAGGTAACTCAGTGTCTGTTATTCATCTCACCACTGGAGCTCTCTGGTTAGGGCCTCAGGATGGTCTGCCAGCTGTCAAAGTTCTGCAGTCAGCGACTGCCTCTTGCACCAAGGAGATACAACTTCCTGTGAAAGCCAGAGTGGCCACCCAAGCTCAGCTCTTTGTGCCCACCCACAGCTCCCACCAAAATAGCTGTGGGGACCATCCTGAGTGTCGTAACACGAGGTCCTGCCCTGCTTGTTTGACCATGGTGTGACGGTCACAGAAACAGGATTTCAAGCAGAAAACATTAATCAAAGAAGTAAGGAGAAAGAGCAATAAAAAGCAAAACCCTGAGACAATAATGTGTTTTCCTGTTTGCTTTCCTTTTTTTAACCATTAGTGTTTGTTGAAGTTGCATTTTAGCCTGTGTCACAGCCCCTGGATATACAAGAAAACCAGAGAGATTTAAGGCAAATGACTTGTTCTAGAGGGAAAACAAAGTTTGCCTTATTAACCTTCCCTTCTCTCATGAGTATGTTCACAGACATCTTATAGGAAAATGTCCCACAGAATCTGAAGTATCTGAAGCAGGAAAACAAAATCAGATTTTCTTGGTGGTGCCTAATGACTGGTAGCCCAAAAGCTAACACTACCTTCCATTCTGCTTAATGCAAATGTGACTGGGTTTTTGAACAGTGGAGAAAAATGATAGTTTTATATGGGGATCGTAATCTTCAGGGACACTTACTGGTTTTCTGCTCCCTCCAAAACCACACCTAGTCACAGTTGCAGTATTAGATTTATTTCTGATGCCTCATTCACCCTTCCACTTCTGTCTGCATCAGGAGTTGCATGCAGAGAGCTGCAGATGCAGCATTTGCCGCGCACCAGAAGCTGAGCTGCATAATTTCTAGCACCATCTCTCAGCATTTGCTTGCAGAGTGCTTCTGGAAAGAGCACATGCACCTGCATATCCAACTGTTTGTTGGAGGGAAGCACACGACAAGTTCTAAAACCCCCTTTGACTCTCTTCCAGTGTTCATAGTCAAATCACACCATCAGTTGTCAGGGGCTGGTAAAGACTGCACACTTCCTCAAATCTTTACTTTTGTCCATCTCCATTTTCTCTGCTGTTCATAAATGCAACATGTTGAGGCTATGATTCTCATTTGTGATTAATACTTTTCACAGTGAAGTGACTGAAGATAGAAATTGCCTGTGCCTGCCCCCTATTGCACTGCACTTTACTACAGAGTAGGACATAAAATAAGTTTATGGTGCCTTTTCATTACTGAGGACCAACATGAGATGACAGCTGTGAGACAAAACCAGGGCTTGTTTTATAGTTTATATAGTTACAGATTCAAGCATTACTTTTTCACAGTAATAAGGCTTTAGCTTTTCTGGGGCTTTCAAAATAAAAGTATAATGCACAAATGGGCCATACACTGAGCTCCTCCATAAATTTTGCTGTGCCAGATGCCAAACACAGGCAGTGGTAGAGAAAAGTGTGAGCTTTCCTTATGTTTTCAGCAGCAAAGGGCACATAAATAATTAACTACTTTTGTTTTTGAGACATTTGCAATGAGGAACACCTGGGGAATGCCTTCAGCCCCCTTAACCTTAAGCAGAAAATGAGAAACAATTCCCCTCGTTGGCGAATTGAGCTTGGTTGAAAGAAAACAGAGCTAAGAATCCCAGAATTCTGCAGAGGGCAAGGCAGGGTCTGTGGAAAGCAGTGGGAGTTGTGCATGAGTGCTGGCCAGCAGGGGCAGCTGCATGGCAGACATTGGCTCCAGAAGGTGGGAGATGAGTAGAAAGAAGGTGCAAATAGATAGCTGGGCAAGGAAGGATAAGCAGGACTGATAACAAGGAAGATCAGTGCCCTTGTTCAGTTTACAAGACCAGGAGAGCTCCTAAGGTCTGGTGGAGCAGCGATGCAGCAAGCAGGCACGTGAGGAGGGGTTGTGCCGCAAGGGAAGAGCCAGTGCCTGGCACAGCCTTGCTGGGAAGGAGCCAGGGACAGGGACACATGGAGCTAGCAATTATTCTACTTCTCCTTCATAAGTAGAAGGGCCCTGGTGGCCTCTCTGTGGCCCTCCTTAGAGGAGAGGGATTTAGAAAGCACACAGCAGGCAAAAGGAAGGACGGTCTGCGGGAACAACCTGTTATCATTTTGTTAAGCTCATCACCCACAGGGAAATTTTAGGGCAAGAGCCATCCCTGGCATCAGACCTCATATAAGAGCTTGAGCTGAATGCTTTTCTAAAATCGGGGCTTGTTCTTGTCTTTTGAAACAACAGCTGTTAGTTGGTTAGGAGAGAAACATTCAGAAAACATGTTGATTTCCTGCAGGAAAAATAAATTTTTAGATTACAAGTGTTTGGGCTCAGAATTTGTCATTTCACAGAAATACAGAATTTTGGGTTTAAAAAAAAACTGAGGGAGAGCATTGGTGTAGTAATTAGCATAATACGCAGTACCACAGGGTATGGTGCAGCAGGAGGTTATACAGTTTGATCTTTTCTAGCTTGAAGCGCACTAGAAGTAACTCAAAGACTAAAATGCACATAAAAAGTCTGATGCTCCATGATAACTCAGGAAAAAAGACAAATATTTTTCAGTTGTCATTACAGGCCCAAACACGTGTAAAACCTCAAATCACACCCTGTCATATATATTTTGAAATGTCAAAGGTGTTACACATGCAATCACGAAATAATTAAAAATACACAAAATTAAATTACAAAAGGAAATTAAGCACCATATGTGTATATTTCCTGAACTTGCACACTGTTTTAATTTTCTTCTAAATTCGTCTTTTCTAATGTATATTAAATCTGATCTGGAACAAAATTTACTTCAAATTCTTAGTGTTATTGCCCACAGACTGGAAATACGGAATTCCAGTTAGCTCTGTGTTAAATGCCTGTACATTAGCTTTATTCCTGCTGGCTGCATAATCAGGGCTCTTAGCACTGAGCTTCCCAGCAAAATGCTCCTGGCACAGCAGGAACCACCATTAACTTCCAGGCTTCCTGGAACAGTTTCCAAGGCTCTGCCAACTCCTACCACTGACAGAGCTCATGCAATGAGAAGCTGTCTTTCTGGTAGCCAGTAACCAAAGCCACAAACTACTAATTTTTATGTGAATCTACATCCCATTTAAGCTTAGAAATCTCCCAATGTTTCCCCTCTTTTAAAAGCTGTACTTGCGTAAAGAAATGGATATTTCAGGCCATAAGATAACAATGAGCATAAATACTTGTTTGTCTTTTCTACTGGTGTGCTTACAACACTTGCTTTTGAAAAAGGCCTCTAAACACACAGTTCTGTAAAGGTATTTACATTTCCTAATTAACATACACAGCCTGCTCCAAATGAAACAGAAGGAGCAAACGCAAAATAATTAGAAACACGAGGCAAAACATTCCAGAAATCACTTAGAAAAATAGCAGACAAACAAAGCCACTGCTCCGTTCCCCCAGCAGAGCTGAATGCTAGCCTAGGAACCAGAGCAAAATACACCTTTATCCAAGCCATCTTCTCAAGCACTGCAGAATCAGCACTTGTATTTGCCTGTACATTTCTGAGTCTTCAAAAGCCAGTACAGTGGGATAGGCTTCAATTTGCTTTCATACTTCAGACTGAAAGCACATTAACAAATTGTACATTGAGTATTTATTCCAAAACAAATCCTAACATGCTGTAGACATCATTAACAATTCAATGGGACTGACTGCATTCAGATGGATTCCAGCTGTTCTCAGGAGTATTTTATAAGTTAACTAATGCAGTCGGCAAGTTTTAAAAAAAAAACCCCAAGGAGATGTCTTCAGTCACTCGCAGACACAGAGAGGCCCTTTGAACTTTCTTCTGCCTTTCCCCCTGATACCTACGACTAGTCCTGTCCTTGGTGAGTAATGACACGTCCCTGCATGCATTGTTTGAGACAAAATGAGCAAAGCTGGAAATATGATGGATTCTGTAGAATGAGAGCAGTCTAATTCTCTCTAGACACTCTCTGCTTCCTGTGATCTATGAGATACTCTGAAAGACTGAATAAATAAGTAGATGTGGAAGAAAGACTGTGTATTTGTTGAAGAAGAAACTGCTAATGCTTGTGCTTTTCCCTTTGTATTTGTTTCAAATTTAAAGTCAATCTGATAAGAATAAAAGGACAATGACTATTTCATTTCTTGTCTGAAAGCGATTGCCTTGTTGTTGTATAAAAATGTCTCTTTAGGTGGTGTTTAAAAAAATAAAGGAAAAAAATAAACCTGATAAAACTAATAATTCTTTGGACTGAATAGAAAATCTCAGAGTAATTCAGAACATCCAACGTTAGTCAAAGAGTTAAAGCAACTACTACTCCTCTTTCTGCCATTTTGCATGGATCCTATGGCATTTTATTGTCTCTTCCTCACACAGTTAGAGTGGTTCCCAGAACAGAGGTAGGAAAACTTGCAGCTGAATATCCCACTCTCACCTGCAAAGTAGTGCTGCATGTCCCTGTGTTCAGTACAGGAACAATATGAATGTAACCCACTGCACACTGCTATTCAGCTTTGAAGGGAAAGGGTTTGCAAGGGGGAACAAAGCAGCAGCAGACTCTTCTCCCTTCATCCCTGCAAGAGCGCTGGCGCTCACTCTTCCCCCCTCAGCTGACCTCAGCTCATCCCTCTCCCTCCTGCTGATGCTGTGCTGCCTGGATTTTGCAGAATCTCATCAAAAGAAGCACATTTTACACTATAAGATTGCTGGTGAGAGCTGAGATAACAGTGGCCTCCTATTTTTCATCTTGACTGATTGCATTTAACAGCCTGTCCTGTTACATATGATTTACTGGTACTTGTAAAAGCACAGGAATTGACTGGGTGAGCTTCTTGAACAATGCTTTTGATTGTCTTTAATTTAGTGGGCCAAGTAGAAACAAGCTGCTCAAATTAATTCCTTATTGCCACTGTCATTGCACTCAAATTAGGATATTTTTTATGGGTGATAACAGTCACTTGTCTGTGAGATAAACATTAAAACAAGTAGAAATAGGAATCCCATAACACGCACACCCCAAAATCTGTAACAGGGCATAGAAAATATAAAATCCCTCAGCTCTCTCATTTCATAGAGAGTTGGGTGGCAGGTCCAGCCTAGTGGACAGAACTGAGTCTCTGAACATTGCCTTCTGCAGATATTCCCCTATTTTAAGGGAAATTTAAATGAGAAAATTCATGTATCTATTCTTCAAGTACTATACATTTTTATCAACATCTGTGGAAACAGGAAGCTTACATGAATTTCAGAGCTAGATTATAGTTGCAAAGTTCCTGATGGAGAGCTGCTTTCACCTATCATTAAACAAAATATGAAGCAATATAGAAATGGTAAGTTTTAGTTATGTTATCACTGTACTTCCCAGAGTAGTTAATATATTTAAGTGAAATTAAAAGGCCTCTCTTTTCCTAGTCAAGTATGTGCTTTCTTTTCTCTTTTCTATAAATGGACAGACATGTAAGTATAAAAAGGGCTGTGCAATACACTGAAACCTAATTAAGTGCACCCTTTTCATAGACCAGTCGAAAGGTCTTCAGTTCATGCCTGCAAAACAATCTGCATGACCACGATCTTCCACTGCTATTGTCCCATGCCAGAATTCTTTTTTGATCATCTGAAGCACAGCATCCTCTGCTGCACAGCAGCAGCTAAAGGAGTCTGTTTTCATTAATTAAATATTTTTTTATTCCCTGCAGTCCAATTTATTTCACAAGCACTTTTAGTGAAATATCAGGAGTATAATCTCTCTTGAGCAGTTGTGTCTTTATTTTTTTTTTTAAGTGAAAATTTACACTTCAGGTGGTCTTCTCAAGTAAGATCTAATACATGAAAGTTTTTGTGTGATTTTTGATGGTCATTTTTGATTCATTAATATAGGTAGATATTTTCATTTGTGAATTAGTTTACTATTCATATGTAGATAAAATTATGTATGTCTCTGAAATACAATTGTAATTTTTACATTACCTGATATTGCACTCTTTCAGAAATATTATTTATATTTAAATTACTGCCATCCTCTTTGTGAAATACTTTCCTTCTTCCTTCCATAAAATATGCTGTGTGCAATACACACAGTGCCTGTGCTCCTCAGCTGTAACTGTGGAGTGCTCTAAGCACTTCAGTTTAGTAACTGCAATGTCTTGCATGGGAGGTTGGTCAGATGCTAAATATACATGCAACATCAAGCCTATAGAAATTACTGTCCAAAGGATACCTAAACAGAAAAGCTTACACTCTGCAGGTATCTCTATCACATTGGGTTCATTTGCTATTGCAAGAGAGGCAAGATTAGAACTGCTAAAAAAACCTTGTCTTCATCATTTCTTTGATTTATTTCAACCTTTGCATCTATCAGATGCTAAGCATTGTGAGGAACAATGACACTGATATAATTAAAAAAAAGAAAAGAAAAAATCATGAATTGGCCACAGACACATGCTGCTAACTTGGCTCATAAAAAATTAAACCAGAGCATTGGGCTAACATAGTTTATCTTGCTTCTGTCTGTTGTGTATAATAACAACTTCCCAAACTTGTCAGCTGCCCCTGCTCAGGAACTGTGTCTGACTGTTTGCATAGCACAGACAGGTAACCCTACTTCCATGCTTAGCTTCCTTTCAGAATAAAACAGGCAAGTTTATGACATGGTAATTGCTGAGTTATCCCTTCGTCCTTATCTCGACCCATGAGCCTTTTATTGTATTTATCTGCCTCTGTCCGGTTGGTTTGGTGGGTATCTGGTGTCCAGCCAAGGCCAAACCACTGCAGCAGGTTAATCTACCTCAAAACCAGGTGACAAGAACTAGCAATTCGTAAAGTCTTTGTCTCATAATTTGCACTGATTTTTCCTTCCCAGCTCCATCTGCAATATGTTATCAAACCCAATGTAACTTATATAGAGATGAAACACTGTTGAATAAGAGCCAGCCTGGATAAAATTACTTATTTTGGAATTTAAACTGTTAGATCTAATCTGAACTTGATGGAACTGGTCATTTGAGACATAACTAAATTGAGCAGGAGAGTTTAGGCAAGGAAACAATTTGGAAACAAGACTAGGGTTTTTTCTGCTTTATTTGCTTACCTCCTTCTGCCTCTCTGAGTGAAAAAGACAAAGATTGCTTAAACCTAGAGGCTGATATTTTCATCACTGCAAACATACCCAGCAATGAATTATCTGCTCAATGGAATGCTTTGCTCTCTAAAGCAACGCAATGTTTTCAAAAAGCTGCTTGGTGAGAGCCAACAGTATATACACTAAATCTCTGATATGTGTAGTTAGGGACAGTAAATGCCTTCAGCTCCACACACAGCTCACAAAATGAGATTATAGCCATGTTGTTGACTGTGTTTAAAGGAGACTACAGTAAATGGAGTCCAAATCAGCACACTGGCAATGGGCCCAAGGATGGCATGAAAATTAATTAAAAGCAAGCAGTAAAACAGCATCACAACAAGATTTCTGCATTTCCTGGCTTAACACAGGTGGTGTTTTAAGTTTGGAGCACTTACCAGCGGGTGCCGTGGCAGTTTTTGGTGCTGGCAGTAAGCTCCTGCGTGGAGTCGCTGTGCTGCTCGATACCTGCATCGTGCTCTTGCTGCTCCCCTTGGGAACATCTTTAGAAGGTGCAGACACCCTGGAGGTGTTCTGCTCTTCATTTCCAAAGCTGGAACCTGCAGGAGACCAGAACTGCACTAATTATAAGTCCATAAAAAATGTATGTGAACTGTGGCATACAGACCAAACTTCTATCAGCAATTATCATCCACAATGACACATTCTCACTGCGGCTTGGGCTAAGTTACATGGACTTTCTCCAGTATAAACCTTTAGGTAAAAATAAAAAGTACCCAACAACTTACTTAAATGCTAAGTTTTGGCAGCTGTTAGAGTCTGAATCCAGCAGGAACTCAAGACCTCCTCTTGGTCTAGCTCTATGAAGGTACATGGGTACGATGCTCATAAAGAAACAAAGGAATTCCTAAATATCTGGGTGGACAAGTTGTTTGTGGTTTAGTAGCTGCTACAGGAGCCACACCACACACTCACCCTATCACTTGGAAGCTGCTGGTGTTTGAAATAAAGGGGAATACCAAGGCTCAGTGGTGCAAAGCTCCAAATCCTCCTGCTCAAGTGGGATTTCCCACAAAGGGTCCCTCAGATCACACTCAGATATTTGAATAATAAGATAAAAAACAAAGGAAAAATTCTGCTTTAACTCTCACATCCACTTCAATCATATTCTCATAATAAATATTAGGATGCCAAGTTTTCCACCTTATATTGACCTCTTTCAAAACTTTTAATGGGTTTGGTTTCCGCCTGAACTTGCCATCTAGGGAATAATGACATCCTAGATTCCTTGTAGACATAAGGAAAACAATATTTTCTTAATATTTGAGAAAGGCAAAGTTGGAGTGTTGTTTTTACCTATCTGTCTACAAGGCCTACGAGGAGCAAAAGATTACAGCAAATCTGGACTTGGATATTTGCAAAAGAATGAACGTTTTGTTTGAAAAAATGAGTGAAGATAGTGGCAAGAAATACAAAGGATGTCAGAAAAGGCCTATAATTTTTATTTGAATTGTTTTACAAAGATACAATATAATATTGGTGAGGTACTGCCTGCAGGAAAATGATAGTGTTATCTGAATAATTGGCATGTCCGAGTCTCCAGTATTTTTAAGACATAGGCTTCTTGAAAGTGTGCAAGTAAAGGAGAGATTTTATTTTTACCTTTTTACTGAAAAACTACTAGAAGAAAAAAGCAGGTTGGAAAAGAAAATCCTCTTTTCTGATAAAGGAAGAATATACCTTTTGGCTCTGACAAAACAGCTTTAAGTTTTGCTGCATCTTTGAGGCTGCTTGCATATAAGTCTTAATTTAAAGTGTGTATCTGAGGTGTAAATGGACTTCTACAAACATATTTGACCTTTCTCAGGCAACATTAAAAATTCAAACAAAACAGTGTAGTGTTCCTCTGTGCAGGAACAGAAAGACCTGAAGCATTCGTCACCTTTACACAGCTGTGCACATAACAACCCCTCAGCACATCAGGCCGGTGCTGAATAGCCAAACTACATGGATTTTTCACCTGTGTAACAAACATTTATGTGCTGAATTATCTGCTGACAGAACATTGCTGACTTCCATAAAGTCACAAGAGCAGACGATCTGGCCCAGCCTAGCCCCGTCCCCTCTGCAGCTGTGCACGAGGACACCTCTTCTGCCAGGTGCCAGGGGGATGCTGCAGCGCATGTGTCCCCCTCCGACTGTCTGCATCACACTCCTGAGGCTATTCCTGAAGTGCTCTCATGTGTATGCTTACCCAGTCAGTTTGGGTAGCACCACTTGTAGAAAATTTTTTTCTTTCTTCAGCTATTTTTTTGTAAGTTTCAGTTGAAGAAGCACTAACCTTGAAGAGTAAATTATTCTTATTATTTGCAGAGAAATGCTGTTCAAGTGTTCTTTAATGGAAACCCTTTATTCTCAATTGCAAAATGTGCTATATGGAGAACATTTCAACTCTCAAATCTGACCAGATGGAAGCAATTCCCTCACTGAAGTACAAGGTGCCCAGGGAAGTTACATAGCCTCTTATTAAAAAACAAATTTAAAAGTTTTTCTATGTATTGAAGATGAAGTGCTGCCAGCTACAGACACCTTTTCTGTCTAAAACACAGCATAAGAGATCTCCTAATTTCTTAAATGAGTGGGTGAGAAAGCTGACAAACACTGCCTCATAGGATCCCTGGATCAGAAATGCCAGTGCCTGGAGAGGACCAGCCACACACCTTGAGCTGTGGCTGGACAAGCCCTTCCAATGAAAAAACACCAATAAAAAAAGCAATACAGCTTTTCATTTTTTATTAAGAAATGGACTCAGGGAGCTCAGCTGCATTGCTGTACGGGGTGTCTTGAGGCCCCAGGGGCAGCCTGCACCAGGAGTGTGGGGGCTGCACTGTATCAGGCACAGATGCTTCCCGAAATGGACCCACCGCAGGGCACAGCCTGGCCTGTCAGCCAAGAGGGAATGGGTTTAAGAAAGGGCAAAACACTGCCCTACAGTGAGCAGTGAGGGAAAAAGTGTGAGGCTGAAAGGGAGCAGGTGTTCCCTAAGGAGCCTGGAGAAGACCATGGGGGAGCAGGTATTTCCCTGCAGCTTGTGGAGAGGACTGTGGTGGAGCAGATATTCACACTGCAGCCCACGGAGAACTCCACACTGGCATGGGCGGACATGGCCCAAAGGAAGCTGCATCCACGGAGAGCCCTCACAGGAGCAGGGCCCTGGAAGAAGTTGTGGTGCCTGGACATGAGAACCATGCTGGAGCAGGTTTATCCTGAGGGACAGCAGCCCTGGGTAAAGACCCATACAGGAGCACGAAGAAGTGTGAGATGGAAGAAATGGCAGACAGGAACTGTAATGAACTGACTGCAACCCCCATTCTCCTCCCCCTGCGCTGCTCGATGGGGAGATGGGATGAAGGAGGTAGAGGGCTTGGGAAGGGAGAAGTGAAGTTGAGACTGGAAGAAAGGGGTGGGGGAAAGCTATTCTAGTTTTTTGTTTTGTCTTTGTTTCACACCTTTTAACTCTATTTTAATTGTTAATATATGAAATAGTTTTTTCCAAGTCAAGTTTGTTTTGCCTGTGACAGCAGTTGGTAAGTGATCTCCATGTCTTTATTTCTACCTGTAGTCTTATTCACCTTATTTTCTTTCCTGTCTTGTAGAGGAGGTGAGACAGTGAAACAGCAGCAGGGTGGGTGCCTGGCAGCCAGCCAAGGTCAACTCACCATAAAAGCAATATCAATATACCCAAGATTTGCTGAGATAAGGTCAATGTTTAACTTAAGAAACATTATCCCCCACTTCGCTTTTCACTCATAGATGGAGATCTGAAAGACACAGTGGGATACAACAACACGGGCATGTATAATATGACCCAAAAAGCAAATGTTTGATGCTTCCATGGATATCACTAGGGCAACATCTAGTTCCCCAGGAGCAGAGGTAGGTGAGTTTCACCTTGGTACACATAGTGCTGGATTCCAGAGTTCGAATAGCATTCAAAGAAGAAATTAAAGATTAGGAGAATGAATATTCCTCATGATCTAGGAGGAAAATAAAGGTTTTCATTTACTTCAAGAAATCAACTTACAGGAAACTCAGAAAGATTATTGATCAGATGGTACCTGTTAGTCTATCATGAAATAATGCCTCCCACTATTATCTGCAGCAGGTGAATCAGTAGCATCTGCCCTTCCATGATACCACCTCTTATTTTTCAGTAAAAGCCTGTACAGAAACACCAGATGTGCAGTGGGTGAACAGTTTCCAGGTGACCACATCCTTTGTTGTACTGTACCTCTTCCCTCCTACTCCTTTACTTTGGCATTCTGTCTAAACCAGGGGAGACTCTGCTTGCCTTTGAAGCACCTGGCAAGTCGTTTGGGGGCTGCTACATAAAAGGCCCTGTATTTTTGCAGACTCTGTGCTCTATGAGGAGCAGCACTGCTGACTTTGCAGTGGAGTGTTGAACAGGCTATTAATGATCTTCTGGGGCTAAAGGCCTTCAGCCTCACTTTTATCACCTCCTCACTATGAGCCCCAAGGAATCCTACTCTTCTGCTTCTGAAAAAAAAATACAGAAAAGAAGAATATTCCTTTGAAGACCTGCAGTTACTTTGGAGAGCCCCAGCTGCAGCCACTCTTCCCCTACACTTGTTCGCCAGCAGACATGGAGAAATTAGGGCTGGGAACATATTGTAGACTGTATGTTTGAAAAAAACCATGACCAAAATCCCACTGGCTCCTAGATGTCTTCGAACCACTCTCCCTCCATATCTGTCACTGTTCTTTTCACCATCTGGCCCTGCCCTGCAGCAGCTCATTTCAGGGGCTCCTCACCCTCAGAAAATGAAGACTCTCTTGTATGTGTCACTAGGAGTGTGTGCCTCTTATAGGTGTTCTTTTTTCTGAAATTATTTAAAAATATTTATAAAAAGGGATGGAAATATCATATGGTAATGTAGATAACTGTAGAACTAGCAGGAACATGAATGGGGAGAATTCTGAATTTGATGAGAAATAAACTAGGCCATGTTTTGTGGCAGATCTTGATCTGAGAGGAGACAACAATAGGAAGGGCTGTGTTCTGGAGCCCCACAGCTACAGATTTCCCTGTCTGCAACCAAGGGCAATAAAATCTCCTTTTGTTGGAGAATTTGCATCCTCTCTAGAAAAGCAGCTTGTTTGACAGTGCCTAGGGGTCTGTGTCTTGCTGACAAACAAACTGCAGTGTGTTACAGCAGGAGTGCATCTGCGTCTGCAGCTCCCTGTCCCGTGGGCTGCTATGTGCAGCCTGTGACACAGTGTGAGTTTCCAGCTCTTCACAGCAGGTCAAGCATTCCCTGTGCTGGCAGGAGGCTTGGAGCTGATAGCTCCTGCCACAGCTGTAATCACACTCAAGACACTGGGAACATGCTGGCACCGTGCGTGTTCACTGAAGGACAAACATTTACCCAGGGTTATAGGAAGGCCCTTCCAGCATAAAGATCCTTGGACACTACTTGACACCAAGTTAATGACAACAAAGTTACGTCTGGTTGTTGCACCAGTGATGCCACTTAGCAATTCTAAATCACTTCCCGGTCACAGAACTGAAGATGCATTAAAAAAGGAGCTGAGCCACTTTCCAAATTCACACAGCAAGGAAACAGCAGAGACAGAGAAGTGAGCAGGAAAACTCGATGATGAATGAGGTTGGAATGACTTTTTTTCACCTGCAGAACACTGGGATATATTATTCCTCTGGGTTTTACTAGGCTGCACTTTTGTGCCCCTGTTTTCAAGCACAAGCACAAGCACAAAGTGCAATTTAAAATCACTGCCCTGGGGAATGATCTGATAAGAAAAATTCCTAAACTACTGGAAATAATCGGGTGATGTTTAAAACCAAAACTTGCAAGACACAATTTTCACTAACTTGGAACATTTGCCCATCCTTCAATTAATGCCCATTCTTTATTCCTGATTGTTACTTGTGAAGTGGTAAGTAAATGTTATAGAATGGTCACCAGATATGCAACCTGTCAGCCAAGATTTCTATTTCACTACTTTAAGGGTTGCTGTTTTGAAGTCCAACATGGTATATTTCAATATGAGGTTTCACAGTGTAATTTTCAAGAGACACAACTGAACAGACAGCTCTGTAGCTCAAGCTGAAACAAAGCTATTGACCAAGAGGTGCAGTGTGATCATTAGCCCTGAGGGCTAACCATGTTATTAAGATGTTATGATAGCAGATAAGACAACTAGCTGACTAATTGGGGTGTTTTGTCTTTCAGACAGCTAGTGCCTGGTATTTCCTAACAGGCCAAATACGCAAGAGATCAGAGACCAGCTCATGACAGGTTTCTTTTCCATCCAGAACAAGAAGATGCTTAAGAATTGATGTCCACAGAATGCTTAAGCCCAGCTTACTTAGCTCAAAGTCTTTTTTCCCATTGCATATTTTTTTTGGCTCAGACAAAGATGTTTGAGCAGTAATTCCCTGTAAAATATTTATTTTAGAGGAGGTTTG
Source organism: Oriolus oriolus (assembly GCA_013400235.1). NCBI lineage: Eukaryota > Metazoa > Chordata > Aves > Passeriformes > Corvidae > Oriolus > Oriolus oriolus. Next base: position 339,138 of record VXBT01011620.1, read on the forward strand.
CACCTGATCATATGCCTTTATAAAAGCTGATTTTTCAGAAGCCTTTACATTCAAAAATGAAACTTGAATTTTGAATTCAGGTTAATCATTCAGGTTAATGATTTCCACCAAAATAAGGAGCCAAATCTGCAGTGTCTCTCAGCACAGCTTTAGATAGCTTTGGGTCTCTGCACTGCCAATGATTACCTCTGAGGCAGCCTGCTCGCTGTTAGGGAGGGAGTTTGGTGCCATCCTTGATGATTAATGACAGCTGTGATCAGCCATGGCTTTCGTACACTAACACATCTGTAAGAGATTTCTGCGTGTCCATCCTTCTCCCTGTGCCCTCCAGTCCTAAGGCCAAGCACCTTTCTCCTGTGTCACCTGCTGTCAGATGGTTTTGGGCCCCTGGATCTGGCTGTGCAAAAAGCTGTCTGGCACCTGAAGGGTGGGATCCCTGCAAGGTTGATCACCACTGGAAGAGCTCTGTGCTCTGTGTAGATGCACTGGGAGGCTCTTCCTTCACCTCCAGCTTCCCCAAGACTGCTTCTGCAGTCAGAGGCTGTATCCTGCACTTGCAGCTGATCCAGGCAAGCAAAAGACAGAGGCGGTGTTTCTGGCAGGGCAGAGGGAAGCATCACCTCTTCAGGCTGTGCTTTCCTAACTCAGGTAGCAGCTGAGCTGCCAGGGAAGCACTGGCAGCCCTACTTCCAGCAGGACACCCTTGCACACATGGCCTTTGTTTGAGGCTTGGTCCATCAGACTGTATTTACACTGCTAAACAAAAGCCGGCCAAGTGTTGTAGGCTGGCTCATCCTGACACCACCTAGGCTGATCACAGCAGCTTTTGCTGAGAGGGTTTGAGCAGACAAAACCACAGTCACAGTGTGAAGAAGAGGGTGAGGGGTGAGGCTTAGCCTGGCTTCCAGGCTTTCCTTTGCTCACCAGCACAGCTGGACTTGCAGCCAAGAAGCATCCACTGAGCTGGGCCATGTATGCTCCATGTCACCGGCAAAGGAGGTCATTCAGCTTAGCCTCACCTGCAACAAACTGGATTCAAGAAAAGTGGAGATGTTTTGCCTCTGCCAAGTGGAATTGAAGCTCCTTCCTTTACATGACTTACTGTTTTTGATGACACTGAGTTTTTGAAATCTAGATTAATTTTTGTAGCACAAACCCATCTTGAGTGTCCTTCATACATAATAGATAGCAGAAGTACACCTTTCTGCTGATACACCTCCTTGTATCAATGCTAACTAATTCATTTCACATCACCAAATAAAATGGATTTTATATCCAAATATATTTTAGGATCTGGCTATATGCATTTCTTACTTGAGTGGAGCGATGTGCTGCTCTGTCCTGAAGTGTTACAAGCCTCATTGGACAAGGTGAAAACCTCACCACAAGGTAGAATTTCTGTATGTGTTACTGGGACTTGCAGAGAACTTGCCAACTGTGCCAGACTTTGGAATCACATAACCCCTTTTATTTGGGTTCTGGTGAAATGTTACACCTCTATCAGGAAAGACAAGCATTTTATTATGTAATAAAGTTGCCCCATATGTTGGTGGTATCTTTGCCTACCACTGGCAGATTGTACAGCTGCTTGGCTAGCTGAGAGCTTCTGCATAGCTGGCTAATTAAAACCCCATAGCACATGGAGCGAAGACAGCATAGTATTTTGCTGATCATTTGTAATGTTTGTCAGAAAGGATAATATAAGGTTTTTGGAATCCTTCCAAAGATACCTGGGCTGCACAGACATTTTAAAATAGGCCACAGACATCACTGTGTATCTACCTTCTGAAAGGGGAATCTCCTGGCACTACTTGGGGCTGAATCATTAAAGGTCATTCATGACCACATCTTGCCTGCAAACCTTCCTCATTCAGTGAGGATCACAGTGACAAGAAACATCCCACGTCATGAATCCTCCACTGAAGTGTCTGTCTCTTGTGGTACTCAGAGGAGCTGAAACAGTAGAATTATACACTGGGGAAATGTCTGCTTCTCTAACTGAGAAGAGAGAAATGTACCTGCTGTAAGCTTCTCCTAGACATACGGATTAAGATTCCTAACAGATCAGATCTGAGTAACCTGATCTTACTTTGTAATTACTGAAGCCTATCAATTAATTGTAGCAAAGGCTGGTTCTTAAAACCTGAGATACACTTGAAGGCAAGCATGTACTCATAGTGTTTTGGAAGCCCTTCTTGCTGACACAAGTCAAGAACATATTACATATCAGTTAAACATTTGAATTCCTCCAAGGTTCAATTTGGGAGAGTAAATAAGTAGCTATATTTAAGCACCAGGTTTTCTGGGATCCTGTGTTCAGTAAATTTACTGAAATTAATTGTTATTGAAGGCTGAATTTTTAAGAAAATTGGTATTTGATCCCAGGGAGGGCAACTGAGGTGTTGTCTTCAGTGCAACAAAATTTTGACTTGGGCTGAATATTTTAGGCAAAATGCTACCCTCTATACCAAGCACAAAGCACGTGGAGTGAAACAGGAGCACAGATTTACTTCAGGCATTGTCTGGCACAGTCATGCACTGCCTTACACAGGATTTGGATGAATACAGGTCCAAGGGCCACTTCTTCCTCTCATTGCCCAGCAGGGTAGTCCTCCACACCACAGCAATTCCCAGGCACTGTAGAGCTCTCAAAGTAACACCGAGCATTGATGGCATTTTTGCCAAAGACACATATATGGTCCAATGCCCTCAGCTGCCAGAATGACCCCTGGAAGGACCAGAGCCTGGCTGAAAGTTAAAATAACCAGAAAGAAGATACAGATAACATCCATTTTCTACTACCACTAAAGCACTAATGGCATGTATCAGCCTACTTAGGGGGAATTTTCCTGCACAGGAAGATTTTGATGTTCCTGGGTAGTCCTTCAGTCTCAGCACCCACACTTCTAGAAGCACCAGTTTTGTAGCATGACTTGTGCTCATGACCATCTGCTGTCATGGCACTGAGCCTGCTCCTGAGCTGGCACACCAATTCCAGCAGGGCACAGGCACCCATGAAAGGCAGGATTAGAAATGACATCTGCTCTGCAAGAGGCTCCTCCTGGTGGCAAGCAGTGCCAAATTAGAGCCACATGCCTTATTATAAGGAATGACATCTGTTGGCCCTCACAGAATTTTATCATCAATAAATGCCTCTTCCCTGGAATCACTGCTTTTAATTTGCTTGAACACTGGCTTGGAGTATTTTGACACCTAAAGGTATATGTAATCCTTGGGAAAAGCGTTAATGACATTCCAATATTGATAATGAATTTCCACCAGCTTTAGCACCCATGCTGGTCGCCACAGCTCAGCAGACAAGGAGAGGTTGAGCAGTGCCCCAACAATTGTCAGTGCTTAAGGCCTGGTAGCATTCAGTCCTGCTCCTTCCCTGCCAACCCCACACCATCGTGTGTGCTACGGTTTACATGGAATTATGCTAGATCAAAGAGCTTGTAAATGTGTCTGACTGCTTGCGGGGCACAATGATGACTTCAGAGCACGTGACGTAGGCTAAGGAGGGGAGATGTCGTACTGAAACCTCAAGGATGGAAGAGCCTTAGAAAGTCCCTAATTAATTGCATTTTATGAGCTCAGGCACAGATCCTCAAAGCTGCTTAGGAACTTAACTCCTGTTTCATTTCACATTCAAATTTAACTCACTGTGCTTATTCTTAATCACCATCTCAGCCCTGAAGGAGTTTCAAACCCACAGATGTCTCCATTTCTGAGTATGAAGGATGCAAGCAGCCGAGCAGAACCTCCCATGGATGCTGAACAGTGCTTCGGTTGGAGGAGAATGGTGGCGGCAGGCACCAAAGCTGTGCTTTGTAAAGAGGCAGCGAGTTTTCTAAGCTGTTCAGAGCAGCCATTTGCTGAGCTCACATCATGTTCATCCTCTTGGACAATATGCTGTTCAAGAAAAAACAGGAGAACCTGCTTTTCCCAGTTAATTTTCACAAACTTCTGCGTAAGTAATGCACAACACGTACAGTGCTGCTCTGGGCTGACTCCTGTCTAGATCTGTGTTTGGCTATTTTGGATGTCACACAGAAAAAAAATCCATAGCAAAATAAAAATCTGGAAAATTTTTCATGTGTAGTTCAGGGTTTCAATACTCAGGAAACATTTTTCAGTGGAAAGCTTTATTTTAAATGCATGCACTGGCTACACTGTGTAGTTTAAGACTCCAAAAGTAAGTTTGACTTGTAGAATTTGGCTGATTAAATATCTTCCTCACAAAACATCTTAACCTGTTCAATCAAACTAACGTGTTTTTTCAATAAATATTGTCAGTTATGAGGCAATTCAAAACCACCAGGAGAGAGAAACAGAAGAAAAACAGGCTTCTATTATAAATGGCATTTTCAATGGAGAGTAAGCATAAATTTTTAATGATGTGACTGTTAAAATTTTTCCTTATCTCACATTTACTAAACCCAGTGCCTTTATGATTTTGGGGAAAATTCTGTTATTTTACAATACGCTAATCTTACACCTAGCTAATACTAAATGCTGTGACCTAATGATCCAGCTAAATAAGTTTTGCAAAGTTTTTTAGCTATGATTATATTTCTGTGAACTGAAGTAATCTAAACCAGTTGACCCATAATATCTTGCAGAGAACAGATGTTTAATGGCATTTATCTCGCAAAATGAAAGCTCTTAAAAGTATGTAAAATTAAAATTCTGTTGAAACCCACGAAGGTTAAATAGAGGAGGCAGTCTCTTAAAAAAATGTCAATGCCTTTATAGAACAAGTCATTTAACTCTTCTACCTGATAAAGTATCAAAACTTTCGTTCATTTGATGGTTTTACAGGTTTTTTTCCCCTTCATACTTGAATGTATCTGGCTGGCAGTAGCAGAACCAGAGTGGCTTCTCTCCATTACAGTAAATGCTACTGATAAATAAAATGTAAGACCATTTCATTGGAGCACACACAAGTGATTTTCACAGGGTTTTAACGGCACAGCCAGAGCACCAACCAGAATAGTGTGGAATGCTCCCCAAGTCTTTCCAAAGGCAAGTACAAACATGGTCTATGCAACAAACAGGAGGAACTGGAACTCTATGACCACTCTGAGTTCTATGATGTGATAGGAATTACAGAAACTTGGTGGGAAAATTCTCAGGACTAGAAAACCACAGTGGATGGCTACAAACTCTTCCAGAATGATACAAAGGCAAGAAGAGGGAATGGAGTTGCATTTTCTGTAGAAGAGAAAGTGAGCCATGGAGTACTGCCTCCAGCTCTGGTCCCCCAGTTCAAAAATAGAATGGGCAAAATGGAGAAGTTTCACAGGAAGTCCATGAAAATGATCAAAGGGCTCTAGAACTTGCCCTGTGAGGAAAGACTGAAGGAGCTAGCTCTTATCTGCTCTGGAAGGGAAGGCTTGGGGGGGGACCCAATTCCAGTACTTGAAAGGTTCCTACAGAGAGGACAGAGGCTCTCGCTTCACAAAGAGCCACATGCAGAAGACAAGAAGGTACAGGCTGCACTGGGAGAGGCTTCATCTCAACACAAGGAGGAATTTTTTTACAATAAGAACCATCAGTCACTAGAACAACCTCCCCAGGGACGCAGTAGAGTCCCCATCACTAAAGCTTTTCAAGATGTGATTGAACATGGTGCCAGGTAATCTCACCTAGGCTCTCTTTCCCACAGAATCTTGGACCAGATGATCTATGGATCTCCTTCCAACATGGACTATTCTGTGATTCTGTGAAAAGGGCATAATCAACAAAGACCCTCAAATTCCAGTGCCAGGATTAAAGCAAGGACTAAACTCCCCCATTTCATCAGACAGTTTAAATATAAATTACGGTATTATAATACCATTTATGCTCTATATATGTATTTCTTGCTGAGTTTGTAAATGTGAAGGATACCAGTCTGATTACTCAGAAAATCGACTCTTTAGAGTGCAAACACAGCCTGGGCAGCCAGGCATGAAATTCCCTGTCTGTCTGCAGCACCCCAGTGGTTTTGCCGCATGCTCTGGCATCAGGAAGCCTTCTCTGGGTGGCTTTAGTGGGCAGGTGCTGTGTTATGCCATGTCAGCACATTATATCATGGTATCATTGAAATTAAACAGGTTATAAAAAAGTAATGAATCTGTTCCTGGTCTTCTGCATCAGTGGGCAAGTTGCTGCCAGGCTGGACCCGTGACTGCAACATCCATTTTGGCATGATATAATACTGTGTGGATTGCACCTGGCCTGGCTGGGACACCTGATAACACTGCTTTACTGGACAAGATCATGCTCCTAAATCCACTGCTTTTAAAAAGTGAGGTCCTGATGTTACAAAGAGGCATAATCACCTGTAGCCTCACCATTGCTCTTTTTCTTAAACAGGACCTTTGAAGATAAATTCACTTGCCCATCTCTGGCATGTGAAAATGGAACTGCAGGATTAATGAGAAATATCCTATTAACTTCACCTCTGTATGAATTGTTCTGCAGTTAAGACTTGTAAGGGACTACTTAAATAAAAACTTTTTAATCATACATGTAGTATAAAGGGTTGAGTAAATGACAGTTTCTCATTTTGGACCATTTTAAATCCATGTATGTTTTCAAGACACCTCGAATTATTAACAGGATTGAGAATAGGTTTGTGTATGTGGGGAGTGGGTAGGGATCTGAATGAATGCAAATTATTTTAAAGAAACACAAAGTACAGTTAGGAGTATGATCTGTAGCATTTTATACCAACACAAATAATGTCCTTTCATATATCAGGCACATTTAATTCACTGTGCATAGATAGTACAAGTGCAGAAATACTAAACCTAAGTGTTGTCTACTGGAAAATTGTAATTCAAGTGATTTCCATAATACTTCAGTTTTAGGAAAAGGTGTCCAAAGCTCTGTACTCTGGAGGGGGAGTTGGATAGCTTTTAGCCCTGCTAACAAATGGCAGAGGCCTCAGGAGAGTCTAAGTAGTAGATCTGCATTTGAGTTGTTTTGCTGGTTCTGCAGAGTTTCCTTCTCATTCATGGTGCTTCTCTTATGTTCCTTAATCCTGAAGGCAGCTAGTAATGTAAAAATCTCAGTTTGCTATTAGTGTAAAAGAAACTTCTTTTTTTTTTTACCTCCCTCTTCAGCACTTACACATAGCCTGAGAGCATCTCCAAGATCTCCCTTTTAAAGAAATATCTTGTGGTTTTTTTGAAATGGCATGAGCAGTGATATCACACCACACTACTGGGATAACATGGAGTTTAAAGGTGCATTTGCTCTAAGGAGTGCTTAAAAAGCTCCTCCCTCTCTCACTTAAACACAAACACATATCTCAGGCCACTTGAGTCCTAGTCCCTGACATTTAAACATGTGGGTGGTAGTACAGCTTTAGAGCACTGATACTGAAGGCAAGGAAGGAGTCTCTTAGAGGAGACTTAACAGTTTTACTGTTCTGCAGAAAGGCAATTTTAATTAAAACTGCATGTATATTATTTGTAAACTCCTCAGGATCTAGGAGACAAGACATTGCACCAAGCCCATCTGTCTGCTTCCAAATTTCCAAAGTCCCATGGATGAAGGAGGGAGTGGAAGATACTGCTGAGCCTCTTTGCAGAAGAGATATTCTTTTCTACATCAAAATCAGAAAATAGGGCAAGAACTGATGGAGAACAGCCCTGATGAGAATGATTTGGGGGTTCTGGTGGACAAAAATTATTGAGAGCAAGAAGCACTACTAGCCCCACAAGACATACATGGAGAGAATATTTTATATCATAGACCATACATCTCCTAAGTGAAGCACAGCCATCATCAGAAATTAAGGTCCACTCCACCAGAACCCCAACCTCAAAAATAGTAAGTGGCTTCTCAGTAGCCGGGAAAAAAGCAAACAGCTTCATCTTTTATGAGTGGTAACAAATTTTTCTTCTGGTTTTACATGGCACAGTTTCATGAACTTCCTTTGGAGCTTGTTTTGGTTTTGCTTTCTTGTTTATACAATGAAAAGACAATGGAAAGCCTGAAAAACATATGGACTTTTTCTGATTAATCAACACACCAGATATCACTGGTTTCTCTGGAAGGTTTTTGATTTTGTTCAAATTCATAATGAAATTTTAACTGCTACACCTCAGAGAGGGTTCTTATTCTCTTTGTATCCTCTGAAATTTAGAAAAAAAAAAGTTTATCAGAGGGTTCCTGTGAGTTTGGAAATGTAACATATTTTCCTGAAAAACCTCTAAATTAGATAAATTGGGGGTGGTGCTGGTGGCTCTTCAACAGTATTTCACCTTCTTGTTCTTGTTAGCAGAATGCAGGGAGTTGCAACAAATCAAAAAACTCTGCACTTTGGGCGATCTGGAAGACCATCCCTATTTAACAATGCCAGTATCATTGCCAACTTCAGCCATTTACTTAGTTTTTCAACAATCTGCTCTGTGAATAGGAGGACTGATGTAATCTGGTCTCCTCTGGATTTGTGTGCTGTGTGCTTTATACATCTCCACTGCACAGATGATGACAGCACACCCGAGTGTCAGTTATCCTCAGAGCAATGCTCCCAGCTCCCCATCAGACACAGCATGAGCCCCTCCCTGTAGATCCTCCTTGTGTCTGCAGTTTCCTTGTGTCAGTGTTTCCCACCTGAAAAGGTCTCATAAATGACGCACAGAACCCTCACTGCCCTGCCAAAGCCTCTAACTGCTCTTCAGGCTCTGGTGTTGTGGCAGGTTTTGTTCCAGAAGGCCAGACAGGTCCTGCACCACTGAGACCACAAGACAGGAATTTGCTTAGTGGAAAGCACTAATTTGGATCTTTGGTCTTTAGCAAGCTGCTAATTCTATGAAACCTGTAGAATCTGGAGTGGCTCCTTCCCTCAGAGCAGCTCGAAATGCAGGAGAGAGATGGAGAATTAATAGAGGACTAATCCCACTAAATCATGCAGATTTTGTTTACTTGGGAAATCATGGAAAAAATAAATTGAGAGAGAAACTCCAAACATTTGAGTCATTTTGATCACATTTAAAAGTGAAACATCACTTGGAACAACAAGGACGGCTTTTGGGACCCAAGGGAAGGAGGAAAAGCTCTTCCTGGTGTCTGTCAAAATGACTGCACTGATACTGGAAACGAAGCATGGATCTGGGCTTTCCAGCTGGCAAGCTGTGGAAAGCCTCTCTAATGCTATACAGACTCTCCAATTTAAGCAGGAGTACACTCCCAAATCTGGAGGCTTGACAATAAATTCAGCTGTCATACATTTGCTACTAAAAGAACTATTTTTGAAGAAACACATTATTAACTTAAACGCTACATGATTCCTTCAAAAGCTATGACTCTGAGTGGATTAGTGAAGTGGGAGTGCTTTCAGGCTATGCTTAATACATGTCTTATTAATTTAAAGCCTTATGATTGCCTTCAATGTGATTATGACCCAAAGTCAACCTCCATTGTATCTGTCAAAGTTGCTGTAAGACTCTTTATGTGGTGGAACAATCACTTCTGAAAGCCTCACTGTTTTTCAGAAGGTAAATACAAGTCTCTCAGTTGGATTACTTGAGCCTCAAGGCCTGGACTCCCCAGGGGCTCCCTCCACAAAACCGGGACCACCCAGCATCCCACATTACATACAAACAAACACGCATTTGCATACAAGGAACTCGTTCAGGGTTATGATTTCCATTTTCTCCCCAGAAGCAGAAGAAAGTCCAGTAAGGCATGAGGAAGATCTGCTGACAGGTTCTCCTTCCTGGGCCTTTCAAAGTGCCAAGTGGATGGAGAGCAGCTGGGTCCCTTGGTATTGGGAAATCACCACTGGCTTTACAGCGGAGCAAACCAATATGCCAGCTGCCTGCAGCCGGGACAGCTGTAGGTGGACATCTACAGCACACAGTGTTTCTGGGCTGCCCAGGGGGTAGATAACCCCATAAGGACCCTTGTCAACTGGCAAGGGTTATAGCCACAAGCTGGTTACTGTGGGGTGCAACATGGCCATGGCTTAGCCAAGCAGCGACACAGGCAGAGACTGCCTGGTTCACAGTCACTGTCCTTCCCACCACCCAGATCACATAAGACAGTATGTCACCTATTAATTATATGAATAAGTACTACCAGACTATATTTAATACAAACTCAGCATCTGACAACTTCTACTAACCTTCAAGATGAAAGTTCTCTTTATTTATTGCTTCCCTTTATGTAAACATATAGACTGCTTACACTTCAAGTGGTTTTGCAAATACAACAGTCTGTATAAGCTCTTTTATGTACCTAGAAAGGGCCGCCCTAGCAGGGCTTGAAAATAATTCAGGTTGCCTGTGAACAATTCAGAGGCACAGCATGAAACAGGGATAGAAAAGAGTCACAATTACAGAGATATCTGATATCTAGCAACAACTATGACAACAACAATTCTTTGAAAACTGTGTGTAGGCGTATCTATGTCATAGTTTTAAATAGCAGCACTCAAAGGTAGCAAACACCTCAGTAAGAAACAAAGCCGAACTGTGAGGGCTCTTGAGTTTGTACAGCCCTCAGCACAAGGAGGCTGAAACTGGTTGTGCTTCTTTTTCACCCCTGCAGTATGGGTGCAGAGCAACAATAGATAATTGAATCTCTTTAGAACATCAAGCCCCGGCTTTGGGGAGGTCACTTAAGAACAAAACATCAGCCCTACTGGCAGACAACACACCCAGTTAACCCAGTTTTCTGTTTTCGCTGGTGATCAGAGACTGAGCAAAAAAAGAAACAACAGAGAAATAGAGCAAAAGAGAGTAAATCTCCTCTCCTTCCATGTCTTTTCCAGCCTCAAAAGTGCTTTCTGTGCGCAAAGAAGCCCTCTGTGGCTTCCACTTCTGTGGGCTTGTCCAGGCTCTGCTTGTGCCCAAGGAGCCTTTTAGCACTCACCACAGCAGCGCCACACTTTAGTCCCTCTCTTTTTTGCTCTGTACCCACGTTTTTGCATTTCTGAACATCTTGCCGTTCCAGTGTAAATGCCTCTGATGAGGCAAACACAGGCAATTGTGTTCAACAGAATATGCTGGGAATGGAGGCAGGCTGGCACCTGCACAAGCCCATCCAGGCAGCTCAGCTGCATGAGGAGCATGGTGCTGCTCCGCCTGCCACCCTGCCCACTGCTGCCCAGCCCCAGAGCTCACCATTCCCTGGCCCTGCTGCCTCCCCATCTTCCTACTGCCCACCTTTCAGCAGGGGATGTTTTTTCCTGACACTGAAGTCAGCAGAAATGCCTCAGTTTGGAGCATGTGCTGGCCCTGGTTCCTCAGAAAGTGAAAAGCCCCCTTTGGAAAACAAATCATTGAGGAATATCCCAAAGGAGTAGCTAAATGGCATCCAGGCATTTCCTAAGATCTCTGCCAAAGTGTACAGTCAGTTCACACATGCAGAAGTATTTGATTTATACAGCCAGCCTCTACTTACATTTTGATCCCCATGCACTCTTTCTTCTCTGAGAAAGATGCTTGGTTCCCAGGCAGTTGGAGCAGGTCCAATATAAAGACCAAGCCTTAATGACCAGGAAAGCCTTTTGATAGAGAGAGGGTGGGTGGTCTCCCCTGACTTTCTTCTATCCTTTCTCTTCTTCAGCTCTCTTAGTGGGAAGGCATATGTGTGTCGTGGAGGGGTGCTGAGTGTATGGGATGAGTCATTTGCTTTCCTCACAGAGCCCTGTTACATACAGACTTCAGTCACGGAGAAGAAAAACAGACCTTTGCATTGGAAATGGCCTGGGAACCAACCAGCCTAAGCAAAACCACACAAATCATCTGGATACACAGAGCCCAGTTGCAGAAAAACATATTTCTTGAGGTCCCGAGTTCCTTATTGACTCACACGCATCGATGCTCATCAGGAATTAACCCCGGGAGTTTTATTGCAAGCCTTTGCCTCAGGGAAAAAAAAAAAAAGTTTGTAAGGGCAGTTGAATTCAGGCTCAGCCTCTTATTCCTTTTGAATACATATTGCCATCGATTTTCCCTTTCCTAGGCACAGCGAGCGTTTGCAAACCGCGGGCGCCCGGGCGGACCCGGGGAGCCCCAACAGCGATTTCTGGCTGCGGCCACGAGAGGGCAGCGCCGATCCTGCCAACCCAGCCCGAGCCAAACCCGCGGCACATCCTCCGGGATCGCTGCTTCCCACGCGCCGCACCAAGCACAGGGGAAGGCTTGACATCTTAGTTTACCTGAGGTGGAGGAACAAACAAAGGACTATTTGTTTTGCTGCTGGGTACTCAAATCCTGGTTTTACTACTTTCTTCTGCCTGTGTATTCGTAATTTTGTCAAATTAATTATTCATAACATTGGGAAAATATTTAGATGAAACTTCAGTCTGCTTACCTAGACAGTGGAATAAACACTGCACAAACGCTAGAGGATAAACTGTTTTCAGTGAAATTGAATCCAGTATTTGATGGAGCAGGAGAGTTCTACAAATATGTTGAAAATGGTTCTTTAGTTACAAGGTACACTGTAAATTCATAATTTTGGAAGGAAAACAGGAGTCATTCATTGAACTGATCTCAGCTGCCAGATATTAACAATGGGGTTAAAAGAAAATCATTTATCTGGAAATAAACCAAAACACATTCATATGTTCAATCTCTCTGATCCAGTGATCCAGGAAATAATCAGCCTGACTGTGCTGGTTTTGGCTGGGGTAAAGTTAATTTTCTTCATAATAGCTAGTGTGGGGGCTGTGTTTCGGATTTGTGCTGGAAATGGTGTTGATAACACAGGGATGCTTCAGCTGTTGCTGAGCAGCGCTTACACAGCATCAAGGCTTTTTCTGCTTCTTGCATTGCCCTGCCTGTGAGGGGGCTGGGAGTGCACAAGGAGTTGGGAGGGGATCCAGCCAGGACAGGTGACCCCAACTGACCAAGGGGCTATGCCAAACCACGTGACATTATGCTCAGTATATAAAGCCTCCGAAGGAGGAAGAGGGAGAGATTGGACAGATTAACTTCCCAAGTCACCGTTATGTGTGATGGGGCCCTGCTCTCCTGGGGATGGCTGAACACCTGCCTGCCCATGGAAGTGGTGAAATAATTCCTTGTTTTGCTTTGCTTGCTTTGCCTTTTCTTTCCCTATTAAACTGTCTCTATGTCAACCCATGAGTTTTCTCACTTTTACCCTTCTGATTCTCTCCCACATCCTGCTGGTCAGTGAGCAGCTGCGTGGGGCTCAGTTTCTGACTAGGGTTCAACCATGACACTGTTGCAGCTTTGCTCATTTACTCAGAGCTACTCCTCTATATTCCAGCACGAAATGGTCCTGCAAGAACTGAGACCATGGCCCAGTGCAGCACACAGCAGCGAAGGAAAAACTGTGTTGACACGGGTCAGTGATTGGCTTTTATTTTTGGAAATCAATACTGTCAAAAAGCTACACGTTTCATTCTGCTGCTGCACAATCATCAAAGCCTCAGACTAGAACAACAACATGTGTAGCGACACCATAAAACACAAATGTGACCTCTAATGTAGTTTGTGGGAAGGGCAGCAGTGCTCAGAGGGAGGCTGTGATGAGGATGCTGGACTTTTCTTGCCCCATACATCTGTAACTGCTTCAGTGCTGCCCTTGTCCCTGCACAGGTCAGTTGCCAGATGACACTTCCCTTCACTTGTCCCACATCTCAGAAGGATCTGAGCCAAATTCATAACTGCCTGAAAGGAGGATGTAGTGAGGTGGGGTCAGTCACTTCTGACGTGCCTCAAGTGAAAGGGTGAGAGGAAATGACCTTAAATTGAGCCAGGGGAGGTTCAGATTAGGTATTAGGAAAAAATCTACACTGAAAGAGTAGTTAGGCATTGGAATAAGTTAATCAGGAGGCTGGTGGAGTCACCATCTCTGGAACTGCTCAAGAAGCATTTGATGAGGCTCTTGAGAATAGCGGAGGATGATGTTGGGTTGATGGTTGGACTAGATGATCTTCAAGGTCTCTTCCAACCTTGATGAGTCTGTGATTCCAGTAGAAAGACTTTCTCTGCTGTTAACATCACATTACATCTAAAGGGAGCATTTCCCCATAATTCTGGAAACAGGAGAGAGAAGAAGAAAAGCAGACAAAAGAGGTGACCTCCACTGATTTCCCCATCTTCAGCTCTTCCTGGACTAATGAAAAAGTGCTGAAATAAAAAATGTGCCTGGAGAGGAGCCAAGAGTAAGGAGACACATTCAAGATTTTGGTAATGCCATGACGGGACTCACATACTAAGGCACAAGTGACTAGCTGTAAATATGACTCAAACTATTAGGATCAACTATTTTAAACATTGCAAGCCATGATATAAATGGTCTTTGGGGCACAGTGGCTGGCTCCCAGTCCACCATGGAGAAACCTCTAACCCCAAATTCAGCTTCTTCACCATCACTCTGCCACAGAGGAAAACCCATTTTGGCAACTCCACCATGTCCTTCCCTGGGGATGAAGGAGGCAGTAGAAGATCGCTTCCTGGTTCTATACACCAGAAAAATGAAGTTTAACAAAGAGGAAACACACAAACAAGGGCAAAACAAAGCACCAGAACACCAAGCCTCATCTCATACTAGTTTGCAGAACCAAGATTTTGAGTAAGGATTACAAAATTCACAAATATTTGGTACTGATAAATCCAACTGTAGTCATCTGGAGCACATGTGCACCAAACAGCGGAAGATTACCCAACAGTATTTATGTTCAGGTATCTCTAAACCTGCTGATAGAAAAGTACCACTCACGGACACCTCGTAACGGTTTCTGGTCTTTTGGGGCATTGGACATTTGTGTCCAATCTGAATTAGCAAAAAGGTGCAAAATCAGGGTCCTGAAATGAAATACCCTGAAACCCAGGAACCAGTGAAGGGATCAAAGCATAGATCAGAAGAAAGACAAACTTGAATTCAGTTTTCACATTTGCCACTGGCACTTTTGTGACCACGATGAATTCAGCAAAAATGTTTCCCTAAAAGACTGACTACCTGAATTTGAACGAGTGACTCCACAATCTCTTCACGGTCAGCAGAGGAGACATCTGCAAAGCCTCTCTCCCAGGAAGACCTGAGTTACTTTCAAGAAGTGCTGCTCCTCTTTGCTGATTAGAAAAGAAGCCTACAGTGAGTACTGCAGATGGAGGCAGTCTAACTTTGAGGTATCTAACTAGGACGGATGAATCTCAAAGCTAATCTGCTTGGGCCTTTAATATCTCATTTGCAAAATAATACAATGGACAATAATAATAAAAACAATGATAATGATGCTATTAATGAAGAAACGACAAAACTTAGCTCTCTATTCATCTGTAAAATACCATTTGATCCAGCAACGCATGAAGTACTATAATATTCTATTTCACTGTTTTGCTAAGCAACAAAGAAACTAGAAGGCAGTCAAATGCCAATAAAACAGAAAAAATTTGTGCTGCTGATACCAGTATTTGAAGCTGAGCTGGCTAACACTAAGTACCATCTAACCATCAGAATGCCCTCCTCCAACTCAGGACATACTGAGGTCTTTGGCACATGCTTAGATAGAAATGCCCAGACAAGTTAATGGTTTAAATGGGACAATTAAGTGTTGCCTTACATGCTCTGCTGGATTGCAACCTGAGACTGCATTTCCAAGAGAATATAGGATCTGTTGCAGTGGGTCAGACTGATGCTCCATCTGGGTTTGTATGCAACTATAATAATGCAACTGTAATAAGTGCATTTCAGGGTAAGAAAAATTAGGACAATTGTGCTGTGACAGTACATAGAGAACCTACTTATTCTGGATGATTTTTGACAAGTTTAGCATTGTAGATTTATTAACTTCTATTCATACATATGTACTATAGATTCAGAGAAAATGTCACATCTTCAGAGGATATCAGCATATCGTAACCTGATGCGAGAAATTTGCAGGAATTTACTCCCTGCAAAAATAAAAGTCTTTCATCACTTATTCTGTCTGACAAAACAAGGTCTGCTTGTTCCATGCCAGAAAGCTTCTGAAACAGAAGTTTTATCAAGACTTCTCAGTCCTTGATGTTATCAAATGCAATTCGCAAGAGTTGAGCTTTACCCTAAGGAGACACTCTTCCCTAAATCTAAGATATTTCATGGATTAATTCTTTTAAAGCATGAAGCCATTAGGTGAAATCACAGCAAGCAATTTCATTTAGCAAGTCTGTTCTCTTAACTATAAATATTTAATAACCAAAATGAAGCTATGAAAGAAGCTATGAATCAAAAACTATGAAAGTCGGCACAGTGTATGGAACAGGCCTCTTGTGACTGACCAGTCTGACTGGTATCTCAACTGGGAGGTGTATAATTGTTGACCAACAGCACCAGATACGCTTTAGGACAAAAAAGGGTAGAATGAAATGACCAGCCACTTATCTTCATGTTTTGGTAAAGCACAAATTACTTTCCACTCATGAGGAAGATACATTGTATGATTAGATGCAAGAGATTAAACTGAATTAATTGGACGTTGTGGGATTAAAAAATAAACAAAAAAGTATGCATTTGTAATCATCTGATTGACTGACGATCTAATCTTTGAAAGATAAAATAAGCAATTTTCCCTCTTACAGTAGTCTCAGTGAATATGTATTTTCTGCTCCCAAACCAAGAAATGCATAAAATAAGTATTAATAAAAAATAAAGCAGCTTATCAGAAGAAAGCTTCTATATGTAAGGTGAAACTACAGCTATCACAACTGTGATTATAGTTACAACAGATGTTATTTCATGAGCAAAGGAGAGGATGACTAGGGTTTTTCTGCATCTCTACTTCTGCAACGCTGGAGTAAAGAGCAACATTTTCTCACAGCTGGGATATTTATTAAGGGTCCTGTCCCACACAGATCCTCTGGTACCTAACAGTGTGTGAGCTCAGCCCTTTCTCTCTGTCCAAACACTTACAGGGTAGCTCTCCCTCTACACAGATGTTTACTTTCAGGAAATTTGCAGGGATTTAAAAGTTCTTAACCCCCTGTCAAAATCAGAGTTCAAAGGAACTACAAGAAGTGCTGACACACATGACTGCCTGAGACACATTTCCATAGGAAGCCAGGCCAAGGGGAATGTATGTGGCCTCAGGTATTCCTTCTGTCCTCAGCAGCCCTGCCATCTCAGGTGGATGTGCCCTTCCTACCCACAGAAATGGTACCTGTCTCCTCTCTCTGGCTGCATGGAGAACTTACACAACTGAGAAAAACACCAAACCATTAAATACATAGAAAGAACTATGGGATTAACTATGAACAAAGATACTGTTAGTGACACACAAAAACCTGAGCCAACAATTAACTAGTTTGCTTTATATTTCATTGAGGGTGATGTACTCTAATTAACTATGTATTATTTTTTAATAGAAGTAATTCAAGGTCATCTAAGATCTATGTACTCATGATTAAGAAATGATTAGGAATATGATGTTAAAAACATAAATTGCTGGAAGGTCCAGGACATCTGGTATGACCCTTTGTGTTTGTTTGAGGGCATAGGCTTATGCTTACGTTGTACAAAATGTACTGTGCAAGTAGATAATGTTGCAGTGAGGATGTGGCACGGGAAAGAATATTTCAGGTCACTGTATGCTGAACTCATGAATTGTATAACATTTTCTGAAGCATAGGAACCTAAACAAATCTTTAGAAACTTACAGTGAAAGGCATACAGCTCATGAAAAGGAAAGAAAAGTTTCACTTAATAAACTGGGTCATTTAGTAAACAAAATTAAGTTTCCAAAAGGGAAGCATTCTTTGCAAAGTGATAATATTAATGATGGCATTCTCACTAGCATGAATCTCACGCTGCATGTTTTAATTTAACCAAAAAATCATTAACCTCTCTGTTTTCAGCAAAAACGGCTTCATGTTAGAAAACTGCAAGTGGAGTGTGGATTATTTTAAAATAAGGACCGTTCAAAGACAATATGCAAACCGTGATCTGAAAAGAACTACTATATTAGGAAACCCAATTTGATTTAAAAGGTTAGTTGGGGCAAATGATTGATTTTCACTTTTCATGCAATCAGAAATCAATTGTTCTGAAAAAACTGCCATCATATGCTTTTGTGAACTAGAATTTAACAAAGTAGAGACTGTTCCAAATTTGCAGTTAAATATAAGACCTTAAAAGGTCTCTGATGAAGGCTGAGACTGACAACTCAACTCAAAACTCAGAAAGTCCAGCTGGACAAGCAATAGAAGTTCATGTCATCCAGTTTTAAAACCTAAAGATGACAGAGTGACAAACAGAAGAAAAATGAACAGGAGATGCTGCTTTGCAGTTCAGGTCTGTGGCTTTTAACACACCATTTTTCTTAAACCGAATTTGCTGAGCAAATGTTTCAGACAAGAAGAGACCTCTGGCCCATCTAATTTGATCCCAGCCGTGTTAGAGATCCTGTATATTTCACCCAGATACCTTAATACTGAGCCCCAATACTTGAGGCAGGCATCCACATTTCTTCATTCAGCTGAAGGACTGCTTGCCATAACTGGAGAGCAGGAAACACCATGCTGCCACCAAATGTCTGCAGCCACGGCAAGGAGCTGCAGTCTGCCTCTAGTTCCCAGGGGCTTTTCCAATTGGATCTCAAGGAAAATCCTCACATCTAATTATCACTTGGACCTGGAGGACTAATCAGTCACCTATGGCAGGACGGTTGTGCCATGTCAGGCCACCACACACGGAGAATTAAGATGCACAGACACCTTTAACACTTCAGAGGGAGGAGGTTTGGGTACGTGCCTGGAGAGCAAGCACACAGCCAGCTATGTGGTGAAGGCAGTGATGGCTGGCAGGGTGCATGGGGAATCCTTGCTGACTGCTTGACTGCTGCAGGCAATGAGCTAAACCCTTGTGTCTCATGGGCCCAATGCATGATGGGGTTAATTTGGGCTTAATTAGTTAATTAACAAATTATCGTAACTCCCTTTGACCTATGAATGCCTTTCTATACCTATAAAGTCATTTCCTCCTACATCCCCTCACAGTCCCCTTGGCCTAGCTGGTACAACTTCGCTTCTTCTTCACACTCAGTTGGATATGCCTCATGCTTGCCTGTGGCCACAATCTACGGACTCATAAGCATTTAACTCCCTCATCCTCCTTTCCAAAAGTAGCAAAGATTACACCTGTGAAAAGCTGGGAGATTAAATCCTATGCTAGAAAATTCCACACCAACTTCTGCAGAAACAGGGATTCACTCTGGCACAACATTTGCATCCTTATGGACATAGTTACATGTGGTTTTTATTTGTACGTATTAGCTTAGCTCGATGTCTACTTTATCTTTGCCAAATATTTTACTGCCTTCGCTTTCCTCCATTGCCCCAAACAATTCTCAGAGCTAAGACCTTCGTTGTTACCAGTCTTCCTCTTCTGGCATGTACAGTATCTCATTTGTTTGTTGGTTTGAATAATTTACACATCTGTGCAGCCAGGATCTAAGAGCGAGGTGTTTATGCAAGGTCACAGGCAGGAAAGTAGATGAGACATTCTCCTTGATCCCACTACCTTTGTGTCTAGTGACTTGTTGTCATGACTCTTTCACTCTCGTTTGATTTCTTAAATTGTGTGCAAGGTTCAAAGCAGTGACAATCTTCCCAGAGCAGGGAGTTGGGAGCTCAGACGCTTCGAAACACCATAAACGTCTGTGTAGACATCATCAATATTTAGCAACCTAAAACCTCGGAACAAGCAGGTTTCTGACAAAAGCTAATGTTGTGACAACGGAGAAACAAAGGAAGCAAATCTTCTTGTGAGTTTCTGCCAGCCCTCCTGAACCCAGCACCTGTTCATTGACTGCCACAGCAACTCAGCATCATTCAAACAGCAGGAGGGGAACATAAAACTAGCATCCATTTATTTTTCAAGGAAGCTGGAAAGCTCATAGCAAATACAAGGTAAGAGCAAGACTTCCAAAAGGGTCTTAGGATATAATCTCATCTCCGTCACCATCTGGCAGTGTAACCTTGTACTGACTCAGCCCCACAGTTCCCTCACAGCCCAGTAGGCTGTGGTGCTGTATGGGCACATGAACCGGAAAATCCAACACATTCCTGCAAAAAATGGTGCAACAGCTGCTTAGACAACACCCCTAAATCTCATTCTGTCTCCTGACCCCTGAGGTTGAAAAGCAAAGTTGCAGCCTCTTTTTCCAACACCTGGTCTGTCTTGCTGAAGCAGCAGGTGCCGGAGTAAGGAGGGCAGCCAAGGGCCCTGCCACAATGCCCGGTGCCGTGGTGACCCGAGAGCACCAGCACTGCTGCACTGACACACAGGCTGCCCTGGAGCTGCAAGCCCGTGAAGTCATCTGCTTCTTGCAGGGGTGCTTGAGCTGCACAGGTGCTTGTAGGGAGCAGGGAGGGCGGCTATGGAAGAATCTACACCTCCTCTGCAGGGTACCATGCTGCCAGCTGCTCAAGCTGGACTTTCAGCATTTCCCTGTCTGATCCCCCTCCTGTCCTCCTGGGCACACCCCAGGCAGCCACCTCTGTGACAGCACTGCCTGTCCTGCTGCTGCTGCCTGTGACACTAGTGGTGTGCTTCCTTTGGCCCCTCTGAGCGCTTGCTCACAGCGAGCAGTGCCAGGGGAGTCAGTGGATGGGTAAATGTGGAGAGCAGCGCCGGGAGGGAACCATGAACAAATCCCTGGTTTGCTGTGGATTCTGTCAAAATGAGATTGTTGCCCTGCACTTGTCAATATGTTAATAGGTTGGATTGACCTTTGAAATAGAATAATGCTTCTCTGCTTAAGTGATTAAACCTTCAGACATTGCACTTAGTTCACACCAGCACTGTACTCCTCAGTGTGCCTGTTATACATGTTTGTAATTAAAGCATGGGTGTTATTAGGAAGATGGTCTGTCTGTGAAAAAGAATCTTATAAAGGGACAGTAAAGAAGACATAGCTAAATAAGTATATTTATCTATGAGCCAAGTCTTTGGAATTAAATGAGCCTCAAGTCATAATCCTTCTTCAAGTCAGGCACCAGTTCAATAAGCACAGGGAAGGCATGCAGTGCAAACCAAGGTGTATTCCTCTTAAAGATACAACATCAAAAATTTGACTGCACTCTAGTCCTAAAATTATAAGACAATGTGTCTTCTGCTGAGCAAAGTAGCCTAAGGCTTAGAAAGTGTGTTTTCTGTTCAATTAGTCTAGAATAGGTTAAAAAGTCATTGCTTTGATGACAGTGAGTGAACCAGAGTTGACTCTGAGCTGGCAGATACCCACACCTCAGAGCTAAAACTCCACCTTCCAGCAGTCTCCTTTCAGACAGTATTTGTGCTCAAGGTACATGCAATGCAAAGCTTGTCTGTGGAAGCAGCGTGCTTGGGGACAATAGATAGCCACCAGGCCTGCACCATGGCTAGGGAGAGGGCACAAATGAGCAGGGCAGAAAGAGCTGCTTGTCCCTCCTGCTTCCCTCAGCCAGGTTCAACAAGGCTCTTCCCTGACTCTGTGCCTAGCCTGGTCCACTTCCACTGTCTGTCTCTGCCTGCCGCAGGTCCTGGCCCTTGGGACAACAAAACTCCCTTGCTGCTGCAATATCTCGGGGTGGCTCTTTGCCCAGTTTTCCTGCCTTAGACAGGACAAACTGAACACTGCAAAAAGTGTGCAGCCAGATGGCAAATAAAACCTCCCACATGTGAGGTCAAATGCTCAACCCTCACATCCTTCTAGGGCTTTCCTTCAAAGGCAGTGTTGCTCCAAGGCCGATGGGTGCTGCTGCCCCTCTGGGACCAGGTTATTCCTGTTTGCAGCTTGCAATGAAACCTGGCAGCAGCCTCCCTTCACTGGGCTCAGTCCTTGCTTTCTTCAGGAAACATTTGTAGCCACAGGTGTAACACAATCTACAATTGCATTAGAAAAACACAGAATTTAAATGTTCCAAAACACAGAGCATTATTTTTCCTGACACTGCAGCTTGTATCTGAAGTTGCTCCTCCTCTTGGGCTACCCACTGCAATTATAACATGTAAATCCCTGAGGACTCTCATCCCATGCTGTAGCACTTCTTCAGTCTCTCTATGACTAATCAAGTACACAAGCATGAAAGAAACCTGTACTAGTGCCTGGCCTCATCTTTTTCTGTCATAGGCTATATTGAGAATTAACAACTCTTTCACTTGACCACAACACATCCTTTGTTTAACCAATCCATTCCCTTCCCCCTGCATTACTACCAACAAAATACAACCACTCTTTACAGTCTTAGAAAACATGAACATATATCCACACCATGATTTTCTCTACAGTCATTCTCTCAGGAGAATGATTTTAACTCCTTTGGTAAACTGTGGAAGACCTCAGAAAATTTATTTAAGTTCACATGCTTCAGAAAAAATGATCAGAAACCTTGCAAAGGTGAAAAGAAAAATTAAAGAGAAGTTAATGGACTGGACTGGACCCATATGAACCACATGGATCTTGTAGACTTTTGAACATATTTGTTAAAATAATAAATAGTGAACACTGCATCTACACAAAAACAGGGAGTCAGTGAGGTACAGTAACCTGGGTATAACGCAAAAGGGAGCATTTTACAGAGTAAAACAAATGATTTGCAAAATACATACTTTTTTTAAATAGAGAATTTTTGGCACTACGACTGCTGTTAGTTCCTCCCATATATATCATGCAATCTGTAACCAGTAACACAGCTTTAGCCAGCAGCAATAGTCCAGGGTGTGATTAGCTTCTGGATTTTTATTGTTCTTTCCATAATTTCTAGTAAATCTGTAAGACTGAGTAGGTAGATTTTAAAAATGGTGAAAATATGGCCTGTTACTGAAGTGGAACTGACACTGAATTTAAATTGCATCCGAAGTGTCTTATCAAGTAATAGGCAATTCATCAAAATTCCCTCAACTGAAAATATTAATAATTAGACAAAGGCTGTTAGCCCACCATAGCAGAAAAGATATTGGTTTTATAAATTCTAGTTCTGCTTACACTAACAGTAATGCCAGTAGCTATATTTAGTATTGCTGCTGACATGTATTTAAATTTCAGGGCGTGCTTTACAGGCAGAAGTTGGCTCATTTCAGTCAGAGGTTTTCCTCAGTAATAAATCTTTCCCAATTTTGGTGTGTTTAAGTTGTCCTCAAATGGTGTACCACAGGCCTATTGAGAGACCATCAATTGATACTTAAAGTAATATCATGTCTTATTTTTTCAGTTATAACCTCTAGGTTTAAATGAATCATTGTTAGGAGAAATTTAGATTAGGAGACCACTGTTTTTGGGAAACCTCCACACAGAAGCAGGACCTGTGGCACCTCTTGTGAGCTGTTCACGGCTGGAGAAAGCAAGAAGCAAATGTCTTCCAAAAAAAAATACAGTGGAAATGTTTCTGGGAGAGCAGAATCTGTGCTGTAACTGAGGGCGTAGGCAGACACCATGGGATAAATCACTGAAGAGCCACTGTAGTCTTTGATGGGACAGCAGCAGTGGAAGGTCTGGTCCCATAGGACAGCAGATGAGAAACTGCTGAAAATCAGGAACACTCCCTTTCTTCAGCATTTATCCTTAAATGTGACCCTGCCAAAATAGGTCCCTCAATTCCATCTTCAAACATTTTTAATTTTAATTTTATTCTTTGTAGAACCTTACAGGCAGAGCTGAAAGTTGTAATCTGAAGTGACACCTACGTTGATCTCAACTTCATCCACTTCACTTCTGGTTTTCACTCAGCAAAGGGATGCCCAGACAAAACAGCTCTCATGGACTGTAAAATTGTCCTCAAGATGAAAAAAAAAAAGTGACTGAACTATTACAATGGGTTAAAAAATAAACATAGCTTTTTATAAAGGTGACCAAAAGGTGTGAGACTTAAGAAATAAGGCTCTTTCCCAGCTTTCTCAGACTTTCTTACCTTGTCATTTACAAATACTGTAGGTGAGACAGCTGTTCCAAATTCTTTTTCTGCTCCTTTCTAATCCAACTATGGATATGGTTTTGCATCTGGGTCAGTTTTACCACAACATCAAATGTTTAAACATTTTCAGCCACCACAGAGAGCAGTCCAGCCCCCACAAATCCAACAGCCACTGCAAATACACCAAACCAGTCATGGTTATATCAAGCTTGATGTGCCCTGAGAACGCTGGCAACGTGCACCTCATCAATCTAAATTTTCTGAAGAGAACTTCTCCTACTCTCGACAAGGACTTGTGTTTAGGGGCCTGGACAGTGCACATATGTAACAGAATACAAAATGTAAACCCCAATGGTTATGTACTTCTATTCATCACAAAACATCCTGGAAAGGAGGGAGGGGGGATGTCAACAAACAGTTGGGACAATCATAAATTAAATTAACTTTTCCTACTACTGCCTTTCTTGGCGATCAGGTAAACCCCTCAGCTTGTCACTCTTAACATCAGAAACAAACGCCTTGCAGGTCAAAATGCAGCACCATGTAAGAGACCCCCTAAATCTCACATCTGACAGTGTCATCAGCATGATGCAGACCCTTTCAGTAACTGCTCCTCACACCAGAAACCCTACAGCCCTGGATTTGCTTCCTTCTATCCCATGCACTGTATACACTCTCAAAAACGAGCCATTCTAGACTAGAACAAGGATGCTCTAGATAATTGACAGAGGACAGAAATACCCAGTTGTCAGTGAGAAATCTGTTTTCACAGAATAGCCACTCCATCTCTGACTTCTCAGTCCTTGGCCCCACAAAAGTCTTAAAAATATCTTCAAAAGCTGAGTTGGGGAACTGAAATTCATAACTCAAGTGGACACTTAAAATTATGGACTCGGAGAGGAAGGTGACTTTATGGCACATAACAATTTTGCTCACTCCCAGCTATACCCTTGCTGTTTCACAGCTGGTTATTACTTTTCCTTCTTTGTCCTAGACGAACTAACGCCTTTTTCAACTTTCACTGATCTAAGAGACACCTCTAGTCTTCAAGTACCAAGGACTTTTTTCCTGTACATCATCTAACTATTAAAGTAATCCACTTAAGCTCAAAGTAGTTTAAATATCGTTCAAAGCTTATGATATCTGTATCAGCCCTGAGGAAGATCTCATGTGTCCAAAATCTTGCTTATGTTTTCCCCTCATTTTGTCATATATTCTAATCAATAATACTACTTTTCCCTGTAAATATTCTGCCTTTTTATATCCTGTACCACCCCTACCTACAACAACACGACTACACAAATATTTCAGCTTATGAAACACTGAATCATGCATTTCCAAAGAAAATTCACCTGGATTTCAAGCAACACCAATGCTTTATAGCATCTGCATTTACAAAACATAGAATCATGCGAATGAGAATGATTTTAGAGCAGCTCCCATCCGATAAAGCCTGGGGAATACGTTATGGCTATTTAAATTTGAGATCCTATAAAACCTCTGTGCATGCTGGATTCAAAGATGGATTTGTTTTACAACAGTCTACTTTTCTGTAGCAAAACATGTAATTCCCAGGTGGAGTTAAAAGTAAGAGCACTTTGTTTCCATGCAAACACTAGGGAAGTCTGACAGGTGACTGGACTACAAGGTCCAAGACTTTCCAAGCCTGTCCTTGCCTCCTCCATTCAAACTGTGCCCTGCCACATGTTGTTCCCCTTTCAGTTTTGTCTTGGGGGGCCTTTTATGCTCCTGACATGGGACCAGCATTTGGAGGTGCTGTGTGTGAGCGTTTCAGTGACAACTCAGACACTGGGCACACTTTGCATGTTTCAGAAAACAATGTGTCTGGTGGCTTCTTAAATCCCCAAACCCCGGCAGTGTAACCTGTCCTGTGCAGGGAGTCCAGCACGCCCTCCCGGATTGCTGGGACAGGCCCTCATTACCATCAGCTTGGTGACCCACATGGTTTCATGGGTCCTGGCACCTGCACAGTTCTCCATCCTCCCCCGAAATCTCCAGGGATTATTTTTGCTTTTGAAGAGCTGTCATCACTGCCAGGGGCTCAGCGCACCCTGTTTGGGAGCACCTGTGTGGAGCAGGTACCAGCCAAGGATGTCCCAAAAAACTTGCGCTCTTTCACGATGTAACTGGGATTTTATAGCCAGGAGATATTTCCTGGATTTTTGCTTTTGTCTTTAAATCACATTTCTTGCCTCAGCCTGCCAGACCTCTGACTAAATGGCATTTGATAGCTTTCAGGACACAGTGTGAGAACTTGTTGTTCCTAAGTTTCGAGAGCAGAGAAGGGGAGGGAGAGGAAGCTGTCCACAGAGCCCCAAGGAGTGCCGAGGACATGGGCAAGCTCTGGCAGTAGCTGAAACCAGGTAATAACATTGGTAAAAAAACCAGCAATGTAGCTAGGGCAGTAAATAAATAAATAAATAAATAATGTAATTTTTTTTCTGGGTTGAATCAGATAGATGTTTGAGATCAGAAGGTGGATTCTTACTCCATCATTTTTCATGCTGCATCATTTTTCACATCAAGTGAAAATAGATAATGGAGAATGAAAATGGTTTTACAAAATGATATTGGCAGGGGCATTCCAGCCTGTGAGCTAATAATTAACTGTTGCTAATTTTGTTAAAGATCATGTTATTTTTTGTCTTAGCTTTGACAATTATTTTTCCTCATTTTAACACAATTCCTTCTATTTAATGTCTTTGTCACCTTGTGTGAGAAAACTTCATTTCCACTGCTTTTCCCACATGTCTAAATATGCTAGTTATTTTTTTAAAAATTATTAAATCTCCCTTGAACAACCACAGTGATTGAACAGATTTTTCTGATTTCCTGTGGTATTGTGCACACTGACTGCCTTCAGCGGAGGTCTCTTCCAGTAGCTGCCTCAGGGGATTCTCTTGAGAATATATAATTTGAATTAAACATTCTTCTCATATAAGCAACGCAATTAGAAAAAATTACACAATTAATTCTGATATTGGTATACTGCTGAGAAAACCTCCCTTAGTTTTCTGAATTTAATGCAATTCAAGAAAGTACCACAATTTAACCACAGCAAATCCCTAGCTCTGACCCTTCAATATTTAAAGAGCAAATTCAGTCTTCTCAGCCTCTGCCAGACTCTGAAAACCTTTTGAAAACTCACCATCCATGACTAGCTGTGCTCTGTGGGCATAGGTCTGGCATGCCACAACATTATTCAGAAATCTTTCCACCTCACACAGCCACCCTTGTACATTTTATGCATAGGAATGAAAAGAACTGTGTGCCACATTGCCACTGTTCTTCCAGTTATCCTTTCAATTTTTTACAGTTTTGCTAAAAAACCCCAAAAGCAAACCAACACTGTAGCGATCTGTAGATGCCAGCAGTGAGGTCACTTACCCTCACCTGCACCAGCCACAGGCACCAAATTAATCTCACAGAGATTTGGAAACCTAGGAAGTATGAGACAATTCAAGCTGCATATATTGGCAATGCTCAGCGCCATAGGTACCAGCTGTCAGAGCAGTGCAGCCTGTCCTACCAGACAAGTCTACTCTAAGATTATAAAACATTCTCTTAATTATCAATTCCAAATGAATCACTTCTTGCATCTAAGTGGACATGCACTAGTGAATCCAAAGCCATGAACCAGAGAGGGAGTAATTTCTTAGATCAGATCATCACTGATTCAACAATTCAGTTATTTTTTGGCCAAATACTGTGCTTACAGAGTGGAAAAAAAAGAATGTACACTAGGGTCAATAAAATTCTCTGAAATTTAAATACATTTCAGTCCTTCAGAAAATGGTATTTAATTTGTTCAGGCTTTTGATCACTTACAGGGAAATTCAATGTAGGACCCATTACACCACTACGCTTTTAAAAAATGTTACCTGCTTATCTAAACCAAAACATCACGATAATTTTAAGTCTGTTTTACTAAGATTCCAGAAAGTAAAGACAATTTATTTTTGATATAAATAAATCCTATCAGCGATGTCCATGGCTCATATAAACTCTTCAAGATCCTTCTTTCCTAATCGTCTTTCCTGAAATAATCTTTCATCTGGTGGCTCGTGATATGATTCAGGGGAAGAATGTCCATGGCAATTTTGTAAACATGTGATGACAGAGAAGAAGGTAGGACTGAAAAATCACACTATTTCAGAGGACTGTCATTACGCAAAAGTTAATAAATCACATATGCCACTTCACTTAATATCAACAACAGTGTGTGGACATTATTAGGGATTTTGAGCCCTTACTGTTCAATAAACATATAAACCCTCTGATTTTCACAGCACAGTCTATAGCCCAGAACTGAATTTGGGGGGTTTAAAGGGGCCTTATGGATTTTTGACATAGAAGTCACTGGTTTTGTTTTGACATGCAGTATTTGCTTCAAACTAGGTTAACGTGAGAAGCAGTCAGGGAGCATTAGAAAGCCAGCAAACACAGATCATGCACTCAAGCATTCCCTGAGGATGCACACAGCCTTGCTGCAAGCTGGGAGATGCACATAAAGCTGGTGAAGGCACACAAACAAGACACAATGCCAGCTATGCAGATGGATGGATTATGGAAATACCCAGTGTTGCAGGACATTCCCAACCAGCAGCAAGTGGTCCCAATGAGCATGTACACTGCACAGCTCTGAAAGAAAGAAACTGTGGCCATTGGAACGAAAGGGAGATGTCAGCAGTCATCACAAAACTTTAGGAAAATTTGGAGTTCTGTGAATCTCTTTCAAACAAAGTGACAGAGACTTTGGATGCTGATATCCCAGGCCACCCGTAGCAGCTCTTTCCAAAGGCATGCAAAAGCGGGAGAGGGGAGGGACGATAAGACCAGAGTACAGGAATCCATCATGCTTGCGTGTAGGTATCATCACTCTCATACTGCTAAAGAATAATGGTTATTATGGGCTGAAATGTCTCATTCTCAACTTGGTGTATTGGAGGAGGAGTTCATTTTTTGCATACCTCCAGTGAATATGTGTCTGACAGTGACATGGCCTTCCAGACCAGTGTGATCAGTCAATCCTGTGACAGAGGCTGCCAAAGCCACTTTGTGCTGACATGGCTCATGCCTTCCAGTCATGCATTGAACAGGATTTGAGGGTCCACACAGAATTAACCTTAAAAGCACCTTTGTGATTCAGGTTTCTATCTCACACCTCTTAGCTGTGCTTCCATTTTCCCTGCAGCCATGATATTTTCCCTCCACGATTTTTCTGATTCCTGTTTTTTCTGTTTCTAAGAAAGGTGGGTACTGCTCTATGGGTGGGTACCACCTAGACGAGTAGTACTGGAGATATGCATGGAACATCTTATAAATTACAAACTGCTGATATTTAAGAAGTCAGTCTTATTTTTTATGGATATTGAGTTTTTGTTTCTTTCCTCTCTCAAAGCGAAGAGACGAAATTCAGTTTTCATAAAAAATAGCTATGGCATCTAAAAGAATTAATTTTTACTAGTTGTCCTTTGAATTTAAATCAGAACTTTGTGTCTCTTCAGGTCTGATCTTTGCATTTCCAAAATGCCACAGTAATTTTGTTTCTGTGACTATTAATGACTTGGACATGGGTCATGCTGCTACCGTACAAAGAATTACATTGAGAAATTACCAAAAGTCACAGTCTTGAATCTCTTGGAACTGTGAAAAATAGTTCAGTTGAGCCTTGCTATTGAGAAACTATAGACCTGCTTGATTTTCAAAAGAGTTTCTGAAAACTGTAACAAATATAAAATAGATGACAGGTGAAATTCTCTAGATTTTCGTTGTTGGCACCCCAACAGGCTAAGAGTTGTAATTTCCAAAGACAATATACACATCCCTAATCAGGCATCAACCTGAAGGAAAATCCATGGGTGTCCTCCTACTCACGAAAATATATTGAGTAACTGTCGTGGTTTAGCACAGCTTGGGGTTTAGCCAAGGAAAAATATTCACTAGCCACGGAAGTGATGTTTTTGCAAGGGGCTGTTCTAATTTTCTCCAGACCTGACAGAACCAATCAGCTGGCTAATTTGAACACTGACAACTCTGTTAAGCCACTTAAGAAGCTGAACATACCTCCGTAAAGACACATTTAAGTACGAACAAGCCCGGGAAGCTCTCTCGTGCTTCCAGTTTTTGGACAGGTGGCTGGGCCTTGCTCGCATGGCCCTGCAGGGCCAGGCCTCAGCCCTGCTCCGTGCGGGCTGGCCCCATGGCGCGGCTCGGCCAGCCTTCCCCCCAGGCACCGCAGCGCCGGCCCGGGCCAGCCAGGAGAGACAGCCACCCCAAAGCCGGGCGGCCCTGCTCCATCCGCAGTCCCGGCCACTCCTGCCCTGTTGAAGGCCTGTCCCCAGTGCAGCCACCAAAAATGAAGTTTTACACCACCACAGCTCCAGCCGCCACCCGGCAGAGATCCCGTGACCAACGGCGAGAGGCAAACTCCAGCTGCAAGGCCCGGGTGAGATGAACTCTTGTACGGCAAGATTCCTCAGAACAGATGAAGCCTGCAGACATGAATCCTCTCTCAGGTCAGAGGAAAGGGAAAAGTGAAGGCACGTGAAAAAAACACCATAGAGACACCAAAATCAGTGAAGAAGGAAGAGCTGAAGTTCAGAGAGAGGAGAAAGAGGAGATGCTTCAAACCTAGAAGCTGAAATTATTTTGTAAGGCTATGGTAATGGACTATAATACATCAGAATACCCTGTAATTTCATGAAAAAGCATGGGGGGAATGGAGCGTTCAACTGCAACCCTGAGCAAAGGCACCTGTGCTGAACAAGCAAATGCTGAAGTAGCCGTGATCTAATGAGAAGCTTGAACAGAGACAGGTGAAAGTGATGAAACTTCTTGCCCCCAGAGAGAAGAAGACCTCTGTTCCTAGAGATGAAGATGATCCCAGAGACAGATGAAGACAACCTTTGCTTTTGAACAGCTTATCCTTAAACTAGTACCCCATTAGCTAGAGATTGAACCCTCGAAAACAGCTGTGGGAAAAGCTGTAAGTCGAGGGAAGGGACTTCTACATTGCAATCAGATTTCCATTCCCGGGCAGCTGATTCGCTGTGATTTTGAAGCCACGAGAGAACTGTTTCTTGTGGAAAAGCCCCATGGCTGGCAAAAGAGACTTCTCTCCCTAAGTGAACGGAAAAAGATTATTATAGAGGTGGTAAATCTGACTGAAAATCCCAGGTTTTGTCTCTTTACACTGCCAGTGGGAAAGGAATGAAGGGGTTGTAGGGAAGGAGAAGTGTTCTGAAGGTTTATTCTGACTCTTACCATTTTCTTTTCTTTTCTTTCAGTTCTGTTAATAAACTTCTTTATATTCTTTAAAGTTTTGAGCCTGCTTTCGCCCTTCTAATCCTTATCTCACAGAAAGTAAGAAATGTGTACAAAACCACTACAGTAACCAACAAGCAGCCCTTCAAAAAATCAAAGGTAAATAGGTATAGAGGTCACCTTCTGTAGTTTGTCTTTAATTGTTATCCTCAAATGCACGGAACACTTACTCAGAATTAGATTCCTACAATGTCTACTGAACTGTTCAAACATTGCAAAAGAAATGTCTTTATATAAATAACTAACTACACTTCAAAAAATTAATGCAATTTTAAAGATGGAAATCTTAACCCGCAAACTATCAACTGAAGTCAAAATTAAGGTTTCCACGGCAACCTGAGCTACCTTTGCATTCCAAACCACCAAGGAAGGGAAGAAGGACGCAGCAAAGCAGAGCCTGAAAGGCAAGACCAGAGGGACATGAGAGCTGTGTCCCGTGCTTGAGCCCCCAACACACTGTCATAGCTCACAATTCCTCTGACATATAGACATGTAAGGATTATAAACTTCACATAAATACTATGGCATAC
Source organism: Oriolus oriolus (assembly GCA_013400235.1). Lineage (NCBI taxonomy): Eukaryota > Metazoa > Chordata > Aves > Passeriformes > Corvidae > Oriolus > Oriolus oriolus. The sequence continues at coordinate 370,858 of VXBT01011620.1, forward strand.
TAAATAATTAAAGATGAGGGATTTAACTGGTCATGGGGTCTTTGCCTACTCCCTTCCATTCTTTCAGTTCAGAGCAACAATTTTCCTGGTTGAAAGATTAACTACTTTAGTAGTTTAATTAAAGTAAAGATAGGTTTCTAGTTTTAGTATTACTTGAAGTCCGATAGGATTTCTATGTATTATACCATTGGGTCCACTTCCCGTTCTCTGTCTGAAAAATATTTTTATTTTAAAAGAGCAGGCAAAAGTTTTTTTTTTTTTTAATAGCAGGCTTTTTCCCCTTTCTCCTCACAGCTTCTTTAAAAGGTTATCATCAATAAAGTCTCATTCCCTCTCTGGTTACCAGTAAAGGATCTGTGGAGTATCCCCTGATAAAAAGGGAAAGCCAAGCCTCAAAGAGCAGAAGAGAAATATAAAAGGTCTGTAGGCAGTGAGAGTGACTGGATGCATTATTCCCAGTCTTTGGGATGAAATACCAGTTTCTGTTGTCCTTGACTTTTTCTTCTTCTGCAGGAGACTGGTCATTATTGGAATGTAACACTTTGTTGTCTTGAAGATAGTGAAAATACAGTTCACAAAAATCTGAGATTCATTCTGCTTTCAGCAGTAAGCTAAAATGATTGCTGCTTTTTCAAAATGTATATTCTGTGTGCTCCAAATACAGCTAGATGTAAAATACAGTATCAGGGACAAATCAATTATTTATTATATAATCTTGAACAAATCTCTTAAAAAAATTTGAGCATGAAAATAACTCATGTGTGACAAAACCAAACCTCTAAGATGTACAGATAAGGAATGTATGACAAGAGAAATTATACTTCCTGAACAGGGATTTCAAACTTGTCAATACTCACAGTTCAGGGACTACTAGGAAAAGGTATTCTTCAAACAGATGTGGTTTTTTCAGCTTTCAGATATTTCATTATGCTCTGAAAACCCTTTTCTATCTTCCTTGTGGAGAAAAACAGCCCAGTTCAACACATGGGACTCTTGGTAGGGTACTTACTACACTGTGCTTGCACTGCAACAGCCAGGCTTCAAAAGCCTACTTGTCCCACATGTCACATGCAAACTACACCCAGGAATCAAACCAGGTTCCCTGTGGGCCATTCTTCTGAGCTTAACACCACAGAAACAGAAACACAGAAAAGCAATCAAGGTTGAATTTTGTGTGTTTTGTGAATCACAAAGCAGTGTGTGTCTGTGTTCTCACGGCAGCAGATACAGTGGATTACAAAGCAGGCAGGCTCTCTTTGATCCCTGAAAGGAGAGAGGGAAGCTGTCCTGCTCAAAGCCCAGCTCAGTCTGGGGAGAAAGCACATTTTCACAACAGTTATTTTCTTTTTATCACTGTAGTCGTTTGCAGCTCTCCAGAGGATGTGATGCTAACTCCCATGATTGATGGGCAAGAGGTTATGAGACACTGCCGTAGCCTAATTGTGTGTGTCTAGGCATGGCTACATCCATTCTGGGGGCAGCCTCTCAGAGGGACAGAGGCACATCTCCACCCCAACTGCACCTCAACTAGAACAGTGTATATATAAGCCAAAATGGCACTGCTGCTGAGGGTGAGCAGATGCTTTCTATTGAAAATCCCATTTTCAAAAATCCATCACTTAAATACACTTTAATAACTTGGAATATTTTTTCCCCACCACTGTATTAGATTTCTTTTTTTATTTTTAGCTGAAAGGGTTCAGTGTTTTTCTTTACTTCAGCAGCACTGCCTCCCTCTGCCCACAAGCTGGATTATGCTCAGGGAATAAATTCAGGCTGAGCAGTGGAAACAACTCTCTGCAGCATATTGTTCTTGCGCAGAACTCCAAGGTTTGGCTGCAGATGCTAGAAAACACATTTCTACTGGCACTCAGCTGGATGAGAGGGTTGACCAATGTTACTGGGAGGCTGTCAGTCAGTGGAGCAGGAGACTACAGGATGAGAAAGGACAATGATTTTATGGTTAAGGCAACGGGCTGCCACACTGGAGAGTGACCTGGACTGCAAAACCAAATCCCTATGGGAGAGTGATACATCACCCAAACCAAATGTTTTACATGTAGTTGAAATTTGCATGTTCCTCCTCCTCTGAGCATCCCACACAAGGCCTTCTGATGTGATTTTTGGAAGGGGTGTCTCTGTGAAGGGGTCAGTGAGAAATGTCCTTCCAGCAATTAATGAAAAGATCAGTGATAAAGAGAAGTTCTTCTGCATTTGTGTTTGGAGCTGGCTACAGCTATTTGTTACAAATTCATTACAGAGTTGGAGAGCAGACAGTGGATAAGGATTGAGGCCACACTTTACACAAGGCAACTACCAAAAAGTGATGAAGAACTCTTTTGCCTTTGAAGCTTAAACCAAATTTTCCTGATGGGTTGGGGTTTTTTGCACAGCTACAAGCATTCTTGTCTCTATAACTGGTGTGCTCACATACAGTCACACATCTAAACAAGTAGGCCTGTAGTCTGCATAGAAACTGAAGAAGGATATGCATCTTTTAAAAACTGCCTCTACTCCAAACTGTTTTCATCCCTTGAAATGAGATTTTCTTTAATAGATGGTGGCTGGATTAAAAGCTGTGCACTCAGCTTTTCTTCTAGGGTACCAAATATGAAGAATATTTAATGTGACAAAAACCTCACATGTTTATCAATATTTTATTAGCAGTGGAATGTGTCTTCCTCAATGCCTTTTGGCAATATTAATTTAGTGTACTCTTCACAGTTAAAGGAAATCACCTGCTGTTTCATATCAGTACAAAAAAGGAAAACAGAAGTCTTCAAGGGCTCATTATCAGCTTCTCTTCATAAAGGACATCTCATTTGTTTGATTCCCTTATTAGATTGCTCTTTTCTTTGTTATCCAGAAAAAAAGCACATAACAACAACAATAAATCTAGTTAATTGTGTGAAAGGCTTTCATGTACTTTTTGTGTGTACAGGAACAAACAGATTTTGTACCTCTTACTGTTTTTCTCATTTAAGTACATTAATATTTTCAAAGGCAACAAATAAAATCTTGGTTTCAAAGCCCTGTAGTTAAAATACTACTTTAATTTAGAAGATTAAAAAAATGATTGAGAGGGAGATGCAGAGCTAAAAATGTAGAATGCAAAATGTGTCTGGCTCTGGAGCTCCTTTTAATGTGGCAGCAAGAACATAACAAATTTTCTGTGACCTTGCTTTGTGACCAGCTCATGTAATTTGGTAGAGGATGTCATTGTAGTAATTACATATTGGGTTCCCTGCTGCCATAGTTATCCATGGTGTTGTGGGGCTCAGAGGAGCAGTGCTTCAGTGTGATGGATTGCTATGGAAAATTGACCATACTAGAAAGCAAGCTGTCTGATAAAAACAGGCTATCATACAATTGCTTCCTTGACCACCACCCCAGGGGTGGGTTTCAAGCATAAAAAAAATGAGTTTTAGTGATTGGAAAATGACGTTTTGCACAATATTGTTTCACTCTTGGCATTCAAATAAAACAAATTGGCCAATGAGAATCAAGTTCCCCAAAACTGAAGATATAAATAAATAACAGTATTTTACACAGCCAGGGCATCTTTCTCCAGTCTATTGAGAGTATCAGATGTGACCTTGGGGGTCAGCTAATCTCTGTTGCCTGCAGCAGAATGGGATACTAAACATGACCTGTCCTCTGCAGTCAGCCCAGAACTTCTCATGCTTCTCACGTACAGAAAGAAAGCTTCCTAACAGTGAGAAGACAGATAATTCCCTCCTATTTTCTGCTTATTACAGGCTGATGTGCTGCTAAATCACTATATTAGGTATATTTTAATTGTAAAACATAAATTTCCTTAGAAAGACTATGATTATTCTTTCACAACAGTGGACTGCAAGTAGTGAGCAACATTTATTTCCCTCATTATTTAATTTCTATCTGCAAGCCTAGCAAAGGCATGACCCATTTACAGCCAGGTTTCCAAAATCTCAACTTGTATCTCCACTTAATTCTTTCTGAGAAAAACCCCACTTTTCTGTTTTTCACTAGAAATATTTTGTTGGAAACAAATATTTACTTCCCTTCCTATTCCAATTGTTTGCAAATTCCATGGAAGTCTTGCTCAAAATCCCATTTTTGGACCAAGATATATTAAAGAAAGTTTCATTCTAAATTAAAACATTTAATTTATACATTTTTTTAACAACAAAAAAAAGACCTTAGAAAAAGGAACATATTTGCACGAAGTAATTGGAAAATGAGAGCCAGAAAACCATTTGGATTTGCAAAATGAAGAACACTGCAGAAAACTTGGCCAAGGAAATATTATCCTAATAATATCTATCCTCCTGTGCAAATGGATTACGATTACAATCTTTAATTACACAGCCATATCCTGTTTTTCCACTGCTCCTTTCAGATCCCAGTTTCAACAGCGTGCCAGGAACAATCCTGGAGGGGTGCTCACTGAGCAGTGAGGGCTCAGTACCAACTCACCACCTGCCTCCTGTGGTGGTCATCAAGCAGGCTGTCCACCAAGTGACAACAGGCACAAAGCATTGCAAAGATAACTTTCTTTTTTAATTGATTTTTTTTTTTATTTTCACAGAATATTCTGAGTTGGAAGGGACCCACAAGGATCACTGAATCCAGCTCCTAAGTGAATGGCCCATATGGGGATTTAACCCATAACCATGGCTTTATTAGCACCATGCTCTAATCTCAGTGCCATTTATATGATGACTGAGCTAATCTCAGTGCCACTTATATAATGATTACTTAAAAATATTGTGCCTTGTTACACTCAGGCTCTTCCCACTCATAAAACCACCTGTAGGCCACCAACCACATGACCAGGAACACCTATAAAGATTTCTGGAACAGCCTATTGGTTCATACTGGCAGGCACTCATGCTGGGGAGCTCATGGTTTAATGTCTGCACTCTTAAAGTTGAGCCTGAAGGACATACCCAAAGCTGGTGAAGAAAGAAAACTGGAGTGTCCAAAGCTTATGTAGAAATCTCAGAAATCTGCCTTCCAATTTTTCTCAGATTGATCAGAAATAGCTTATCCAAAGTACTGTGTAGAAAGACAAGTTGGGAACACTTAACCCAGCAATTCACAGAGAATTAAGAAAATACACACATGGATACAGCAAATTGTGAATTTAAAGGAGTGTTTGTACAAGAAGAAGGCAATATCTCATTAGGGATGGGGAATCTGCACAAAAAAGACTAAGAATAGCTAGAAGGGACAAGTTTAATATGTAATTTCTTTGGGAAGTGACTAGAGTTGGTTCAACAGAAATAATTACACTGAAGATCAATGGCAAGGATAAACAAGGAAATACCCTGAGCAGATATCAGATAATTTATTTGTTTTATGAATGAAGCCAGGCAGTGCTTTCCCTAAGAAATCTACAAGCACAGCCAGTGATTGTCCAGCATGTAAGTACTCATCTAGGGAAGCCATTAGCAGGAAGGTAGCAGGAAGGCTCTGCCAAGGCTCTCAGCCAAACAAGTCATTAATAATTGAGGGGCAGAGACGTATATCTGATGCAGATAATAGAATTTTAAACAATTACCAATACAGAACGACAGACAGAATTGCAGACAACTAGCACGTTTTGTCAGTCCCTCTTAACATTTCTCTTCAGGATGCAAGTTTCTACAGAATAATATCTACTTTTCTATATATGTGCAGGCATGTGGGTTTTGTGTGAATGTGTGTGCACCCAATATTTACCAGGTCAGAGACATGGGCACATAAATAAGCACCATGAGGTGAATGCTACTAAAAGACAAGTTATAACTAAGAGCCAATAGGGAAAATTACTTTGAAAAAAAGAAGTAGAGAAAAAAAGAGAAAAATCTTCAAGCAAATCGAGATTCACAGAACTGAAAACTGCTGAAATCAAGGAAATTTGTAATACAATATGTCATGGCCAATTAGACATAGCAGAAAAATCTCCAGCCAGTAAAAGTATTCATGTGCAATGCATTTTTGTTGAATGGATTCACTCATTCCTTTGTGCATTTACTTCTCTCCTATAGCCAATGAAAATTACACCCAAGAGAAATTAGACACTGGTATTGCTGCATTAAGCTGGTGCAGGCCAAAACATGTTCTCTGTAAATCAGGATTATGACTACTTAAAAGATGTACAGCAAGAGTTTCCTAACCATTCCACAGAATTATTTGTCACATAAAACTATCTGCTTTACTAAAACAGGACACTAAAAAGCATAAACACCAGCTTGGGGCAGCTCAAAGAGCGGTCATGTGGATGTGTTTTGGTTTCTTTTTCCTTTGGGCCATTTAAGATAACCTTTCATGTGTCCATGACTCCATGCAGGCACACACGTGCCTTAGCTGGTGGCTGTGTACTTAAAATTGATGTGCACATAAGAGAATGAAATGTATGTTCTTTATAGCTCTTTATCAGAACCATATTATGATCCAAATGATGTGTCACACCTTCTCAGTAGCTCTTCACGCAGGTATGGAAAGTTATTTGCTAATAACAATCACAAATACAGCAAGTGGAAGAACAATTTTCACAGAATGTTAGAATGGTTTGGGTTGGAAGGGGCCTTAAAGATCCTCTAGTTCCAACCTCCTGCTGTGGGCAGGGACACATTTCACTGGACCAGCTTGCTGAAAGACCCATCCAGCCTGGCCTTGAACACTGCTAGGGATGGGAAATACACAGCTTCTCTGGGCACCCTGTTCCAGTGCCTCACCACCTGCAGAGTGAAGAGTTTCTTCCTCATGTCCAATCTAAATGTGCCCTCTTTCCGTTTAAAGCCATTAACCATTGTCCTATTGCTACAACTGACAGAGCTTTCTGATAAGACTGGCCAGAAGAAGACCCCTTTACACTGAATGAACAAAATGAAATATTAAAACATCTAATAGAAATTAGTAATTATGACTTGAAGTAAAACCACTTGGGAAGCATTAGGAAGTCCAATACTGCTTTCTGCCTTTTTTATAGCGTGTGACTTGCAAAGAAACAGTGATGAATATGAGTGGTGTGACCAGTTACCACATTTATGAATGAAACAGAAAGAGGAGAGTGAGGAAATATATGCTGAGGTTGTGGGAAAGATTGATGTCTCTGTTGTTTTAAAAGGTACCAGAGCTAAGTGAGACTGCTAGTTGCGTGCTTCGTGAAGGCTTCTCAGTGTGTGCAGGGGAACTCATTCAAGCATGAAAGAGCAGCCAGGAAATGCTGGCCTTGAAGGAATAACTCACTACTTCAATATTAACCATGTGTAAATTATTTAGCCTGCTCTTTACACAGATTTTCAGTTGAGGAAAAAGCAATGAAAAATCACCAGCAACTATCAAGTCTGGACTCTTCGCCTCAGAAGATGTGAATGTGTTGAACTCCGCCAATCTCCCTCCTTGAATCACTCCATATCAACCCCTTTATACTTCAACTTGCACTTTTTTGAATTGTACCACACTTAGCTTTTAAGAGACACACACTAAAGAACAATAACTGTCACCAAAGTGGATCTCAGAATCACATGATCTGCTTTGTACATTGCTTCAAAGGGGTTGTTTTAGAAGGGGATGGTTGTTTCCCTCATTGTATTCTGTAGTGATAACTTGCTCTTCAGTTGTAGAGAGGAGCAATCCCTTCTTTTTCAAAGATCCTAACTCCCTCAGTTTATGCCTAATGTGCTGCTGACAATAACAATATAACATCTACCAGGTCGTTTACAGGCCAATATGACCAGAAGACAATGTTTATTATAAATTATCTCTAAAAACTCTCTCTGGAAACATTAACCTCTGCAGAAATCAATGCATTTCTCTGCATTAAAGAAAAAAAAAAGGTGTTTATTATTTCTGCTGCTTTCAGCCAGAGTTCTTGTGCAGAGTTTGGCTGCCCAAGTCGTCAAGGCATTGTTAAACATCTCTGCCCATAAAATAGCACAAGTTCGTAACTTCAGATCTCCCTTTGGACTTCTGAGCTGTACAACTAGAGAACTTGGCCAAGAGATGCTTCTGAGGTGCTCAAAACAAATTGCATACCAACTTGTGGACGTCATAAAATAAATAAGTGATAAATAGAAAAAAATCTTGTTACAAATAAGTGACCAAAGTATATGCAACGGACTAAATCAGAAAAAGGAAGGACGTTGAAGTATGATTTTTTTTGTTTTGTTTTGTTTTGTTTGTTTTGGTTTTTTTTCTGTTGGCTCTGTGTGTGTGTTCATATCTCTACAATTAAATAGTATTTATTGAGGAGAGACATTTCAGCAGTGGACATTGCTGGTCCCTTCCTCCAGCCACCCTGGGAGCCAGCAGGAGCCTGCAAGAAATGCTCAGTGCCCCTGTGCAACCCAGTGGTGCAGGTGGAATACACATCACTTCTCAGGATCTCCTTTGGATGACAGCACTTCCGCAACCTCCCACACGACCATTCCTGCCTACAGTATCCGTTATTTAAAAAGGGGTTTTATAATGTCCCACTTGAGTGCTTCTGCAATTTTCACCCATTAGCTACTTGTTTTACCCACTTTGGGCATTGAGAACAGACTATTACTTCTTGCAACACCTTTTCATGACTTGAAGACTTACTGTATCTAGCCAGAATTTTCTTCCTTAGGCTGAAGAGCCCTGTTCATGTCAAATTACAAGGAATGGATTTTTTTCTGCCTTCCCAGTTTCTTGCAGAATACAATTTGTGCTATTCTAGCTATTGCACCAATTTTTTAAGGGTTTTTTCCCTCCTCCTGCCTATCTCCTTTTCCTTTTTACCTTCTCTTTCAGTGAAAATTCTACTAACAAAAAAAACCAATTCAAAAGTTAAAAGCCTAAAAAGAAGAGGCTGAAAACTTCTGCCAAAGAGAATTAATTTTTTCCTCTTTGAAAATGTGAATATACAATTATTTTCACATTTTCTGGAAAAAACAGCAATAGTTTTCTGCCACCTTAACACACAGTTGGACATATACAACAATATCTTAAAAATCGTTATGAATGTGCTATTATTTCCACTTAGTGCAAAAATAAGACAAGGAATGCTCTTACAATTATGATGACACATCTGTGATTCTGAAAAGGAGACTTTCTAAATGTAGGCTGCTTCCATTATACTTGAGTAAGTTAAGATGAATGAAAGCACTGATGAAATCATCTTGACTATTATATATGTGTAAAAATCAAAGCAGGAGAACTTCTGTTCATACAATGCTGCTGAGACATTCCTATAATGCTTAAAAATGTTCTGGCCTGACTATGTGTCTCGTATCTTGGTAGGAACAAACAGCAAAATACAGAGACTGACTGGAGAATCTGTGTACTGAAATTCACTGTCCTGACAGGGTGAGGAACCGTATCACACAGTGCTGTTCAGAGGCTTAAAAGGTGTGGGCTTTTTTAGCTATTTCTACATTGAAGTTCTACCCAAGTCTCTTTCCTCCTACACTAAAAACCTTCTGATTTCTAAATTTATTAAAATTTCACGTCTAAGTTTCTACACAGCCATATGTACCCAGATGTTTTCAAGCCAACATGGTCCTTTAATGTAATATTTTCTTTATCCTTGCTTGTATCTCCCCATCAAAATATTTATATACACAACTTTGTAATACTAAACAAGACAAATCTGTTATGTTTTATCTTATATATCAGGCTGTTCATCCTTCTGATCACTTTAGTAGCCCTTTTTCTGCATCTTTGGGGTGAAGGACACACTTATGCTGGAAACTGGGGGAAAGAAAAGCAAACCCAGAGAAAATTGGTGGACACTTCTCTCCAGACACCAGCTTACATGTTCAGCTGTAACTGCAGTGTTCCCTTACCGTATCTGCTAGCAGTCCTCAAAAGGTGACATGAAATAGATCCACCATAATGAAGCAACCATCACTGGTCACTACATGGCCACCCACGTGTAGAGAGGCTACACCTCCTCTGGACTTTCACTTTGCCAAACTATCAGAGACATGGGAATTTCCACTCACTTGTGGCTATGGAAAATTTCCTGCCACTGGCAGGCCTTTCTCCCTTTGTCCCAGGTGGAGTTAATCTCTTTGGATTAAGATGAAATTCTAAAGGAGGTCTCAACAAAGTCTTATGAGGTGGACTTCATATTCCTGTGCTGAAACAATCCTTTCTATTAATCTCTGGGATTGTTTCTAGTATTTTCGGAGTCACGTACCATTGATTATATTAATGGTCATAGCGTAGGAAATACAATCAGATCTTCCCATCGAGGTTTTTCCAGCTGATCGTCTTAGCCTACAGTAAAAATTCCTGTTATTAGTTGTATTTTTGTACAAGTGAATTTCATCCCACTTCTATTACTAGAGACTTCAAGGTCATCTGACTCTTTGTATGATAAACAAATCTCTTATTTATTGATGCAGCTTTCACACCTGAGATAGTCAGCAAATTTCATTAACAAACCCCCACCAAGGTCAGAAATTAAAATACTAAATAAGATTAGTCTCCAAATCAGTTTTGGAAGGACTCTATTAATATCTCCACCTTAGCCTAATGATTCCCTTTTCAGTGGCACCTGAGCTTGTCTTTTCTCTGGCCAGTTCCTCACCAGTAATGCAATTTGTACACTAAGACTGCTTTCTCCAGATGAACAACACTTTTTTAAGCTATATTGTATCAGCAATTTAGGGAGCTGGCACCTCCTGTGCCTGTAGACACTGTTGTCTTACCAAAGAGCCAAGCGACCCCTTTAAGAGGAAGTGCCAGGAACCAGAAACTGACTCTCATGGATATCCAACTGTGCTCCTGTCCCAGAAACACATGGGAAAATATTTCCCCATCTTAGTCAGTGTGGAAGCAAGAGGAATAGCTTTTCCCAGATGTCAAAGGAACAAATCAGCACAGTGCCCCTTGCAGATGGCTGCTCCTCATCCTGCTCCTACCACAAAGACCATTGCAGGAATGAAGGTCAGAGCTGCTCCTTGCTTGGGAGAGAGGGCCTTGAGAAGGAGATGGGAATATAACTCCTACCCTTCGCTTGCTGTACCCAAATGACTCCCTCAGGGATGTTTCTCTGCCTAGCCTTGTTATAGACCCTGATCCCTTGATCCTTCTCTTTTTTTTCTTGCCAGTAAGACAGAGTACTCTGTCACCACACACACGCTCACTCATCCTGGCTCTTTCATCTTTAATTCATGATTATTTTTTTTTCTGGCAGAGAAGATTTATTCAAACAAGAATCACTTGAGTACTAGCTGATAGCCTTCTTTATACAGGCAACCAGACTAGAGTTTCACAACAATCTCTACATGCTAGCATTAGCTTAATCTAAATGATGCTTCCTCAGAAAGCCCAGAGCGCCTTCACCTTTCATATTACACACTAAAGACCATATGGAAACTCATTTTAAAAAGAATGAAGTGCACTGACCTTCTGTCTTATTGCAACACTTCCAAAGATCATCAAAAGCCAGTACAAAGCTATCCTGACAGATATATGGAGCATGGTGTATTCTTTCATTGTTACCAACTGAAAGCAATTTTTATCAATTACACACACATCAAGCACAGATTACACACTGGCTAGGAGTTACTGCTGTCCTTATAGTTATTGTCAGTACTCTGCTGTGTTGGAGCTGACAAGGTTTTTGAACAGAAATAAACGTTTCCATTTAAGCAGTGAGGGATATCAACTGCAGTTAGTCCATACAAGCAATTAAATGAATTGAGCCTGCATTCTGTAGAGCTGCTCATTCATGTATTTTATTTAAGTTTTACTTCTTTGCATTTGAAAGAAGTAGGCAGACTCCAACCCTGATGACACTGTACAGTGACTGCAATGTGAAGGAACAGCACAAAGGGGTGAACAGTTTGTGCTGTGACAGCTAATAACCGGAGTGTGGTCTGAGAAAAACACAGACAAGGATAAACATCAACAAGAATCAACTTTAATGGACATTTCTGAGGACCACAGGAAGGTACCCTGTAGCCCCCATGATGTATTTCTTTAAAATAATATCCTATAAGGTATTAACTTAGCTTCACTGAATGTTCAACAGTTTATTTACTACAAAAGAAAGCAGAAAATGCTCTCTAACGTGTAACATTTTACTGATGTGAGAGAGGGGGAAAGAGAGAACAGGAACAGCTTGTAAGAGACTTGGATCATGTACTGGAAATTTTAGAGTATTTTGGATTCTCTGCTTGAAGCAGCTATTAAAGTATTTCCTCAAGGCTGAGTTAATTTAATGGCAAGGGAGTTCAAAACAATGTCAAATTATGCATTTTTAAACAACACTGAGTATTTATGCATCACGAAAGAGTATACAAGTTTGATTTATCTTTTTCTAGTATAGTCAGGATTTAGCATCAAGCCCAGAATTCATCTTTTGCCTCCTCAGTTTAAAATATTTAATGTTTCCTAATCCAACGTGGAGAGCTGGGAGACAAAAATAAATGGAGCGCACGACTTGCTGCTCTATTTTTGATAGCTCACTGATTTTTTTGAACACTACTGCTTACAGCATGTGAAAGATTTCTCAAGGATATAAATATTCAAAGTACAGGCAGGCCCTTTTCCTTTTGTTGTCAGTAAACTGGTTTCCAGTAATCTCAGAGGTAAAAAGAAAATGGAAGAGAAGCATGAGCCCCAATGTGCAGTATGGGAAAACCAAAGCACATTATGCCAAGTAAATGGTGCATGCCTCTTGAGTAATTAAAAGGATGCAGGAAAACATCTGGCCTCTTAAAAAAAGGAGTCAAGGGAGTGACTACTGGGGAACCAAACAAAGAAAAGAAAGATGTGTGTGCCCAGATTTCCCTCAAAATTATCAAACGCTACACTGACAGCAAGTGCAGTGACAGTGGCAGTGACAGCTCCCCAGAGCAGACCTGCGCCAGCAGACCAGCGCCTGAAAACAAAAGCCATAACACTGAGCACAAAAGTGCCTTGATGGAGGAGAGCTCATTTCAATAATACCCCAGTTATCCCCCACGTTCTCCCTCCAGGCTCTTGTGGATGGATATGTGTCTGTGCTGCAGCTGGGAGATGTGGCTGATCTGCATGTCCAAGACAGATAAAATCTAATAGCGGGGCTGGTGTGATGATTATCCAGCCAGCTTGGGCATATCAATCTGCATGACAGCCACACGTCCAGTGGCAGCACTGCTGGAATCACAAGCAAGATTTATGACCTTCTTAAAAGAAAATCCCAGTGTCCTTGACCTGCAATTGGAAGTGAATGCAAAAATAGGCATGATCTGACCTTCAAAGATTTACTCTGCAAGAGAGGGAAGGAGGGAATTCAGCTCCAGGTGAGGCACCTGTACATAGGTATGGCAAAGCAGGTGTGCCTGTGAACTGGGTATGGTACCAGCACCTCATCAGCAACCTGGAAAACACAGGTGGAGGAGTATAGTGGACTGTCCATCTCAAGGAGACACCAACACATGATCAGCTGAACAGGTTTCTATACTGTCCCCAGACTGCAGTCTGTGCCATCTATTTTAACTGGTCAGAGGAGACATTTTCTGATGACAGTGCATCCTGATATTTTCTATATCAGGATTTACTTTTGTGCTAATCTTCTGAGTGTTGTTGTCCTGCACCAGGATTTGAGACTGCAATATGTGCAGATGGAGGTCCCCCAAAGATGGGCAGATGTTGCCCTGAGCTGTTACACAGAGGCCTTTCTGCATAAATCTGAACTGAATCGCTTTCCTGACTTTGTGAGGGACATCCCAGAATTTCTGGGTAGATGAGACCTCATACTTCAAAGAAGCAAGAAGAGGAAGAGCTCCAGGAATAATACAGACACAGGAGGCAGCGGTGTTTTCCTAAAGGTCTTTTCACTTCCCAATGGGATACACCTGGCCTAGGGGCTATACCTGGGTTTTAGGTAGTGTCTTTAAAGAGTAAAATAAAAGAGTGCCAACGACCAAACTCAAGCACTGGGCTCTTGATTGTCCTAAATAATTAGTTCAATTTACTAATTCTATATTTTGACTATTTCACCTGCAAGTGTGTTAAATTCCCAGACTCCTGCAGCTCATTAGATCTCCAGACACAGATGCCGATTGTCCAGTGACCAAACACCAGGGCTTTGGCCACAAGAATCACCTATGAACAGCTCATGAGTCTTAAAAAGCTAGTGGTAAGCCATAGTCTACATGGGGCTGAGTCCACGAAAAGATTTGCTTTTAAGATGAAGTAAATGTTGCTTAAGTATGTTCAAATGCAGCATCACCCCTTCATTCGCTGTAGAATATTATCAGCATTTTCTTCCTCCACTGAAAAAAGCATGGACTGTCACTTTGAATCAAAAATTCTCCTATGAAAAGGGAAAGAAATGCATTACATATATGGTGATATATCACCCAGACCGCTTGTCCTTCCCAGTTACAGAGCAGTTTTAAAGAACTGCTAAGACAAAGTAAAAATTATGTAATCTGTCAATGACAATAACATGAGTTAAATAATGAAGGACCTGGAGAATGATAAAGGCGGAAAAAACATTTAAAGCTTTCACAGTTAAGTTTTTTCTATTTCACTTTACCTTACAAGTTCACAACCATGCAGTCTCAGCAGGGAGGTAGATGGAAATTTTCCTAACTATGATTTTATACAGGAATACCTACTACTTAGCTTACTCATTTGCACAGAAAATAAAAGGTGCAGAAGCAAAATACACATCAGAGGCGAAGTGACAAGACAGATGCCTAAAGTAATTCACAGAAAACCTCTGCAAGTATGAGTACATAGTTGCCTAATCCCACCTCCAGTATTGTCTCTGAAAGGAAAGAGACCTTTCAAAACAATCCTTGTAGGTTTCCACTGGAGTTTACATTTGTGTAAATATAAATATCCTGGACCAACAGTGTCAGCTGTGTCACACAGATGTAAAACGATCATCACAGACACTTCATTTTTCACTATGAAGACATCACCAGCCAATGCAATCAGTACAGTTTTACTTCATCTGACTTTGAACCACATAGCTCCAATGCTTGTGCCTTTACACAGAAACTGGAGTTCAAGATGGGAAAAATCAGTATTTTGGATAGTGTTTTGTCTCCACCACAGCAGAAAGATCAGTCAGATGTGAGGGGTTTTTATCCCCAAAGGAGCAAAGCAATTATTCACAGTCAGAAGTTAATGTAAGCAGTGAGAACAGCCTCCCTGGACAATACTGTGAGAATAAGTGAAGAATCCTTCCTCTTCTTTCTGCCCAGTGACAGTTCAAGACCTTTTTGCCAGAACACTCATATTTTTTCATTGAAAGCATTCTCAAAAGAGAAAATATACACCACTAATTACGCTCTATAGATGAGAAATGGGAGCACAGAAATTTTATTTTTACCTCCTTAATAAAATGATCCACCAGGTGCTTTGATTACCAACATATTTGCTACCCAGTGCACCTCTGTGTTTCTACCTTATCACAGGAAGTGTCCTCAGGCAATAAAGAGCCCTTCTGCACCAGCAGGAGGAAGGCAGCAGTATCTATTTGATTGCTGGTCAGAGGTCACTTGGTCTGTTCAGCCTGGAGAAGTGGAGACTGAGGGGAGACCCCACTGCAGTCCAAAACTTCCTCATGAGGGGAAGAGGAGGGGCAGGCACAGATCTCTTCTCTGTGGTGACCATTGGCGGGAGCCGAGGGAATGACACCAAGCTGTGTCAGAGGAGGGTTAGGGTGACTATCAGGAAAATTTTCTTCACCCAGAGGGGGGTTGGGCCCTGGCACAGGCTCCCCCAGGAAGTGGTCACTGCACCAGCCTGACAGAGCTCAAGAAACGTTTGGACAGTGCTCTGAGGCACATGGTGTGACTTTTGGGGATGGTCCTGTGCAGGGCCAGGAATTGGACTTTGATGACCCTTGTTGTTCCCTGCCAACTCACGATATTCTTTGACTCTATAAAGTTTAAAATTAGCTAATACTGATGTTGGCAATGAGAAAGGAAAAACATTGACAGGTTGAACTGCAAACATAGTATTTGTCCTACCAGCACACTGCCACCAGACTACACCATTTACTAAGACAGTTATACAAAACTTTATGCTTAATCATGCACCAATACAGGCCTTTGAGATTTGGGAACAATAATAATAATAATAATTGATGTTAATTAGCTTCACTCAACAATTCTTTTACACAAGTTTCCACACAAGTTTCAAGACTCAGTTGGAGGATCTCTTTATACCAATGAGAAACTTATTAAGAGTACTCAACCATATGCCTGTAGGCTCATTTAACTAAGTAAGGCTTCCTATTGTCACTGTCTTATCTTGGGAATTTATGGCTGTACTTATGACAAAATACAAGAAATTATGTTACTAAATTTGTTGTAACTGGAAGAAGAAGAAGAGATAAAATTATCTATTCACAGATGTTCTCAAATAGCAGACATAAGAACGATTCCTGCTTTCAGTTAGCATCCATTAGTTACTGACTCTGGAAATTATTAGGAGGCTGTACACAGCAGAAACATTTTTCAAAGCCCAGCAATATTTTGTAAAGATTCTTCTCACAGTGCTTCAATGCTAAAAATGTTTTGAGTTGTCTGACAAAAAATCAGAAATCATTGTCCAAAGCTCTAACAAAGGAGCAAATGGTGAGAGGCTACAGTCAGTCATGGATTCATCCTTAGAAGAGGAAGTAGAAAGCTTCAGTGAGGCTACTTAAAAAATGTTCTGAGCCACAGACTTTGACCATCTCCTTCACAGATGGCTATGTGGCTGTCGGACGAGATTCTTGGATTTTTTATCTCCTCTGACTTCCACCTTTATTTTTCTTTCTATGATGTTGCTTACATCCCTTAGGGAAGTTACATATATTTTTGTACTGTCCTGAGACAATGCTTCATTGTTTTTTTTCATACTTGTGCACAATGATTAGTGTCCTCCTGTCCTTTTTACTGTTTTCACATCATCCGACTACAAACATCTAGTTTAATCCACTGATATACTGCAAATTCATCACTGCAGTTCTAATATTTTTCTGTTCGTTCCTTTGGATTTACATCTGGTGAGGATTCTGTGAAAAAAGGGCTGGAGGAATCCTGTACAAAGGCTGCCCTGCTCGTCTTGGAGCTGTCTTCTTGATGAGGCTCTCGCCCTGGGTCCCCACCCAAGCCACCTCACAGTGACATCACAGCCATGCCCATCCCTGACCATGGACCAGCTGGTACAGAGCAGAACTCTAGCTAACAGGTAAATTGGGGCTTGACCAGACCTGCCTCATCACTGTGGCCTTGCCTGAAGATCACTGAGCTGGGCCTGTCCCTGGTTGTGGTGTCCAAACCTGATCCTGACCCTGACTCACTGATTTGTGTTCCTGCCTTAAGTGCAGACCTGCCTCATCCCCACAGACTGAACTTGCCTAATTACATACACTGCAAAGTAATGAGGGATGGTTGGAAAGACAGATGAGCATTATATTTCAGAATTTTATGAAGTTCTGCTTAATATTTTGACCTATATCTAGACTGAGTACTTTAAAAGAAAACTACTGGCATTGTTCCTGCATATCTGCTCAGCTTCTTCAGCTCTGAAATTAAGCTAATGGTTATAGTACTCCTGTGGTTTCCTACATCGCTACAGGAAGTCCGAAAGAACTATAACATTTTTTTGGAATTTAATCCCTTCAGGAACAGAACATAAATTAAAATAATTGCGGAGACATGGCAAGCTTTCAAAAACAATGCATTAATTATTAATCCCCTGAGATACGACATGCAGAGTTCTTTAATGGGTGCAAACTATATGTAGGAGGGGGTGGGTGAAAAGGATCCAGCTTGGCCTTAATTTTGTTTCTCTGTTTCTTTTTTACTCATCTTGAGCTATTGGACATCTTGCAAAGAACAATCTTTGATTGCTTGGCAGGTTGGAGAACTCTTCATCTTCTGGTGAAGTGGTCCAGACATTACGGTTTTGCAACCTTGACCTGCTCCATCTTTAGGAAGACAGATGTATCTAGGTCTAAATACTCTAGCTAGACCATTATGTGTACAAACCACAGCATCTTTTTCCTTCCCATAATACACCAGTTACTCCATTCGATTCCAACAGTGGGTGTAATACAATTTACCTAAATAAACCGGGACATACAAATTATTCACATTAAGATTACATCGTTTCCAATGGTTTCCCACTATGAAAACTACAAGGAAATCAAACCTCTTCTAGTTTTCTTTCAACACCTAATGTCAGGAAGGAAAGGATTCTTTTTGCTGTACCTTGCTTTATTGAGAATTTATCTACAATCGCTTTTGAAGAGAATCTGTTTATACTTTCACATTAATGTTTGTAGATGAACATAAAGAGTACCTGGTGATTCTCATAACAATAATGCTGATTTATAATTGAGAGCATACAAGACACAGAATAATCAGATAATGTTCTACAATACCAGGAATAATTAAAACTGTAACAGCAGAACAGCTCCTCCAAGTGAAAAAAAGAAGGCATGGATGGGCAAAGGAGATATCCAGACAGCAAGACAAAAATTTGTGGAAAATACCTTGCAGAATTTCCTTACTTCTACTCATCAATAGATTAAAAAAAAAATTAAAGACAGGAAGGTAATTAGCTGCTTGCCCCACAAGACATTAAGGAAATTGAAGTAACCCTTGCCTTCATATTATTGAAGATAGAACATGATCGTGCTGATAAGTAAAATATTATTTCTAAGATTTACAGCTTCCAAGCACAGAGACCTCAGATATCTGTTCCTTTCTTTTGTACACATATATGTACCACAGGGGCCTCCACTTGTCTGGTTAGTGTGATGTGCTGTGAGATGAAACTGCAGGGAGGAGCTCTCTGCCTGGAGGACGGAAGGCACATTGCTCCAACTTCCCCTTCTTCAGCACTTATCAAATATGCCTGGTCCCATCTTCTCACTGCAGAAGGTCCTCACCTGCCTGACTTCCAAAAGACAGGGTCCTATTTTTGGGGCACAACAGGTAGGAAAACGCGTTGTGCTGGATTTGTCTGGTAGGGCTGATGGGCCTTAACTCTTTGCTCTGCAATTTCTCTACTCTTAATGATAAACAAATTCTACTCAGTTTTAAAAAAAGTTTTTCTGAGTGTAGCTTCCAAGCAAAAGCCTACAGATTACAGAATCATAATTACTAAAAGATGAATACAGTAATGCTGAGGACTGACAAGAACGAACATGCCAAGAAGAAGGACAACCCAAAAACGAAACCAAATAAATCACCAGATGCCCCAGAAAGACCAGGGATTAGGTACTAATGGCACCTGTGCCAAAGACAATGATGAAGCACCAAGAGGGCAGCAGCCCAACAGACCTGAAGAATGCATCAGCTTCCAGACCTTAATTATACAAAGAGACCAAGACACTGTTGTTCCCCAGTACACACTGTAGAACCCATGGGACAACGTTATGCTTCTATTGTTTCTATTTGCCAGTATGCTGGAGGAGTTATTGGGAAGCCTTTTTTCGTAATAGCTGCTTGGAAGCTGTGAGATGCTCTTTTGGGAGCTGCTGAGTAGGAAGCAACACTTAGATAACAGCCAAGTGATTCAAAAAACAAGATGTGCCTCAGTCTTGGGATCAGAAATCCTAACACAAAGCAGTACTTTAAAAACCCAGCTTTTTCAAATACTGTGCTGTTTCAAATATCATCATGGACATCCATACATGTCTCCAGTTCCTTTTTCTACAGCTTGATCTTACTGCCATTATAAACATGGCTTGGTAAGTTTAAATTGGTTTATTCACTTACCATGATTTCTAAGACACATCCAGTTCCTGGTATGGGAACAGGTAGAAATGTTGCAGATTTATTTTAAACAAATACTGGCTGCACTGATAAATCATTCCAAATGATGCCGTAATTTATCATAATCAGTTAGTCAATTTGAACTTGCTCCAGTTAGAAGTGAAAAATTATTTTTAGTCTCTTAAGACATCAAGGCAACGTCAAACCTTGTTGCATTCTACCCCACAAAACGCTGCACAGAGAAGGCTGGGAGAGCAATATCAACTCAAACCAATTTTATAGCTTTTTTTTTTTTTGTTAAGAAGTGTGAGGCCTATCACATTCAAATATTACAAAAAACAAGCACTGATGATGCAAACACACCCTCCCTTTATTACCTATTACAGACAGGATGTTACAGGTGCATACTAGGGCAGTCTTCCTTTTGCAGGCACAAAATGCTTCGTTTACAAGCAGAGCAGGTAGCAATATTTCAGACTAAGATGATTTTTTTGCATGACTGTTAAGAAGTTATTTGTCATTGCATTGAAATGGTAGATACTTGAACCACTGTGAGCATGAACTGCACCGAAGTGGCATATTTCTGAGCCAGCATGGAATCATTTGTGGCTAAATCTCAAAAACAGCCCAGTAAACAAATTGAGGTAACTTCCTCAGAGACGAACACACAGATGAAAAAAAATATTATATACATTATATGTGTTCACTTGCACAGGTAACAAGAAAAAAAACCCAACAAAAAAAAAACTCTAAAAAAGTAGTTAGAACCATCTAAAGTATTGGTATTCCTATAGCTTTTGACTGAGAGGCAGTGCTTTCTCAAAACAAATCTTTCTGAGTTGTGAAATTTTAAAAGATTGCCTGGGACAAGATGCTTTCTTCTGGTTGAACATTTCACTCACAAACAACATACACCCTCGGTAGCAGGGTGACTCAGTTCACCAGCCATTTATTTCTAAGCTAAGATGTACAGAACTAAGAAAATAAAGAAAGTTATCCTAACGTGGCTTTCTGAACTCTCTCAAGTTTGAATTTGAAGATTTCTTTCTGCTGTGGAACAGCTGGTTCACCACTGCTCTGACAGCTCCATCTTTAGGAGGCTAAGATTATTTTCTCTTCCATTTTGCACATCCAAGACCTGCCTTTAATAACTTTCATGAGACAATACAAATGCACAACAGCACAATAGGTCACACCAAGAGCTTTGAAATCCAGCACAGGACAAACCCATCTGTGTTAATCTGCCTTTCGTGCAACTGGCAATTAGCCCACCCATGTTTCTGTACCTCTCCCACCTAAAATGGTGTCTATTCTCTATCACTGTAGAAGAAGGAAAATAATTTGACTTTCTAATTCTAAAGTACTTGTACACCATCGAAAATAACAATATATGTGGAAGGAAAATCATGTCTGGCCAATGCTGGGTATCCTCAGACAGTTTTGCCCCAGTTTCATTTCACAGCATGTAAGCTAAACTTGTGGTCTCCTAATACTGATTAATCACGACACAAAGAAAACAGCTAAATGCATGGTAGGCGACAAACTACAAATGTTACAAATACTCTTTGAAAAGAGCAAAGACACAAAGACATCACTGCAAATGAGAGTATCTGGGACTTCCATTAATTGGATTTTCAGCAGTGCATGGATATGTCCCCTTCATTTACAGAAATAATGCTAAGGGCCATCATCATCATGGTTTTTTTTGCAATATTTCTATTGCAGAGTATAAATAGGAATCTGTTCCTTGTTTTGCAATACACCTTTTCTCACTCTACACTGTAAAATAGTCATCTAAACATAAAAAAATCATTGAAGACACAAATAACTCAGATGGTTAAACATAGACAGAAAAATAAAAGCAAAATTTCTGTCAAAATACATCATCTGCAATAAAGCTGGCAGAGCTCTATGAGGGCACAAAATTACTAGGCCATACATTTGCTTAGTTTTACTGAAGTCTATTGGGAAAGTCCCCCATGGGAGAACATTAATGTAAGTCTGCAATTTATGTGGAATTGCAAGAGTTTTGGAAAAGAGAAAAGAAGTGATAAGGAAGAGTAAATAGTTTTCTTGCCAAGATGAAGATGTAGGTGCTCTCAATATCTCTGCAACTCAACAACTTTTGTTATATTCTTGAGAAGGAAGCAGTATGCAAGGTGGTGAATCTGCTGAGGAAACAGAATTATTTAAGTTACACAAAATGACTGAGAATGGAGAGGAATTCCAGGAGGATCTAATCAAAGTGGATGATTGGGCAAGATGACGATAGATAAATTTTAATGAAGGTAGGCATGAGGCAATGCTTAGTAAGTAAAACTGGTCACTTCAACTTTATATTTACTGATTAGCCAGCATATTTGGAGGAAATATGCTAGCAAACATGATAATATTGTCTACCTTCTTCTCAGTGTGATAAGGAAAGGTCATTGAGAAAAAGGGTTTTCTGTGAGAGTATTGTTTATTTTTCTCTCCTCTCAGTACCCACTGTCAGTTTGTTCAGTGTTTCTGATACACAAGAAACAATAGTTCACTTTTCAGAAGGAGAACAGGGAAGAGTAAAACTCCTGAGACTGTAAAAAGTTTAAGAGATGTCCCATTTTTTTCCCAGCTTTTTCAAATGTGTGAAAGGAACAAGGTTGTGGAGAATAGAGCATTAACTGGTAGCAATTAGGTGATTCCAAACGCAAGCGAAAGGGAAGAAGTCTTATCAGCACTGGAGCTAATACAGTCTGGTGCCTTGTGTCTTCTGGCTGGACCCTCTGGTGTCTAAGAGAGAGAATGCTTTTAATGAAGGTTTCTCCAGATTTGGACACTTCCACTGCCATTCTCCTGTGAGGATTTCCTGCTGTTAAAGATGATGAGTTCATTTTGCAGGCTTTCCCTCAGTAAGGGCATCAGTAAGATCTTACCTCTTATTTGTAGGTGTTTATGTTGAAATTTCTGTCTCTGATGAATTTGGTTGGATCTGGCCAACAGGAGTGCCACTGGTTTTGGAAATAAGACACATGGGCAAGATGAGACTGCTTGGTCAGAGCTGACCCTTCCCAGACCTGAGCAATTCAGGTTCCTCAAGACTGGTCCAGAACATATTACCCACCAAAACACTGGCCAGACTCCTCAGCAAGCAACAGCCCCTTTATCTGGGGAAATTGGCCAGCAGCGTCTCCACAGTGTTGCTTGTAGTGCCAAGACTGACTGATTTACCTGAACAGCAATAGCCAACAATGCCACCATTTCTGGGGGCAGACATGGGCAGCAGTAAGTCAGGGAATGCATGATTGCCATGGAGTAGGTAGTCCCACAGACAGTCCTGAGGGCGGAGGTAATAGATAACGGAAAACTTCCTGGAGCTCATCCTGCTTTCCCTCTCCAAACCTGACAATTTAGTCCCTGGCATAAATTGATTTCAGCTGTACAGAGCACATGCTCCTTATTCAGCTGGATGCACCACAGTTCATGTATGACAGAGAAAGCCGCACTTGAGGAAATTGGAAGTGGCCTTTGGATGTGCATCATTAACTGTGCCAAAGGCAAAGCAGCAAGAGCCGTGCTCTGAAGAGGACAGAAGCTGCAGCGAGCAACAGTGCCCGAGCACCTCTGAGCTTTGTGTAAAGAGCAGGGCATGTGGCAAGGCCATGTCTTACTCTATGGAGAAGAGGAAGGAAGCTTCCCTCTGGGAACATCCCAAAGTCCCAGTGTATCATCATCCTAAAGAAAGCAAGGAGGAAACTGCTGTGGCTCTGCCTGCCCCCCAGGTGCCCTTTTGCTGGACTGAGATTCACAGAGCATGACGAGAGGCGCTGACATGAATTCAGGCTGTCTGTCACCCTTCCCAGCTGATTCTCCTCCAAGGACAATGAAGCTATTATCAGGCCGTACATACAAGGGGCTTTGCTGGGGTACAGCGTGTTCAGTGAGAAGCCCCTCAGTTTTAGAAGTGTAACTTGAAAACATGTGTTTACTCTGAACTTGTCTAGTGATTTACATGGCTCTGTGGGTACTAGGCTGGAGCTCCCAGTGTGCTGAAAAGTTTCTGCCCTTGACGTCTTGTAGCATCAAAGAAAAGATCCAGAAACAAAATAAGAAAGGGATACAAGAAAAGATATGTTATCAATTACTAAATGTTTGCTTTGACCAGAGCTTAGGCACACTAAAAAGGCAAAAAAACCCAAACCCAAAGTACTCAAAATGATGGGGTCTTAATGTACCCTTATCCCTCAAATCAATTTTAACAGCAAGGTTAGCCTGAGGATACTGTTCGCCTGGTTTTCTCTTGCCCCACGATATGCATCTTAGAGGAGCTCTGTGGACTAGGAAGCTGCAATCAGTATAATCACATTTTTATACAGAAATAGTATGAATGGGAAATGAGAGGCTCAGTAATCACTTTGCTTAAAGAACATGGTAACTCCTCAGTAGAGGAAGCTATATTTAAAGGCATTCATACAGAAAGGGTTACACAAAGAGGGGAAATACAATGGCACAGGCGCCAGTAGGATTTTGCCTAAAAGGTATTGGAGGAAAATAGTAAAGCTTTAAAAAACTTTAAAAAACATCTATTTCATAACAAATTT
Source organism: Oriolus oriolus (assembly GCA_013400235.1). NCBI lineage: Eukaryota > Metazoa > Chordata > Aves > Passeriformes > Corvidae > Oriolus > Oriolus oriolus. The sequence continues at coordinate 395,102 of VXBT01011620.1, forward strand.
TACATTACTTACATTTCCTCAGATGAACTTTCTTGCTGCCTGTGCAAACATTTTTGGCCATTAACGGAAATAAAGACACCGCATGAAATAGTGCAAGTATCAGAATCTCAAGGACTTCATGCATAAAAAGTACATCCTGAGAAGCAGCAGCTATCATTATTTTAGTCCCTTATTTACTGTTTCCTAATGCAAAAAAACCCATGCTGCTCTCCAGCACCTCCGAACTCTGTGTTACCATTCTCACTCCTGTTAAATATGCAGCTGGGAGGTAATCTGCTTAGCAACCAGCACAAACATATTGCACCAGAAGAAAAGGAAGGTTCCCTGACAAGCAAGCTTGGCTAGAAGCCAGCTAAAGGACCCAAAGGCACCTCAGTCAAATGTCTGTGTTTTCTGAATAAACTATAAATTAATAAGAGGAATAGCAGGGACAGACTAAGTCAACAGTGATTTCAGGGCATACCCAAGCAGGTGAGCCACTGCTCGTGCACGCTGTTACTGTGGCAGATAGACAGAACAAATGAGAAGTAGCTGGTTTTTAGTGCAGACTTTCCACGGTGTAATCTATATAGCTGAAACAAAGAGTTTGGCCTCCTGGTGCCCCAAAGTCGCTGCAGCACTGTCCCTGCAAGGTGGGCCCTCACCAAGAAGGTCCCAGGTTGCCCTGTTATGGCCAGATGTATGTGGCACATGCTAAATGTGATGAACCATTTTGGGCTTTAAAAAACATTTCTACAGCTGTGTGAGCAATCAAAATGGCATTGCACTTGGGCATTCTTAATAAGAGCACCTCGACAGAAGTGAGAGACCAAATTTAGGCATCTTTTACAGAGTCAGACAGGAAAAGGAGGAGCAGGGACTGATGTTACTGACATACACTCAGACTTTGAGGATGAGGCTTCAAACTCTTCCAAAGCCATCCAGTGCTACCTCAGCATGGCTCTCATATTGTGCCCGCAGCCTGTGCACAAGGAAACATTGTGAGATAGGCAAAAATATCTCAAGCAAGCAGCTGAACCTCTAGCTCAAGCATGAGCGTAAAGTTGAGCATGTCCCTCTAGCCCACAAAAGCATGTTGTTGAATTCAGCAAGAAATCTCTGTGCTTGTTTTCCCACCAGATTCATGCCCAGCACCTGTGAAGACGTGGGCATTTTCTGCTGCCTGTCTTCTGGGTGAGGAGGCAGAAAAAGAAGACATGTAAGGAGCCTTCTCTGCAGCAGTGACATCTGTAAGAACATCCTCAGCTGCTCTTCAGGCTAATCACTGACAACAAGCTCTCAGAATTTTATTCACACCGTGTCAGAAGACCCAAGAGCTTCAGTGGCACCATTTGGGGGCATAAACACATCAAAACTCTCCTGAGAACCGACAGGATTCACACTCACTCTGCAGCATATGGCTGAAAATTTAAGAGAGGCTGGGACACCTCTGATTCAAAAATAATTGTCAAGGATGCAGCATACTCAGAATGTAAAAAAATAAAATTTTTTGACTCCATTCTGACAAAAGACCAAAACAATAATGACTCTAATGAGGCAGAAAACATCTAGGAATGAGGCTTGGCTGCTTCAAATAGTATGTAAAGCAGACCAAGGCAGACCATATGTTCTGCTAGAATAAAACATATGCTTTAAAGGACAAATGATTCATGAAGGGTTGGTTAAGTGGGATACATCATGTGCAGGTACAGAAGTTCAGGATGCTGCTACTACAAGCAACTGTCTGGGGGGAGATCACAGCCCAGTACATTATCTGTACATGGGGGTAAAAGAGAGGACAAAAAATACCAGAGTTGGGGGTGGCAGTATTGCAATCCAGTTTCTGAATATATTAACATGGAAAATACCACATTACAGGAACTCTTGATATTCACAGAAATGGTCTTTCCATAAATCTTCACTTGATTACAGTGACTGTTTTCATAACAAGAAAAGCTCTATCTCTGATGTGCCATGTAGAAATAATAGATTCAGCCTTAAAGCATGCACAGCTAACGATGAATAACAAATTTTGGAGAGAACTATGAATCATCCATGATGACAAATAGAAAGCTAACAGAGTGGAAAGCAAGCAGATCAAAAGTAACCAATGATCATAGCTCATCTTTAAAGATAAGCCATGGCATCAGAATTTAAGGTATGAATGGATCAGAGCTGACTCAATAGAGAGTAACAGTTTAGTAAACATACCTGTACTACTCACTTACTTTCTTTGTACAAAATAAAAGAAAAAAGTGCCCTGGGATGTAAGGGAGGCTGGGAGGCCTAAAATCAGCAGTGACTTCAGGAGGAGACACATAGCTCTGCAGGCTTCTCTGACCATACCAAGCCACATCTCATGTTGCTAGAGCCACGAGTAGCTCGCACATAGGGAGCATTGCAAGTTCCAGGGTCAGCATATCTGAATTTCTCTCCTTGAGATGAGTTTAATCCATCCAATCACAGGTGTCTAAATGCCATTTTTAGACATCCTTATACCCCTGAGGCATCTGCATGGCATTGGAGACATCATATGGTAAAACAGGGTGGAGGGGATCTTCTGGGCTTTCCAAGTCAGCACAAGAAACCTACAGTCACACAACTATATCCCCCTCAGAGCATCTTCCTTGTGCATTTTACCCAGGCACTATTTTTCATTATGTGTTCAATACAGCTCATCTATCTCATTTGTGATAGGAATCTTTCTTTTGGCCCAAAAATCCCCCAAAACTCCACAAAATCTTCCACCATGAAAATATGTTTATTCTCAGAGGATAATAAGCTGTCCCTCAGTCAAGGCCACCCTATCCAAATAAGTCCTTTCCCAACCAGGCTGTCTCAGACAATAGTTAGCTAGACCTGAGCAGGTGGCTGGAGAGCTGAACATTTCAAGTTCATTTTATAGGATAAAGATGTCATTCTAATGCCTCTGACATGGCAGTGTTTTGTCCAGTGCATAAGCAGCATCCTGTCTCTGGCACTCACAGGCAGACCTCCAAGGCACCACAGGTTCAGTCCTGATTTTTGTTTATGGTACTTTTAAGGACAGAGCTTGTGGCACAGAAGCCCTGTTTATATTCCAGCTGTTTTAGAGGCCAAGATGTGACAGAGAGGTTTAATGCCCTTGTGCTGTAGCAAGATCCCCAAGGCTCTTGTAAGGAAAGGGGCTGCACTCGTATTTATTCTGGCCACACTGTGACTGACTTCAGAGAGCGTTGGAAGGAGGTGACTTAGTCTCTCAGTGAAGGAAAGCTCCAGTTAATACAGAGTACCTTGCTCTACCTGTGGTTTCTGAATTAGACCCTAGGAAAAACAGATAGTATATCTGTACGTAAATATGCTCACAGTTTCACTCCCCTTTTCCTCCGTAAGGATTCTCTGTCCTATAGTGCAGTTATTTGCAGATTAGCTCAAAGGGCTCATTCACTGCCAAAGCCTACTTATGGGAGAAGAAAGCAGGTTTATTTGCCCTTGACAAAAGAAGTACATTTAAGTCAGGATGACAATGCATGACTCTTGTGCTATGCAAGGTGAGTCAGTGCCCTTGGAGGAGGCTTTCAGCTCCAGATGGTGCAAGAGCTACAAGACAGAGAGGACTACTGGTCTGACCTGTTGTCTTGGGGTGACTTTATGATGCTGTATATCCCCTATCACCTGCTCTATGGCCAGACATGAATCCTGTGCCTTCCTGTGTCTTTAAGCTGGGTCCAGGAGAGGGGGGAGAGAAGCCAGGTGAATTCTTCAGAGCGGTTTGTGCTCAAGGACACACACTCCTTGGCGTTGTCGCTGTTGCTGCAGAGCCAAAGAAAGCAACTTCCTGCTTTTCACAAGCTCCCGGCTCCTTTTCTCAGGAGAGAGATGGAGAGTTAAAATTCTTTGCTTTTTAGCTAGCCTGATAGCTGAAGCAAGAACTCTCCCTGGAACTGTTTCAGCTCTACTCCAGTCTGGATCACCATCACTGGGAGGCCCTACAGGGCAGCCCGGAGGGGCCCACACTGCACCCCAGCTCCAGAGAGGGCAGAACCACACCTACAAAGGACTCTGAATCTACCCATGTTTTTCTCCACAGCAAAAAGTTTCATTATCTAACATTATTCATTCTTTCTTTGGTGCCCGTATGCACCCTGCTTGTTAAATGAATAGGTTTTTTTCACTTTCCTCCGAGAAAATTTCTTTCTGAACCTGGTGGGGGAGGGGCTGCTGAAACCTGCCTTCTATCAGAGGACGTTCATCTCGGACATTTTCCTCCAATTTGTCTCAAACTGGGACACCTGTAGTCAAGGAGGAACCTCAAATGACATTGTTGCAGTGGGATAGGAGGAGGATGTGAGGTGTCTTCAGAAGAGGAAAGGGCAGTCAGCATATGCCTGAGGGCAATATTCAGGGCAGGTGTACCTTATTACAGGTGTAGGCAACAGCGGCTCACAATAGGCAGGCACAGATCATGGTGGGCTTTACCTGCAGTGACACAACCCGGTCCAGCATGGTCAGATGCACTGGTGACCTGGAAAAAAACCATTTTGCTTCTCTGGAAGTAATTTGTGTTCACCACGCAAAGTCTTCAGTATATGGCAATTAGCAGCTGTCACCCGCTTTGCAGCTCCTAGAAAGGCCCACCTTCCATCTGCTGATGTGGATGGGTTGATACGGTGAGCCCAAAATGCCTATCACCTCAAAAATCCAGTGCTCCTTCAGCTGCCTATGCAAACAGTATCACACTACTGCCAAGGCTGCTCCTTTCCTCTCCCCCAGCAGCAGCTTGGGATACTTGTTTGACATGAAAACATTAGTGCTAAGAGGACTCAGGGACGGGGTGAGTGACGTGTTTGGTCTCAAAGGGGGCATGGAGCTGGTCAGTGGGGTGGTGGTGTAGAAAAGAGAAGAGCTTTTTAAGCAGACAGCAATGGGTTTGAGGATGGACAGAAACCAGCAGTGCTGCTGCTGTGCAGGGCACATCTCAGAAATGCCCTGAGAGGACATTTGAAATTAGATTGCATAGATGGCAACTAATCAATAATACCCATGGCCGGACTATTATAAGCAAAACCAAACAGTAATTTCAACCTCTTTTCTTATTGCATTCTTTCATTTTAACTACCAAATGTACCATTTGAAACAGAGAAGGAACATTTAACTTGACAGTATCTCTCTAAGCACAGCTAGTTATGACGCTAGACATTAAAATATTGACAACTGCTAATAAATAAATACATATTATTACCAGTAACAAATAGTTTTTAACAGCTTCATACAATGGGGTTTGTGATGACTAAGATTGGTGCATTCATACCTCTATTGCTTCAGGAGAGATTTATGCTAGACATTATATTATTTCATACATAATAATTTTTTCCTCCCTCTCTGGAACAGAAATAATTCATAGGTAAGGGGTCATAGAAAGGGGTTGTAGCAAGTGATAGTAATAGAGCATTCAGAGACTGCAACTACCCTGAAATGCAGTTTAAGTCATGTTAAGACCACCATTATACCTCAAAGGAAGGAAAAGCATTTACTTTCCTTCTGTACTATAAGAAGATCTACATTTGAAAAAAACTATTATTTGAGTTCAAAACTTGCAGGCAATCTCCAGTCAGTTTCCTTGCCACAGTATCTGATACCACTGCAAGTTTCAGCACGCACATTTCCTACCAACTACACCACATTTAAAAGATCTTTTAAGGGCAGAGCTCACCACCACAGTGTGCATTGCAGGGCTGGAGAACACCATTTGCTCAGCTTGCAAGCAATGCTCATCAGCACTCACAAAGTCCTGAGTATGTTCACAGGGTTCAAAAATTATTCGGATTAATAAAACCCAAATCACCTCCCACACATGGCAGGGCAGAGCACAACTGGGTCACTAGATCTCCAGTGTGTGGATTCTTAAGTAATTATAGGTGCATGTTTAAGAGATTAAGTAGCACTATCCAAGGATTCAGAAGGATTTTAAATGCTGAGATATTTATCAGGTCAAATATATATATAACTCTCAATTGTTTTCAGTGATGGATTAAATGCATGCAAAATCTTTCTCTAATGTAGCTTCAGCTACAGTTCAAAATGAGGTAGTCTAACAAATGTATTTAGGACAATGAAAAGAAAAAAAGAAATCCACGTGTGGAAACAGGACCAAAGGCTTTATTCAGAATCCTTTGAAGAAAAGTCTCCTGTGTTTTTTAATCAGCAATGTGCTGGTGCAAGGGCTGCATGTTCATAAATAAGTACACCCTTTCTTAAATTGGGGTCCCTCTGGCATTGGGTAGGTTAAGCAATTGATGGTTTCAAATTAATTCATTGATTTCCACTGGTAACAAAGTTACTGCATCTTAAATTACAGATAAACTATTCCAATAGAGCAGAGAAGAAAATTAATAAATGTATCTTATTAAAAAAAAACCAACACCAAACCACAAAAAAAACTCCAAACAAACAATAAAAGAAGTAAACATGCACGAGCAATTGCAAAGATGAGATGTATAAATCAGCTGAATAATGATTAGAATATTTTAGCATTTTTAAACCAGGTAGTATGTGTTTGCTCATGTGGCTAAGACGTGCTGTGTTTCAGCAAACATCATATAGCTAAGAAGAAGGCTGAACATCTTAATGTACTCACTACTGCACGGTATTTAAGAAGAAACAATTTGCTGCAGTTGCAGCTCATGCTGGGCAACCTCCCCTACAACCTCATGTTAGAGACACTTGTAGTTTTACTTTATGGAGTTGGTGAAGTGAGGTCTAGTTGGAGCAAGCAGAATATACCAGCTCTTCTTTTTTAAAATGCTCTGGTTTTCTTCTCTAATCCATCACTAAAAGGCACAAATTTGATCTGAATAGAACTTAAACTTGAATGCCCATCTCCATTTACAGAAGGTTTTGAAGGTGGTAGGGAAGAGGATAAAGCACACTGAAGGCAGCTTCAAGCTGCAAGAGACAGGAGCTGTAGGAGTTCAGCTGGGTGAACACCATACCAACAGCAGTCAGCACACAAATACAAGAGGCACTGCTACATCTCACACTTTGAAAGAAAAAGGACCACTTCCTGGGGGCAGTCCAGATTTTTCAGTGATTCCACATGGTACATTTCTCCAAGGAAAGGCTTGCAGGTAGTGTGTTTGCCAGTCTTTGCAAGGACTGGCCAGGGAGTTGAGGTCTTGGGTCATCTTCCTGGCTCTGCCTGTTCTCTGATTGGTATCCTTAGGCAAGTTCATATCAGCTCTGAAAGATTTAATTTCCTTGACTTTGATGGGTGATTGACTTCGATGGGTGATTGACTTCCATTATGAAAAGTTTTATAAAGTGGGATTTATATTAGCTTTCTATAACTAGTCTAAGTCAGGCAATCGCACTTAGACAAAGCAGAAGTCCAAAGGTATGGAACAGAAAATTACCAGAGCTCTTTGAAAGTATGGCATGGGAAAAAGCTGAAGCACGTGGATTGATTCTTTTCTACAGAAGGGAAATGAGATGAGACATGACAGGAGTCTTCAAATATGTATTAGGCAGAAACAATTCTCCTCCACGTGTGTATTGGGCAGAAGCAATTCTCTGCATCCTCTGCAGATACAACAAGACAAGCAGGCATAAACGCTTGCAAGAGAAATATAGGTTAGAAGTCATAAATTATTTTCAAAAAATATAAAAGAAACAAGCTTCCTAGTCAAGGTCCATCCTTTATGCATGTGATAAACAACAGTAGAGAAAATCTGGCCTAAATCATGCTTAGTATTATCATTTGTCAAGAAGCAAGGATTTCTCATCATGCTGCCCTGTTTTCATTGACCCTATACCTCTGATCTCCCTGAGAAAACCTTGTGAAATGCCTTACATATATTCATTACCATTTCTTAATGGAAAAAGTATCTGTTATCAAATATGGTCTTTTCTGGCTACATTCTGGCTACACTTTTAGTTGTGCACTAGAGTATAATACACACTAGGACCATGTTTCTAGATTCATGTCTTGTGGTCTATATGAAAGCACCTTTAATGTCTAACTTCCCTCTTTGCTGTTTTTTGATTAGCTTGTTCTAATTTCCCTGCAGCTCACATGACATAGTTCTCTCTTTTCCCTCTGCAGTTTTAACAGAGAGGCAGCTTGGCTGCTGGTTCTGTAAAAAAGTCGCCCATGGGACTAACTGAGCTCCAAGAAACTGTTTAATAAATTTGAATACTTTGATATGATAAATGCCAAAGCCAGCTTTACAGAGACGAAGGACTATATCTACTTCACTGCTGAAACACGCCCATGGAAGTTCTCCCTCAGCTCAGGAAGTCTGGAGGGGACATCACTGCATCATATACAAGCATAAATTTTCCTAAAACTTTCCTCAAGGAAGCAGAGCTTTGTTCCACTGGAGCTGAGAACAAGTGGCTAAGTGTGACATTTGTGTCAGAACCCTTGAAACACAGTCTTGAAGCATTATCATGCTCCCCCTGACATGGCTTTGGTGAACTTCTCTTCCAGTGCATTGTTCCCACAGCTGGTGGTCATTTTCCCTACTGTGGTCCCAGAAAACCCATCTCTGGGTCTCAGACCAATTATCCTGAGACACAGCAGGTTCAAAGAGTTGGACCCGGGCTTCAAATATCCCGCGTAAACCTTCAATATGCTCCAAGATGGCTCATGTGAGAGCTCAGCCTTTCCACAAGGCAGTGATAACAACACTTGCCTGCTTCCCAACAGTTTTCTAAAAGAAAACAAATTGTCATTTACCAACAGCTTTCAAGAGAAATTTCTTTAGAGGTATCAACGTATTAAATTGCACTTAAGAGCAAAATAATTGACTGAATAGTTTTGTCCACAGAAAATAAAGGTTTCTGTGTCTAGCCATATCAAGGAACACAGAAATGTTAACATCTGTCACCACACTGCATCCCTTCAGCCAGCAGGAAAATGCAGGCAGTTTCTACAAAATCGGTGGAGTTGGCACTAATACTACCATGTGGAGAGGCTCTCTGTATTTCAGCTAACTGGGGCTCTTTATGCAGCTGTAAACAGGTTAACCTTTAAGGGTCTAATAATCTGTTGTGGGCGCTTTTTTAAACAAAAGTGAGATATTTGAAAATGTAGGTTGTTTATCATCCGCTGTTGTTGGAGTTCCCACTCGCAGTCACAGTGGAAACACCTTGTTCCCAAGTTCGCTGGATGATATGAATTCCCAGCTGGTGCTGCAGCAGACTGCTGGAGACCTCTCCTTCCAAGGTGTATGGCACTGATTAGACCTTAAGAAGCCAATGAAAACAATTATTCAAGTTAGTATGAGTGCAAGTGATCCTTAGGCCCTTAATTACTCCCTATATTGGTACTGTTTAATTCCCATGCGTCACTCTGAGTTCTCGGAGAGTTTGTCTTGAAGCCTTATGCTGAAAACTCCCATGGCTCATGGACAGTTTAGGACTCCTGATGCATCGTGGGTGCCAGGGCCACCCCGAAACAAGCCATCCTTTCCCATCTCTCAGCACCTGCAGATTGCTCTGAAAACTTTCATGCCCTGTATCCATTTCCTTTGAACCACTACCAGAAACATTACTTAATCTCCAGGACAAGATTGCAAAAGAAGAAGGAAAGTGTAAAACCTAAAGCCCCCCAGCCATTACCAGATGAACAGTAATTTTTATAAGGTGGTTTGTTCCTGTATCTTTGCGAAAATGTTGCCAGAACTGAATAGTTAAAAATCTGCTAAGCAGAATAGAATGTGATGTCAATGTCCACTGTCAACTGGTTTATTTATCTTCAGATCTGCAAGCTAATGCTGAAGAGAAGTTAAATTTAAATAAATTTATTCTAAGTGTAACCAAAATGCCATAAATAACATATCACTTGATACTCAGGAATATGCACTACATATCGGGGGACATAAAGCATACTAGCTGTCCCAACCTAGTTTATTTTACTGCAATAGGCTCCTACATCTCGTGTCCCACTCTCAAGGCAAAACTGTATTAATATTATCAGGTCCAGTGCCAAGCCACGGACAGGGATCATCTTGATCCCTGAGTTTTTGGTTCTCAGCTGCGCTCTTGGTGCAGTGGGACCTCCAGATTCCGAGTGCTGCAGCTGCGTGAGGTGAAACATCCGAAGGTACCGGCAGACGGCTCCTCGCCCCCACACTCACAGGCAGAGGCAGCAGCACCTTGTTAGCCACAGGCAGAATTTGTGCATGCTCACAGGGCTAATGTGACTGAGCACATTATCCACCACAATTGGTTTGTCCAGCCCTGGCTGCCAATGGGAGATGCCAGCACACCCAGCCTGACTCCAAGTGACAGGGCATCATGTCAAGCAGTGGGAGGATCTTGTGTCAGTGATGGAAGTTGCAAAAAATTCAGAAATCCAAGTCTGGGGAACCCTGACTTCTTTACAATCCATCCAGTGAAAAACATCTAAAAACTCCAGGAGAGCTTCCTTCCCCAAAAAACTTCCCTCTAAAATACCTATACAGTGAGGCAAACTTTCAAACAAGCATACAGTATTTTCCTGGAAGCATTATCAAAGCTAATTACTTATACATTTCATTAGTTAATTACAAACTGCACAAAAAGCAGGATGAAGCTTTGTGTCTGCTGTAGTAGAGGCAAATGTTACCACAATTCTTACTTAGCACCAGTCCTCCAAATCATCACTGGGTGCCATGCAAGTGACGGGCAGCACCAATAAGAGATGGAGTCCCTTGTCTAAAGCCATGAGAGAAAACAGCAAATCAGAGACAGTGTACAGGCATGTTGGAATCAAACACTAACAGAATTACCACATTTTAAGAACTATAAATAGGTATTATAATGTATATTAGCAGGATAATCACTCCAAATATCTGGCTATGTGGGCAGCGGAGAAGTCATGAAGGGACCTTGCTGCTTTACCTCAACCCTGCCAAGATGCTTCCCACCACCCTGGCTAAGATCAGAAACCATCTTTTGACATCTGCTGAGATATCATTTAGGGAAATGTTCGCCATCAGCCCAATTAAAAAGAAAAACTAAATCAAAAATTACAATTATGAAACTGTGGGCTCCATGAAAAAGCCAGTCTGATTTAAAATACACCAATCTTTGATGTTTTAGACTGGTTTTACTAGTTGGGCTTTTTTTAAAACATGATAGCTGTCATGCTTCAAAGTGGGGAATACCAAAAGAATTGTAGCTGCAAATTGTTTACCATGACAGTCCACAGTTTAAATCTTCCAGCTGTGACTGATAGCAAGCTTCTATCGCTTAGTGAGCTGCTTGGAGGCTTTTTTCAATTAATCTGAATTTTTTATCTGCAGGTACTTTTGATTCACGCAACGGGTAGAGAGATGACAGTTCAGGAGTGCACACATTCCCTGAAGCCACCACAACTGAGCTCCGGAGCAGGACTGCTGGTAGGCCATGCATAATTCAGTACATTTCTTAGAGCAGCTATCACTTTGCCAAAGAAGTGGGACTGACTTGTGCGTGCAAGAGACAGTTTCTTCGCATCAGCTTTTTTCTTTTAAATTTTCTTGCATCTTCCTTTTAGGTTTAAGCTTTTTTACACGACACCTCTTTAAACTACATCTTAGACATTTTTAGAACATGCTTCCAAACTATTCTTTGGAAGGCATACAGAGACCATGACGCTACCTCTTATTCTTCTTTCCCACGCAGCTTGACAGTGTACAGGCCTGTTCTGTATCTAAATTTACAAGCTGTGACAAGTGATAAATATCCTAATTCTAAAACACTATTGTGTACCTCTGAGACAATTAAAATTCCTTAGATACCTAGATGCAGTACATAATACATTTAGTCGACATTACAACATGTCAGAGAAAGAATGTTTTATCCCAGGACACATCCAAGCATCTAAAAATAGGCCTTCAGTTTAAATAAATGTATTGTAATAACATTCATTGGGAAATCCCCTTTCCTCAGATTACAAAAATAATATTAATTCCTAGATTATCTCATGTGCAGTAAGAACTGAGCAGAAGAGTTTATACAAAGTTTATACAAAGAGTTTATAAAAAGCATCAAATAAACTATATATTCTTTTTTAAGGAGAAAAATTTTGGTTAAAACTGATGCATTTTTAATCCTCTCATTTAAACACAAAATATCATACCATACACTTGAGGGCACAGGCTGAACTCCAGCCCACACCATTCCATACAGTTTAGCAGCAGGGGAAGACAATACAAGGGTTTCCCAGGTTTGGCCATAAGATGTTTTGATCGAGACATGCATTTTTATTCAAAACTCATCATTCCTCACTCAGTATTGCTTAGTTTCTCTGGAGGTTGTGCTAACCTTTCCAGGAATGGCTGACGGGAGCACAGTACAACTGCAACGTGTGATGGACAGGAAGTTAACCACTGGCCAGACTTCAATATTACACTATCAGGGCACCAGAAATGCACACTATTTCTGAGATGCATGGCAGTGGTAGGAGACAACTCACTCCTTCATTTACTGTATTGCTTCTCTGCTTTTAGTGGTGAGGTAGAAGGGTGTCTCCTGACTCTCCTCTGCCAATTAGAAGCTATTCTCCTTCTTTGCGGTAGTTTAATTAGGGACCGTAATGGAATTCGTATTCTTTGGGAGGCTTACTTTAAATAAGAAAACAAATAGAAAAGACTGGTGTCATTTCAGCTGGAGAAAGGTTTGTGACACGCAAGGACTAACTGAACTGGCCTTGTTTTGTGTCACCAAGGTCCACTGTGCAGCATTAGTGTTGCTAGAAGTTGCTGCTGGCATCAGTCCACCGGCTAGACTGACTGATGCCAATCCATCATCTCCATTGCATTCTGGTTAAAAGTTTTTACCTTTTTACATAGAAACACACACTGCTCAATGCCTAATGGCCCAGCCCAGACAGTGTGCACTAAAATAACAGAACACCCTCATGACTGCTGGGTGAATCAGCACACAGCGAGTGACGTGCCCCATTCTGAGACAAACCCCACCGACGCATGATCCAGTGTCAAGGTTTATGTGGGAACACTGTCAGCTCTTCAGATGAGGTCCAGTTCTCACCTCTGAATCAGAGCCCTTTATTCTCTCATCCTAAGTGTTCATATTTCTGCATAAGTATTTCTGACTGTGTAGCCTTCTATGGAAGTAGTGATGGCAACTTACACTGTGTCAAGACAGATGAGCAGATCATGAGGTTGGGAAGAGCATAAGTTGAAGATTTACACCACGAAGCCCAGCTTAATTGACTCCTTGCCATAGAGAACAGAGAGTCAAAGGCTTGTTTGTAAACCACAGAAATACCAGCAGCTTTCTCTTCCAACCATAATAATGCCACAGGTAGACCCTTAAAGCTGCCACATGGGCTCATCTCCAATGGGCTGCACGTCTGCTGTTGCTGATGGTGGTGTCACTGATGTCTCGTGCGCCAACAGCCCACAGCTTCTGATAGCTCCTACCCTGGAGGAAAATACTGTGCAATTGCTCCTGATTTATTCCGGTTAGTGTTCTTGGTTGGAGAGTCTCAGTCTGCCATTTTTCTGCCACTGGTGGTTTTACTTATTTCAGACCTCACTCAGCTTTCTTCTAGCATTTAAATTAACTTTGGAAATCACAAGTTGAAAGCCTGTGGTCTCACACCTGTCACAAGACAAAGAACCACAACATTCTGAGCTGTTTACAGCCTCATGTAATCTTGTCCAGGCCTCTAGAGACTGTTAAGCAGCAAGCCAGAAGGAAAGGCAGTTTAAACTAAAATTTTCAAGTTCTTGGATCACAACTAACAGACTCGTGGCAATAATGAAAGCTGCAAAAGATGCTGTTCCTTCTTTTATTTCAGATATTCTTAAGAGCACCTGGAAGACTTACATAAATTACCTCAATTTTAACCTGCTTGGACTAGTTTAGTGTGATGGAAAAAATGTCATGAGCGATATTGCAGCCCAACCCCTACATGTAAAAAGTTTTTCCTCTAAAAATAGTGCTGCACTCTTTTGGCCGTAACACTTCTCACGCTACTAAATTAGAATTCACAAGTCTTCTGCAGGATTCCTAATGGGATCAAAGATTAGAAACATCTTTGAAGTTTGTCTTCCTTTGCTCCACTGTTAATACATACCTGCACTAATCCACCATGGTTCTCCTCAACTAATGAGTCACTCTCCCTCCCAAAAGGGACAGTTTACAAGCTTTTTCCAAATCCCCATTTGTTTGTGTTCATTATCCACACTTCATTTTGCAAGAGCATACCATTTTGTCAATTGATTTTTCACGTTCTATAAAGAGGACAGTTTTGTTTTCTGAAACCTTTTGGTCTAAATGTGATTTGCCAGTAATGTTTGCAGTACTTATAACTTTGGTCCTGTTTATTGCTGGTAAGGCAATTGGATTGAACTGTGTGTGTGACAAATTCACAACATTTTACTTTTGACTACAGCTATTAATAATGTGACTGCAAGGAGATCATCTCAGTCTCACTTTTTAAATTTGGTCCTTGTTGAAAGAGATCAAAGAAACACTGAACCTCAAGCTTATTTGCTTCTTGTTTAGGAAAACAAGCTAATAGCCTCGCTGACCCTAAGCAGAAATCACACAAGGGAAAACATAATTTTAAAAAATCCTTTCAAAATTTACATAACTCAAAACTGTGACACAAGTATTTTTCTTTGTCTCACTGTGACTCAAACTTGGCTCCTAACTACCATACCAAACTTCTCGTATCTTTAAATTAATACTTTAAAAAAAAAAAAAAAAAGAGTTATCTTTGGAAGAAAGCCTATTATGATAGAGTCTGTAATGATTTTTGTCACTGACAGTAATTGGTTCAGTCGGGCAACTGTTTGATTTACTCAAAGATTTCAAAGCCAGAATGCCTCACTGTGCTCCCTGGCTTCAGCCTCACAGACAATACAAAATGCAGAATTGAACCAGAAGCAAAATGTGGTGCTTTATGAAGATGTATCTTTGTGGAGTTGAACGCGTCTAGATTATCACAGGCTTGAATTTCAGAAAGCACAAAAACCGCAGATGAAGTCCATGGAATACTCCAGTGATAAGCCCCATAGCTAGACATCCAGAATTAACCCTTTTAAAATACTGATTTCTAAACTGAAATGAAATGCATGAGCGGAACATGGTGAAACAGAAAGTTTCTCAAAAGTCCTCCAAGGTCATACTTCATTAGAGGGAGACTATCAAGATTTTAACTGTGATTCCTTTAGAAGGCAAGGAAAAAAAAAGAAAAGAAATTAGAAAAAAAGAAGAAAAAAGAAAAAGAGAAATGGATGAGCTCTCATTTCTTCAAAGCTTTATTCCTTAATTTTTCTCTGGGCTAAATTAAAAGATTAATCCATTTCAATGAATACCCACAGGGTTCACTTCTAAACGAGTATTTCCCCTCTCAACAGATAGAATAGGAAGATCAGAGTATGAAAAGGACGATTTATAGAGAGTTTTCTGGTCTTCAGAGGGGCTTTAATTTGGACATGACAGACATGTTCCAGCTGCTGCTTGTCTTCATATTTTCAAAAGGACATTTTAAGTGCCACTGTTCCAAGTGCTGAGTGTCCTCAGAAAGATGAGTGTTGTGCTTGTGCCTGTCACTGGCTCTGGACTGACCGAGGCTTTTCCCCAGACTGTAAAATTCACACTCCACCATCAGCTCTCTTCTTCCCCATATCTCTCTCACATCTCTATCAGAGGGGACACCCTTCAGGACCACTGAAGATTAGATGTTTTAGAAAATGTGATGTAAAGATTGAAAAAAAAAGTTATTTTAGAAATGGCTTCACTGCTTTCTTTGTATCCTTCTAACAAATTAATGAAGTTCATCATAAGGCAAAAAATAAAGTAGTCATGATCTCCTATTGACCAGGGAAGAACAAAACCAGCCACAGGACGCCTTTAAAATAAAGAAGGGGCTGATGAAACCTTCCAGTATAGGGGCACCAGGCAGGCTGCCACAGTAGCTACACTCACAAGAGTGATCCCTGAAACAACATCTTCCCACAGATTTAAAGGACAGAGACACCTTAGGTGTCTGTAACGGGAATAATCTAATCCTGGGGCAATGCATTGCCTTCTCCAGTGAAACTGGTGTCTGGCAGCGTGGTGTGCAAGTGGTTTGAACTACTTTTTACCCTCTGCAGATTAAACACTAAGAGTCGCCGTGACTAAATTAGGTGCACATAATCAGTCAAATAATCCTGTGTGGAAATGGGCCAGGAAAGAGGATTTGTCACTATCTGTTTCTTCCTTGTCGTCCCGTTAACCAATACATGAGCAAAGATTTGTACTCTCCCACCCCATTTTAGGGACAGGAAAGTGAGGTGGATAATTCAAGCCACTTTTTAAAAACCAGACAGAAATAAGTGCCAAAAACTGGAACTAGAGCTGCCAGGACTGAGCCAGGACAATTTTAGAACACAGACACAGAATCTCCCAGACCGGACTTCTTACACTAAAACGGCAGATTTTATATGGCACTTTATAACAATAACAAACATGATGATTGAGCACTCGAGTGGAGCTGGCACGAGAGCTTGGCAAAATTCTTCCAAAAGTTCTTTGCTCATAAAAAGCAAGCTTTGCGGAATTCAGAGTTTCATGGATTTTTTCAGTTTTGACAAACTTAAGCTCAACAAATCTGAAACCCCTTTAAATATTTCAGGTTGGCATCTTCATATAAAAGTAGTTCTGCATTTCCAAACCACCTTGATCTTCATGCCTCTACTTATTCATTACAAGGGGTGGTGAAGATCCTCCCAGTGTGGAACTGCTCCCCTCTGCTGTGTGTTCTGATGGGCAGGGGAAGAGGTAACGATGGAGATAGCAAAAACATTATCTAAACTTTGAAAATATTATCACGTTTAAAATATTATCACAAGCATCGTATCTAAAACTCCCTGAAATTTATAGACAACTTATACTTCAGCACTGTTGTTTCAATCTCTTCCAGCAGAGAGAAACCTCTGTGCCTACACCCCCAAGTCATTCTTTGAATGTTTTTTTTTTTCCCTCCATCATTAGGAACTAGAGTATGAAATGTAAACGCTGATAAGTAAAGGCAGCTAAAATGTCTTATAGCCCTTGCTCTTCCTGGCTGGCATACTGCACTTTTCCACATGCTTCACCCCACGAAGCTGAGAATCTTAATACTGTTCTATTTCAGTCCTATTCACAGTGAAAAGATGGCATAAAGTGATTCTTCCATCAAGGTATTAATATCAGAACAAGATCAGAAGGGAAAAAACCTCAGAATTTATCATGTAGAAAACTGAACAGAAAGTCAGTCACAGAAATAAGATTGGAATGTATTTTCATGCAGTAAATTCTTTGTATTTACATAATACTTATGTATTTAAGAACAATTGGTATACCTGTCTACCATGAGACAATTTTGAACGTTCTACTCATTTCGGAGGCAATTAGGCATCTATTCAAGGCTTCTGTGCTCACTTTAATTTCCTCATTTCTCCACCCACCTGAATCTGACACTTTGACATTTTTGCTTGTTAGAATGGAAATTCAACATTTAGCAAGGCCAGGCAATGCAAGGTCAAAAACCAGTGAGAAATATATATATTGAAGAAAGGATCATGGAGGCTTACATCAATAAAACATGCAGTTTCATTTTTCTATAATTTTTAACAAAACAATAGCTGTCGTGAGATCCTAAAGTTTTGAAATACTCATCACCATTTTCTTGTTCAGTCTCAAAATAAATTGCTTCAGCACTCAGAGCTGTGGGTAGGTACTGAATAGCATTATGTCTTTCAGTCTAGCACATTGACGGAGAAGAATTGCCTCTAACACCATGCTATTGTTCTATTTAAAGAATCTTAAGCAACAGGGATTTCATCGCTTGACTTGGCAGATTATTTAAGAGACTAGTAGACCTTATGACTATGAAGTATTTTCCAATATTATACTGACATTCTTCCATTTCCTGAACTCATAGCAGTTTGCACACCTTAACTCATTCTAAACAATCCACCCTTCTTCCAATCCTCCACACATCAAATTCTGCCACAGTGCCTGAAAAACGCTTTCCCACGTGGTACTTACAGCGTGTTAAAAGTCTGTTCTGATGAAGTATGGGAAGTTGATTATGTGAGCAGGACATTCAGCTGATCACTCAAAATGCAGATACAAGCAAGTTAGAGAACTCTAAGCCCCTCAAACCAGTAAAACAGAAGGTACAGTCTGAGCATCACGTTACCTCACTGCAGAGTCACAAGATAACACTGGGAACCACATCCCACAGCTGTGGGCTTTTGGTGGATGCTGTGAACCTCTTATGCAAATTTTACTGGGGCACACAGGGAAAGCTTCCATATAGTGCATTTAAAATTCCAAGGGAAAATACACAAAATTAAGTATTTTGTTATAAGTTGTTTAAATTGGAAGTTTTTCTTTATGTTTACACAATTGTTTCTCTCCACTCCAAATCATAGTGGTTTCAACCTTAACACGACCTTCTAGTCATTCGCTTTTTTCTCATATTTTGCAGAATACATTCACGCTCCTCTTAGACTGAAGTATCTCAATTTTTCAATTCTAGTCAATTTAGACTGTAAACAAACAAAAAGTTTTTATACATACAAAACCTGCTTTTTCTAAATAAAGAATAACAGTTTAAAATATCAGGCAATTTTGAAAACCTGAGAAGTAGTACACGAGAGCTGGGGTTAAATTTGAATTTTTCAGAATAGATCTGTGGAATACTGATAACAGGACCTGGAGCTGAGCCTCAGGCTCTCCCAGATGTCCCATAGGTGTCAGGCCATGTGGCTTGGCCCAAGCAGAAAACCTCACACGGGCCTCACTGCACTGTGGCATAGAGCTGCCCTGATGTAGGAAACCACGGGATGAGAGGTGTGGAAGTGGCAGGGGGAGCTGCAGGCTCCACGCTGAGCGGAGAGGAACATTAGTAGCGACAAAGAATGGACACAGCACAGCCCCTCACCTCCATTGGTGCAATGGGCTCTCACTGCCTCCACTTCTCTGAATTGTTTGATTCGTCCACAACTGCCCTTGCCATCCGTACGGAGTGAAGGGCTCACCACCTTGAACCATTTAACCATTTCCTTTTGAGCAGGGCAAGACAGCCAGTGGTGAGCTCCCCGATCCACCCTAGTACCCAGCTTTGAAATGGAGTGGTCTTTGGCTTCTGACATTGCACCCCACCTCCTCCAGCAAGGTGAGAAGCTGCCTTATGTGCCACCATCATCATTAATGTAGACCCTAGCTTCCCTGTGTGCAAACCACAAGTCACATAGGCACCAAGAAGTGGATTTTAAATGGCCAAAACAGTCTAGTGACCCTGGCTTGCAGGTGGGTTCCCTACCACAGAAGCTGGTGAGATATTGAGCAGAGCGGACACCAGAGCTGTCCGTTCAGCCTCAACACAAAACCGGGCAGGACCTCACAGGAGCAGAGCCCCGTTATGACTGATCCTGAGCAGCAGCTGGTGGCAAGACTGTCACAGGTGGCATGTTATCAGCAAACAGCAGCCTGGCTTATACCCACAATCCTGGGATGGAACTCCAGGAAAGACCTGAGGACAAGCAGACAAGTGCTGAGCAGTGTCTGTCCTGTCTCACCATGAGAAAAGAGCACCGTCCCACTGCTTCAAATCCATTTAATTGAGTCAATCTGAATATGCGAGGTATTGCCAGAAAGTCAACCAAGAAGCACAGCACAGGCTCCGTGCACATCCAGGCATACTGCTTTCAGAGGGGTCACAGGAAGGGGGGAAATCTGGTGAAGAACAAAGCTGCCGCATTGCAGCTCCATTAACAAACATCCCCTCAACACAAACATCATGTCTCCTTACTTTAAACAAGTGGGTTTTACTCCCTAGACAGAGACACTAGCTGGGACTTCTGAAAGAAGTGTTTGGGAAGAACTAGCACCACAAGACATCTGGCAGAGGAGAGAAAAGCAAGAACAGGATCTCACCAGGGCCCCTTAAAGAACCACGGTTTACCCTAAAACACTCTGTCCCCAAAAAAACCCAGTATTTTCCTTTCACCTAGTCATAGTCCTTGGCATTTTAGTAACATAAAATATATCAGGATTTTGAGGTGAGCTCCTCAATTTACAACAGTAGCAGCTCCTCTGTTTATAACAAAGGCACACTTGTAAGATGTTATCAACTACTTCTGTCTCCCTGACACGCAGAGATGCTGCCTAAATAGAAAATAGCGTTATGTATGTTTGAAGACTTCTAAAGCTAGATAATTTTACACTTTCTACCCTACTGAGATAGGAAATTAGCAGTAAAACTTTTTCCTGCCCTCTAGGAAACCTGATTTGGTCAAAGACATGATCTCAGGTAGTAGCTACAGAATCAGCTATTTATTTAATTTAAATAAAACTGTTCTTCCAGGAGACAGTGAAGGGAAGAAATAATATGTCATGCTAAGATTCCTGAGACAGTACTTCTTCCCTACGTCCCTTCTGTACATGTTGAAGTGCACTGCTGCTCTGTGTTAAATAAGCTGCAGTAGAATGGAAAGCAACTAATTTGTGCTCCCTGGGTGCTGGGCAACTAATTTAACTCTTGCTGGCACATAGACAATAAATAGAAAAAGACGGTACAGTTTCATACAGATAACATTTCCATGAAAGTTAATAAATTAACAGTAAGGAAACATTTTTTTCTTCCTACCTATCTGCCCCACGAACAGGAGTCGTGTTTCCTTTAATCCAAAGCAAGCAGTTGATGTTAGGTGTCACCTCGTGTGATGACCTACTGAGGGCTGGCACCCTAAACACCAGATGTGCCTCTTTGGCAACACACCTTCTCCTCTCCTCACCTTTGTCCAGGAGGAAGCACTACCCATTTGGAACTAAAGAAAAGTAAAAGACTTCAGGGCTGGACAGCTGTGCATGCCACAGGAGCCACTTGAGAGAGATGACCTTTGGGAGGGGCTCATTCTCTTGCTCTCACGTGGTGGTGGAGGGAAACTAGACAGCAGCTCGGATGAGTTCTCTAACTTGGCAGCGAGAGCAAAGTTATAGGTGCTGTTTTGCAGCAGGTGATGGGCTGAGCTCATCTCTACATGAATTCGTACAAGCAGGACACTTCCCCTGGGTAGTTTTCATACCCATCAAAACTGATCTCATAACATGCACAAGCTGGTCACAACATCCTGATCCCAACATTAAAGAGCATTACCATCTTCAGCTGAGTCAGCTGAAACCAAATGCTTCCACGTCCTGCCACTGATTGGAATACAGTGTCAGTTTTTGTGGGCCTAATGTACAAAGATAATATAAAAATACACCAGAACATATAAATGAAATCCACTTCTTTTAAGAGAACTGAAGAATCAGATGTAACTTTCTATGCCTGAGATTACTAATGCTTCTTCCACAGCTTTTTTAATAGAAAGAAATTGATTCAAATTCGGCAGCTTGGAGTATTTTGCTTTAAGAGTTGCATGAACCTGTATACATCCAGTGTGTTCAAGGATAGTGCTGTACCTACAGATGTAATTTTTTTCAGATTCTCACCTGAAATTGCTAAACAACAATTGCAGAGATGTAGTTTAGATCTAATCAGATATCAGGTAATTCTATCCTTAACACAGGTTTTATGTAACTACAGACTAAAAGATTCCAACACCAGATAAAAGAAAAAGTTTTCCAAAGGCATAAAAGTAGGGTAAAAGCATGAAGCAAAAGCGGTTGACTAACCTCAAAGTAAAGTTTATTAGGAAATAAACAAAAATGAGTGATCAGTCCAACAGTAAAACAAGATACAAGATATGTTTGGGGGCATTGGAAAAGTTAAAAGTCCCTGCTGACATGAGTCTTTTGCATTTCAATCACCCCATATAAAGGGTAAAGAGAAAATCCTTAGGGTGTTGAACTATATTAATTGTATTTATTTGAATTAATTTCAAATTAATACAAACAGTGAAAGATTTAGGGGCCTGCAGCATCTCGTCTCCTCTGCTGCCTCATATTACCTGGTGGCCCATCTGCACCCCTCCTGGGCTGATACCACTTGCTTTGATATTGACACAGTTCAGGCTCAACCCAGCCTTCAAAGAAAAACGGGCAGGAAAATCCCTCAATCCCCCCTCTGCTCTGAGCCCAGGGCATGAGCACACTTCCCAAGGACTGCACAATCCAGCGGGTATTATTTCGTACTTAATAAAATTAACAGCCTTTACAGAAAATAGGATTTGGAAGGACATTTCTGCCATGGGATCATTCAAACTCTGGTAGATGTACTATGATATCAGCCCTGATCCCCTTCATATCACTGGCATTATTGCTTAATTTTCTCAACTAAGTTTATTGTACTGAATATTAAGAAGCAGAAGTAAAGTAGTTAAGAAAGACTATATCTCTTATTTTAGACGATATTCGTCTTGTTCTGCATTGGCTGCCATTTACTTACCAAACACAGTCCACTCTGTTTATTTACTCTTTCAGCTTATTAGAAGGGATATTCCAGGTAAAAACAAAGTGCAAGAAAGAATGCCTCAGGTTCACTCTTAATGGGATTTTCTCTGCAGCAGGTAAAAAATCCCCTTCACATTCAGCCCCTATTCATCTGTTATCATTAATATTTTAAACAGTTGATAGAATTTAATAATTGTTTATTAATATTTAATAAATATTAATAATTTTTGAAAAAAATTTCACTGGGAGATCACGATACCAAACCAAAATCAGTGGCACAAAAGAGATTAGTGAGTACAGAACAGGTTTCATTAGTCCTATATTAGATAGAAACTCCAGTTTGGACAATTCTGGAACACATCTGCTTAATATCCCTGCAGAAAGAAGGGCACTTCTGGGACTTACGGTTAGTTGTCCTGCTCTGGTCACTCTGAGCGCTGTCGTTTGACTGGTTGCTGGAGACAGAGGACACACTTGAGCTCCTGACAAAACCAAATGCGGCCAGCTTGGCTGCTGGCAACCGTGAATAACCTGGGGGACGCAGTCCAGACGGGCAGGGCTTTGGGAGATTTGATTTTGCAGCACTTGGACATGATCCTTTCTTAAGATCAACTGAAAGAAGGAAAAAAGAAAGAAATTTTTGTTAAAAAAACTGAACTGGAAGACACTGTCCATTATCTGTATCTCCCAGTTACATAAAGGCAGTATTAAGACTGAACACGAGTTTTAATGGCTGATCAAACTGCAGTGATGTCTTACTCTTTGCTGCATTGGAAAGACATTTGGTGGAAAAATTACAGGTCACAATCATCTTTAGAGGGTGAAATATGCCAAGTACTCATGAGACATAACTCAAACTTCCAGCAAAGTAACATAGTTAACACTGCTACGAATTTCTTTTAATGTTATCTTCTTCAATGCTGTGTAACTTTCTAATTTTACATTTACTGAGTGCCAATTTAAAAAAAAAAAAAAAACTCACAGAGACCAGCACGCTATGCATAACCTCCAATTTTGGAAACTACTGTAGAACACCAACAATCCTCTTCAAGGACACAGGACTTCTTTGTATTTCATCAAAGAAAACACATCTTTGAAGATTTTCTTCCAAATTCCACTAAAAGAAAATGCCCTTTTCTTGCGCCAAGCTTGGGAACAAGGAGATGACCTGTCAAAGTCCTACTTTTCTTACACACCGCTGGCCATTTCCACTGGTGGACTCCTCCTCGCTAAGCCATCAGCCCGTGTGAGTGACGCCAACCAAGTCTCACACAGCTGCCAGTAGCAGGTGTATAACACCTGAAGTTCGGCCACAACAGCAGCTCAGCTGTGATATCTGCCCGTGGTTACTGACCCTTCATTTCTCTTCAGCTTCTGTCCTAACCTATATTCTTCTGCTCTCGCTCAGGCAAACTTTTCCAGGCAAATATGGAACACAGGTTCACAAATGTTCCCCTTTTTCTTCACAGGCCAAAGGTCCACGATCATGGCACTCTTGCCTTCAGGGTCAAGGACCAAAGATTAGTTTGCTTTGGGTTGGAAGGTCTGGATACCAAGTGACTCCAGGCTCCTCAAGTGTACATACATTTGGACAGAGCTTTTCTTCCTAGATTTGAGAATACCAGATTCCTGTTCCTTGTGGAATCCTGAGCAGCAAAAATACATATTTTTTAAAAAAATAATTAACAACAGTCTCCAAAAACTGATGCTAGAGTGTTTAACCAAGACCAGTGGGATAGGAGACAAGGCAGCATTAAAAATTATCAACATAGTCTGCCAGAAAAGGCCACGAAGTCATCCTTTTTCCATTCTTATTCAGTGAACAGTATTTGTACACTAGCCATACACAAACTTCAAAGGAAGAAATGAACATTCGTAATATAAAGAAAAATACAAATTAACTGCACAGTAAGAATATGGTCATATTATTACAGTATTTAATTCTTTTGTAAACTATGTAGGTCACAGCCTTATTAATTTTAATGAAGCATTTCACTTTGAGAAGACTTTAGAGAAAACAAGGCTAACTCCTTTGAGCAGGAAAATGTTATGGGGATTTTGAAAGATACTTGTGTACCTCATCACAATGCCAATGCTAAGCTTTGTTTAACGTATCTAAGCCTTTCCTTTTGAAATAGAAATACGTGTAACACCAAGCTAAAAAGAGTTTCATTCTCCTATAAAACACTCCTGTAAAGACATAAAAAAATGTTCCTTGCTCAATGAATAAAACAATTTACGTACTCTAGGCTCTTAAAAGTGAATTTTTGTACCCACTTTTCCCAGGTTGAGCCCTTCATTAAGACTCAAGGAGATGGATGTCTGCAGCACCTTTGCCAGCCCAGAGGAGCACATGCTGTGCGGAGTAAGCTAAATGAAAATAACAAATATCTATAGCGAGTAGTGAAAGACTGCTAAAATCCCCATTCACTTTTCTGGCACCAACAGAGGCAACTTTGGAGTATGATCCTGAATCTGCCTTCATTTGGATATTGTGAAGAGGGGCTCAGAGATAGCCATGGGTTCCAAGTGCAGGTGAGGGGCAGAGCAGGCACATTAGCACAGAGAAGAGATAAGCAAGGGATGGTCACCATCAGTTTATTGCCAGGTTTGTGCAGCGTTGCTTTGACAGTGGTCTATTACAGCCAATTTATCGCTATCTGCAAAGCACCCAGACTTCTTCCAAAGCCAAGACTTCTTCCCTACCCACTGCAAAATATTCCATGTGCTGCACCAGTGACTGGACCAAGCCCAGGCACCCTCCAGATCTGAAGCTGAGACAAGTGCTCATGGTAAGCAGCTGCAGTGCGAGGAACCTGCCCAGGTCAGTGCCAGCAGGGAGAAGGTATGGGGATGTCTCTCATGGGTTTTACAGGTTTCCAAAAAATGCACTTGTATTACATAAGCTGAGATTTCTTTTTCTTAAGAACCTCTGAAAAGCTGAGGTGGAGGGAGAGACATTTCCATTTTACAGCAACAAGCTATAAATATCACAGACTTCCTGCAACAAGATAGGGGAAACTCCACTGGCGCAGTGGGTTGAAGTTAGAAATGGCTTTATTCAAAAAACATTTCAAACATGCCTTGCCCTAGGGCAGTAGGGTTCACCTGAGACTCCCAAGTCCCCAGCTCAACCACAGGGATGCCCAGACTGACTGTTCTCTGCAGTCCGTGACCAAGCACCATGAGTGTCACTGAAGAAGAACTGCCTTAAAACCAAAAGCGTTTTGGTGACAAACTGCCCAGCTATCTTTACCTTTTCTTCAAAGTCATTCTTCCAGACTTGGGCAGAGGATTCCGTGTTTTTTCTCACATTTTCGTGTGTGTTTCTAGTTTATTACTTCAATTCAAATTCCCCCTGAACTAACAATATTTTGCATCTTGAACTCATCATCATCCTTAAATTATTTTTCACTTCTCTTCTTTGTAATCCAGTTCTTCTTTACCATGAGGACCTGGGGGCAGGACATTATCCTCATTAGGGATGCATTCAAATCCTTAAAGCTGAGTAATTTTCTGTCTTCTTTCTCATTAAAATACATGAGACATCAACCTATTGTATGTATTTTCTGTTCTAAATATCATCAAGTTTTCTCATGCATGTTTTTTGCTTTATTTCTGTTTCTTAAAAGTATAGAAGTACTCCTGCAAACAAGGTCTGGGAGTTCAAAACAAAAGTTATTTTAATGAGCAGCTTTTATTTTAATAAAAATCTGCCAAAATAAGCTTAAAAATCTTTCCAGTTTTCTCACTGCCTGAAGCTAATTATAGAATTAAGTATTGTTGTCTGCATGCACACAAGTGATTTTCTACGACACTTCAAGCTGTTCCCATCCAGAAACATAAAAACATTTTGAGGTAGGGACTGATTGACACAAACAACATGTGCCTGGGGAGACTTAATAAAAGTCTGAACTTCACTTCTTCTGTGTCCCCACTGCACAAGAATTGCATCTTCATGCACGGGTAAGAAGCAATTTTCATGTAACTTCTCTGTGAAATTTGAAATATGTTTTAGCTGAAATGAATGAAAAATTAAAGAAATGAGTTATACAGATATGTTCTTATGAAAAAGAGTAGCAGTTCAGGACTTCAAAACTCCATAACTCAGGGATCCTTGGCAAGTCTTTGTTATCTGGTGGTAGGGTTTTGGGGTTATCTTTCCTCTCCCTTTTAAAAAAAAATTTTTTACCAGCGTTTCTGTTAAAACTTTAATCATTAGATGTCATTTTTTTCTCACTTTCTGATGCTCTGAACACCACTATTGTCATTTCATACTGGGGACTCTGAGGCAAACTTACCTCCAATATCACTGTATCAGCCAGAGATAATATAAACTGAGTTAACCCAGCTCAGAGTTAACCCAAACACTGTCTTTGCAGATTACAAACAAATCACACAAGTGAGAAACCTGTTCTCTTGCCTCTGCCTTTGTGGTTTCCCTGCACAGATGTAACAACTTCTCTCTGAACAAGAACTGAGAAAAGGGGCTTTAAAACAGAGGCTTTAATGATTCACACCTAAACAGCAGTGAGCAGGCTGTGCCCAGCTGCCCTGATGGTCTCTCATCCAAATACTGTCAAGCCTGGGACAGTTCAATTCCAAAGGCCAAACAGTTGTCACTGCTGAACACTGATTAATTTCCGGTGGGTCAGTCCACCGTCATATGGTAGTAAATGCTCATCTCCTCATGATTCAGATTTAAAAGCACCAAAAAGTGCTCTGTGCCTTCCCAGCTCCCAGGCAAACCAAGGCTGCTTAGCACATTCTCAACACCCCAAGAACTTGTCATCTCACAATTCATTCAAGCTGCAAAGGTCGGTGTTCGCTTGGCAGCCAACGTGAAAAGCATCAGCATCCCTCAAAGACTTGCAACACAGGGATCATCCGTGCATGAGCCTAACTCATTTTCCACTGACAGCCCAGAGCAGCCAGAACACTTCTCTGCACTGGAGCTGCATCTCATCTGCCCAGCTGCTGCTCACCAGCTGCTCAGAAGGGCTGTGGATGCTCAGCCAGAGACAATGCTTGGCTCTCCCAGGAAGGAAGTGGGGTAGGAAGCATTTGCCTGCTCCTACACCCAAATTGTTCCACATACTGTTCATATGAATGACAGCGTGGTGCAACTGCCATATAGACAACCCTTCTTTTATGATGGGGTGTAGTTCCTTGAAGACACAGTAATTGGAGCAGAGAGGTGGCAGATGGCTATGTCCCAAGTATGATGACAATGTCCTTGAAAAAACTCATGAGGAAGTGCGTGTGTCCCTTTGAAATTTAATTTTATTTTTTTAAATGAAATACAGTCAGATTGCTCTCTCAAAGAAAACAGAGAGTGCCAACTGAAAACTCTGCAGATTAGTGGAGAATAGAGAATATTTTCCTCTCTGAACTATTCCCTTGTCCCCTCTTTCCTCAAACAGTTAAGAAGCTTGCCAGTTCAAATCCAAGTATCTCAGACTGCAAGTACAGACAGAGCTGGAGTAGCAATAAGGCAACATTTCAGCAAGTAACCTCAAAACCTCTTTTCTATCATCAAATCTCATTTACATGTTCAATTAATAGGTCATTATTAGGTTGGTTATTCCTGAGAATAAACATGAAAATAAAGCCTTCCTGCTGGGAGAAAGCTGCAGACATATTGCGGCATTCGAGATGAAATACATTATACATATGCAAAGACACAAATAAATATATATCTGTGGCTGTCCAAGTAATGAGAAATATTGCTGTCCTGGCTTATGGGTAAATTCTATCTTTAATGAAAGTTGATTTGCTTAGAAATGAGAGGAGCAGCTAGACCCTTGGGACTGACAAGTTTAATATACAGAGAGGTGATAAGGAAGTAACATTTCATTAACTCACTCTTTGAGGAAAAAATACCCTAAACACTACTGAAAAATGTAGAATTAAGTTAAATTAATGAGCATAATTAAAGTGAAGTTTTAATGATAAGATCTCTGTTATACTTTTCAAAATCAGACATTAATTCCATCAAAATAATCAGCTAATGAATACAAATGCTAACACACTTGCTTCAAGAAGTCTTTGTAACCAAGGAAAACATATTAATATTTTACATGTTACAGACACAGTATCCTTCAATGCTTGTTTTGAATTTTAAGTTTTCCATAGAAAGAGCAGAGTCTATTTACATAAAATAAACAAATGTTAAGCTTTCAGAGACTCTGTGGCACCTATAAGTATATCATAATTCAATCACTTCCGATTTTATCTACTTTGCAGAACCCTTTTTCTTACAGTTAGGCTGCTTGTCTGACCCACCTGAGGCAAAGCACCACTGAAGGAGCAGCACTGCTTAATAAGGAATTTGCAGCCAATGCCACCACATATCCTATATCCTATGTCCTGTATCCTACTGATGAATGAGGATCACTGGTCCAACCACACTTTCAGCATCACACTTAAGAGATCACACTTGAGGGAACGCTCGTCATTATTTTACTTTCTACATACCATAACTTAAAACTAACAAAGCCCGTAATGTTCTTGTAGTACTTGCAGTCCATCACAGCAGTTCAAGGATTTAATTATCAATTACTTCACAGTCAGTTTTATGAGGATTAGTATTATACGTGGGCCAAACCACTCAGCTTATCAGTGCTGCTTAACCAGACTGCTGCATTATGAATTGTATGGCAAAGGGGAATAAAATCCTCATTACGAGGCACTGCTGCTGTCCTCGATACTGTGCCACAGCCATTTCAGTTTAAAAGCCTCCGTGGTACCTCACACTTTGTCACGGGATAGCAACTGGCTAGATCCTTCTGTTTCCATTACCTCAGGGCAGGGCTGATATCACTAGGATTGGAAACTGGATTAAAAGCTCAGGATCAAGCTGCAAGAGATGCTGATTAGCAATCTTGAAGGCAGGCCTGGTATCCTTGAGAGAAAAATACCCCTTAGACCCTAGCTGCTTTTGCTGCAGTTACCCAAGCTCTCACACCCTACAACACCCGTGAGCAAGTCTTACTGGCTCTGCATCCAGGATGCTGACCATATGTTCATGCATGTCATTTGCTCATGTTTTCAAATACGAGTCTATCAAAGCTGTGTTTAATCCTGTTTTTCAAATAGCGCAGCAGAAGCAATGATGCAGATCAAATATAATGTAAATAATACTACAGCTCACAGCCGAATTCAGGGAAAGTGGTTGAAAATGGTGTTGGGTACCTTAACACAGAGGGCTTAAAGGTGCCTGGCCCTGCTATGAGCCCCTCTAATTAACATGCCAACAGCTCTGGTATGCCAGGGGTTGCTGTCCCATCCATCCTCTCCTTGGCAACCAGCAACCCATCTCCGGTCTGCATCTGTGCTCTGCCCTGGATACAGGCACAGGAATCAGTTCTCTGCTGCCTCTGCACTCCTGTACCAGTCTTGTCTTATCTTCTGTCATATCAGCCTCTTTCATGAGCAAATCATTCTTCTTGAAAGGAAGTATTAAAGACAAGAAGTCTGGTAAGCTGACCTATGAAGCTATACATTGCTGAGAGAAAGTTTAGGTCATTTGAGGCATATGAGGAAAAAGGCTTTGGTCAAGGAAAAGGTGATTATAAGACAATCTTGAATGGATAACTGGGAAATAAAACACCAAAAAGAAATGAATGTAAAGAAACCAATATAAGATATCAGAAGTACATGAAAGATAAGTAAGGGGGGTATTGAACCAATAGAGAGCAATGAAAATCACTTTGCAACAGAATAAGGCGTTGCAGAAAAATTAAACACATTCTTCATCTTGCAAGGAAAATGGAAGGTGAGATGCCAGAAGTGAAAACAATGTGTCCTGGGGTGGACAGTGAAAAACTAGAGACATTAGCAACCTCTCCAGAACAAGTCTTGTGTAATGTAAAATCCATAAAAACAGTCAGACCCCAAAGACCAGATGAGACACACTTTGGGGTCCTGAAAGAGATGACAGACAGATTATTGGACTACCATGAGTTATCTTTAATACCCTTTTTGAAACAGCAAGGTATCAATAGACTAGAGAGAAACAAGAGAAATAACAGTTGTAGGAAGGGAATTATGGAGAACTATGAATTAAATTTGACCTCCAAAGCAGACAAGGTCTGAAAAATTATCAGTGATAAAAAAAAGTAATTTTTTTAAATTTAAAAAATAACAAAAAACCCTGAGAAATATGAAAACTTTAAGAAATACAGCTTTAGTGGAATAGAATCACAGTAACAGCTAGCTCCATTTACTTATGTATACTTCTCATGCACTGGCATTTTTAAAGGCAGTACTACAGACAAAAAACAGGACTGATAAGCTGATCCTGTTTAGGTTTTAGAATGTCACATAACATAGGAAGACAGTAAATGAATACATACAAGACAAGCTCCTATATGGATTAAAAGTGGCTAAGGAAAAGTCATATCTGCTAGCATCAGTGATGCAGGTTAATGTGGATAATAGATGGCTGATGGATGAATAAAAATGAAGGCAATGCTCATTTCTGAGGATCAGAAAAGACCATATATTTGGTAATAGGTCCTGTTTGCATTTTCTCTCGTGTCTATCTCCCAAAAAGGTTCCTGTTACACAAGGGTTTACCCTACTCATGTCCCAAACTCACAGCCTCTTGCAGTTTCATTTAAATGGAATTATGATCCAATTACTCTCTGCACCTGTATTCCCATGTTCAGTGCTGACTGAACTCAAGTCACAGGGCTGAAATGGTATTTACTACCCAGCCTGCAATCTTGGGGTGTCTCAGAAGCCACATACAGCTGAGCTTGGTCAGCTTCTGCTAATGGCATCAACACAGATAAACTCCAGATGCAGGGTCAGATACTGGCAAGAGGCACTGTGTTACAGAGAACCTTGATCTTCTGATAAATCCCAAATCCTGTCAACCTGTATTACTGACTGAGACTGTCCTCTCAGGGTAAAGTCAAGACACTCTGGTTCATTTCCATTCTAAATTTTTCTAAATTTCTCCTCCCTCTCAGTATGGAGAAGTGGACACTGGGGAGTTTCCAAATACCTGCAAAGAGGAAAAGACCCCACAACCACTCTAAATGAAGGAGGAAGCAAATGGTAACAAAGGGGATTAGGCAAAACACTAGGGAACACTTTTAACTCAAAAAGAGGTAATGCATTGGAGCAGTCCTGCTTTCAGAGGCTCCAAGATCTCATACTGAAGGTTTTTATAAATAGTTTTTCATGAACAGGTTAAATAAGCATACATCTGAAGGAATCCCATCCTAGGGCAAGAGGAGGGATCATAAGACCTTAAGTCATTAATTAGTTTTAGCCCTTACGACTATTTTTAAAAATCTCTGCAGACTTCCAGGCTGTTAAACAGCTGCTACATTTCACTCTGGCAATGACGGATTTTCAGTTGTCTCTGAACTTGCCCCTGTTTAAATGTGCATTGTTAAAACCTCCACGCTTTTCCACGCTACCAAGGAGTGTCTTGTAGAAGCAACTACTGTCTCTTTCTTGTGGCATCACACACTTCTCCTTCCAGCTCTTCTTGTGCTTTTCCCTCCCCTGTAATTCTGCCCAAGGTCATACTGAGCTGGGCAGTAGCTGGGAAGAAAAAGGTATTAGAAGTGTTGTCTCCAAAGAGATGTATACCAGGCCTTTAGAGAATCAAGATCACTACTGGCACATTTGAACACTGCCCAGGTTTTCAGAGCACACCATGGTGGGGAATGTCAAATCCAGACTGAATGGTGGGGACTTCATGATCGAAGAAAATGTCCCATTATCTTCCCCAGAAAAAAACCAAAGATTTTTTCAGGCATTTACAAGGCAGAAGAAGATAAAAAGTTGAAAAATGAGAATTATTATTGAAAACTATTCTCTTTCTTTGGCAATGACCTGCTAAACAACCTTTGCACAAGTCCCAGACTCCCTAGTCACCCTTGCTGCAGGATAAAAAGACACACCTCAAAGGGTGCTGTTGGAGCTTTGTAGTTTCAGGTCAAAATGTTGCTCATTTTGTGATTTTCCTGTCTCAAAAAAAGGTGTCTTATTGGTGGCGACAGTAAAGGGAAAGGAAAGAAAGTTCATACTTTACCTGAAGCATCAGGATGGTAGAGGCTGGGAGCACTGGTTATTTCTCCTTGCTGATGGAGACAGCTACCTGAGGACCTTTGACTTGCAATGAGAATCCTGCTCTTGGCAGATGGTAACCTGGACACCGCACCCAGTCCTAACTGTGGCTTCAGTATCATGGCAGACCGATAAAAGCTCGGGGGGACCTCGTAGTGAGCGTACGGCGTGGGGCAGAATTCATCTTTCGCAGGCCTTTCCCCAACCTACAGAGAAATCATTGACACCGATATTATGCAATAAATCAATAAACCCAGACAGTGTGGAGTTCCAAATTGCTCATAAAGGCTAAATTTCCCTCCTTGTGAAACTGGCCGCCAGAGCACTGCAAACTTTCAAAAAGTTATGGTCTTACTATATGAATCACTCTTCAAAAATATGTATATTACACTCCCAGTATGCAACTACACTCAAATAAAAAATTGATGCCTTCCCCATAAGAAAACAGACAAATGGAAGACCTTCAATTAGTTAAAATGTTTAGTCACGAAAGGTTATACTATCTACAGAGGTAGATACACCAAGAGAGTGTGAAAGTGGAATTTTTATTATAAGTTATTTAAAATATTCTTACCAGGACACAGTTCTGGGAGAAGTTGGTTTTAACTTAGATAGCTAAAAATAAAGCTGGAGGTGTTTTAAGTACATTTTATCAGAGAAATTGTACTGCCAAGTAATTTACGTGAGAAATAAAGAACGCCCAGTATGTTTTCACTGCAAAATGTTCATTGTAATCTGTGCCACTCTAGTTCCTGGAAAGAGACCTGGTTGTGGAGGTGAGCACACATCTCTAAATTACGTTTTCAGAGGCCTGTTGAATATTCCAAATCAGAGCTATAAAACCCATCTGCCCATGTGAACTGGAGAAAAAACCTATCAGATTTACAAACATGAAACATTTACTATTTGTCACAAATAGATGCTGCTTTGTTAAAATCAGTGACAAATCTCTCAGTATTTTAGTGAGCATTTACTGTAAGGACAGCAGAATAAGTCCCAAGCTGGAAGTATTTCCAGCAACCTGGCTCATAGCACTGAACTTGCAGTCAAGGAATGACCTGGTTCCGTGATTCAGCCCTTGCATCTTTGTACACTCAAGCTGGGCTCTGACTCCCACCTTTCTGTGCTGCTTCATGACTCAGGACAAGAATGCAGAGTTCTCATCTCTCACATTTGCAAAGAACTGTTTGTTCTTCTGAGTAGAGTCCAACTTCTTCACCATTTTCTTACAAAATGCAGTATCATCATAATGTAGAAAGGACCTATGAATATTTTTGCAGTCATCCCATTTAGGCCATGGGAAAAGAAAAAAAAGCATAGGAAATCGGAAATCTGAACTAAATTTGTTTAAAAATTAATCAAAAAGTGCCACAGGCTACCTAGGAAGAAATGTAACTGCCAATTAATTAACTCTGCTGTAAGTTATGATGCATATAATATGCCAAATCAATTTCTATTTAGCAATTATAAGCATTAGAATATGCACTTCAACATTGGCTATAAAAGCTTTGATCCTAGCTCCTTCAAGAGCTTTAATCCTAATTTAGCAAATCTTTAATATGCTAAGAGACAAGATTGGCCCTAAACTATGAAATACAGAATCTTTGAGGCCTTTGCACAGGAACTAGGAGGGCAGATGCAACAAACACTGAGCTTTATCATTTTGCCCTATATTTTTTCCTCTGTATGCAGTCCTATTTCCTGCCATTAGATCTTTCTGTTTCCTTTTTTATTATACTCCTATGACCTATTTTTACAAGTTAGGATGCAGTTTTTTACTGTATATGTGACTCTCTAGGCTTGGACTGCAGACATCTGGCTTCTTACTTTCAACTGCTAGATATGAGATTGTTTTTCTGGATAAGCCTCAGTTATCTTCTCTCTCCCTGATAAATTTATTTCTATCAGATTACACTATGCATACTATTATTTCATATTTAAATTAAACACCAATGCCACATATTTCAGTACAAGGAGAAGAGAAAATCTTTAAATATAGAAAATATGCATTTTTTATAAACTGGCTTAGATTATTCAAGTCTTCTTTCACCCCATTGTTTTTTCTTTATTGACAGTATGCTAAGATTAACAGAGAAGGGCAACAAACATGAGCACAAAACCAATCAATCACAAGCATAAAACATCTTCTCAAGCTTAGAGAAGTGAGAAGGACTTAGAACAGAATAATTTAGATTCGAAAAGACCCTTAAGATAACCAAGTCCAACTGAATTTGCCCAAATATCTCTCAAGAATTAGACATTATTTTTTGAAGATCCCAGTTTTGGAGGACATAAACTTCCTATGAAGAAATATTATTTTTTCCTTTCTATTTAACTGTGAATTCATGAAGTGTGAAATTCAGCTGGTCTCAATACAGTGGTATAAAATTATTGCCATTTTAAAGCTCTTCAGAAAGATAGGGATTAATATGATCCCTGTTAGCACTCTGTACTAGATTTTTGTATGAAGGACTATTAGAGAAATAATCTTTTTGCAGCAGGGCTGTCTGCTCATTCCCCACACACCCATTAATGAACTTGTTATAATGAGCCAGAAACTCTGCAAGAAATACCTTGAGCATACAGGTATTTCCAAGCAGAGCTCGCAGCATGGCCAGCAGGTGCGGATGCCCAGCACTTTCCTTCATGTTACTTTGTTTATAACATCATCAAACATCAATGCCTCGAGGAAGAATTTGCTTGTCAAGTGTCTGCTTCAGGCAACTCTTAGGGAAAAGAGTTGGCAACATCAGTTCAGGCAGTCCACCTAACAGGATTAAGGGGGGAAATTTTTTGGTTTAAATATATATAAAACAACTCCCCTACTCCTTTTTACCTCAGCAGGCTTTTTGTTTCAACAGACTTCAGTTCATCCTCTCTGGAGCACAAAGATGTCTGTGCTGGAAAACAGACTCAAAGATGTGGTTGAATGGGGCAGGCAAGAGTCTCGGTGAGGCAAGCAGGAGAGCTGGTGATCAGCAGACCTCCCTGCAGACCCTCACCACATCAGGTCTCTTGGCAGCAGCCATAAAACAGTGAATAAAGTGGCCAGTGACCACTCTCTGACAGGACACAGGCAGTACCTGTACGGGTAAACGCGCACTCTGCAGACCAGGTTGATCCACGCTGCTCCTTGGGAGCAGCCACTGGGTGAGCAGGCTCTGGCAGAGCTGGATCCTGGGCTGGGGAGCATGCTCCCAGTCCAGCAGTACAGACAACCTTGCCTGAGCCTTGGAGGCCATGTCTTTCCACTGCTCAGTTCACTAGGACAGCTACAGTCTTTGGGTCCCACGATTTGCCCTGTAACTTCCCACAGAGGCAACTGGGAGCACTAAGTGCCCACAAACACCCACTGGTGCTGACTAGAAGAGGGTGAGGGCCACAATGAGATGGGGAGCCCACGTTGTGATGAGGGATGTCAGTGACCTGCCCTGGACAAGGACTGGTTTTCCTAAGTATTTTGCATTTCACCTTGTGAGGTTTCTTTTCTTTTTTGTCTTTCTTTTTTGATGAAGATGGGCACGGAAGATCTATCTACACACTCTGCCAATGTTCTAAAGAAAAGCACTGGGGTAGCTGCCGATTCCACAGGCAAGGCTGCCCACTCAGCCTTAGCTCAATTCCGCTATGGACCCAGCCCCTCGGCACAGCAGGACTGCCTTCGTGCTGGAGTTGGGATTTTCATCTGACCTGCCCTAAGTGGGCTTTGTCACAGGCAGCTCAAGGAGCTCAAGGAGCCCTGCAGGCTTCTCACTGCACAGAGGCAGCCCTCAAGTCTTTCTCAGAGAGTTCTCCAGGCCTTTTCCTGTAGTCTCCTGTCTGAGAGAGCACCTTCCTATTTCTTCCAGTTCCTGGCACCCAGAGGGATATTTAATTGTTCCTACCACTTGGCTGAATGATACTTAAAGATGACAGGTTTATCCTAGCTATATAAGGAGCTACAAAATACTAATCAAAGCTGTCCAAAGACCATACTGGATGTGTGAAATAGGTCAGTCTGGGACTTTTTTCTCCAACCAAGACAGTGGCCACCATGCCAGAGTGGCCTTGTCTCCAAAAGCTGAGTCTTCAACACTCTCTCTCCCTTCAGCACACTGATTTTGATCTATCTCAATGCATCCTAATTGGTTTCTTTCAGATTACATACCACTCATCTGCTATGAACCCATACTGTGCACAGCTGCTCTTCTAAGCATCTGTTCGCCTCCATGGATTGATCATTTTCCTTTCTCTTGATCCATATGGAGCCAAATCAGGCCCCTTTGTATTCCTCCAGCTGGCAGGACAGGCAGGTTATTTCTTTTAGGGTGGCAGTCCAAGAAAGCAAATTCCACCTTCTGCTGTCAGCTCCTGACTCCTGGGCTTATGCAAACTCAAAATGCAAACTGCAGCTTGACTTCCTCTCAGCCTCTTCTCCAGTCAGTCCAGCTTCTCTGAAGAAGCAGCTTGCTTGTGTTCAGATTTTCCCTCGTTGAAATACCCACCAAAAGCCTTATTTGTTGGAGGAACAGGGGAAGATGCTTTGGATCCTCTCCAGCCCATAGGTGTCCTGTTTCTAGTCCTAGTCTAGAGAAAGCCATGCTGCAGACTTGCCACAACCTGAGTCCTTCTCACGCTAAAAACTGTCCTCAGCAGTGCGCAGGAATCTGTCCTTTGTTCGCAGATGTGTCTGCTGATCCTGCCTGATTACCTGAACCCCAGCTGTCATAGACACCTGTGGTCTTCAGAGGGTCATGCCACCCTATAAACAGTCAAACAGCCAGTGCACAGTCTGGATCATTTTGGCTTTCATTTCCATTGCCATGCATCAAACAGTAATAACCTAGTAATTTCCCCTCACTTTACAAGGCGATTGTGAAGATACACTAACGATGGCTGGAATAGACAAGATCCCAAAGACTTTAGTAATTCATTCTCTGGACATAAAATATAAGGGACAGAGCTGAAAACTGAAGTTGGAGGGAAAACGACAGCAGGCACTGTTCTTTCCGTGTTTGTGATGAGAAATAACTATAATCCTTGCTCTCTTCAGTAGGTTTTTGGTTAGCATGCCATAAGGGTCAATCTACACTCATTCACAGTATCTTAATTTGGCTACTTGCTAGCTTTTGACTGCCAACACTGTCACTAAATTTGTTGCTTCAATGCTGCTCCTTGGATCAATATTGTATGTAGAATGAGGAAGGCAATAAAATAACACCATAAGACACAGAGCAAAAAAACATAGCCCTTTTTTTAAAGGCTCATTCAAACAAAATCAGTTGTGTTATCTTCAGTATTTATATGAAAATCTTGGTTACTGAACTACCACAGGTCCCAAGCAGTGGATGCAAGAGCACATGACAGACACAAATGCAGCTTGCTCTTCCCTGTCCTTTCTCCACCTACCAAGCAAGCTCATCCTTCCTCCACTGTGCTCACCTCAGCAGGGATTTCAGGAAACCAAGGCTCCTGTCCATCTTAGCAAGGCAAGAACACAATGAGATATCTGGAGCCAGAGGCATCCAGAGGGATTTCCGTCACATTTTGGCTGCTCAGGATGGTTTTCCAGGGGAAAGAAGAAATCTTATTTGAGGTGCTCGTCAGTGTAAGAAACAGCATTAAAATTAGTCAAAAGTGAATCTCCTTTTATCTGATATGTATAATCCAAAGAGGGCTCTGATCGTCCCTGGGTTTCAGTATAGCTAAACAGAATGTAATTAGTTTAGACCTCCAGTGCTCTGTCTACAAAAACCTGCCAACTTTCCCATTAGGAAGGATAAGTCTCTATGGGCAAATTACAATCATTTCCCAAAGCTATTCTTTGGGAAGCAAAAAAAAAAATTCATTTTTTCAATTCAGCATGTCTTTTTCTTTCGAAACATCCTTATTTGTAATACCAGCAGGTGACCAATTTTCTGGAAAATGCTGGAAGAACACAGTGACAACCTCCAGTCACAGCTAAGATATCACAACAGGGTCTGTGCCAGAAACAGTTGGGTAAGTTTATTTCTAATGATCACACATTGTTTTAGGATTTATTTCTTATTTGAGGTCTGAGAACTAACTTCTGGCATCAGCAAATAAGCAAATGATCATGCTCAGCACACAAAAGCAGCTGTCTAATTTGCAGAAACTTACCTCCTGCAGAAACTTGTCGCTCATCGGACTGAAGTGATGACCTGGGGGCCTAATTCCTGACACTACTAGTCCAGAACCAAAGAGCCTTGGCTTCTGGAGGTCAGGTTTAAATTTGTCATATAGGATGCTGGCGGGCTTCGCCTCCCCTCCACTGGACGCCTTCTGTTCCGCAGAGATGGGCACGCTGCACGTGGGGCCGTCGAAGGGCAGCCCTGCCGGTGCGAACAAAGGGTCGAGCTGCTCTATCGAGCGAGGGTTTCTCCTAATGTATGTGATGATTTTAGGTCTCACAGGTTTGGGCCGGGGTATGGCAGGTTTCATCTCAATGCCTTCTTCCAGCTTTTCACTGCAGTCACTGTCCATACCGGCCTTATCTGTGAGGGAGCCCTTGGGGTGGACCAGGATAGGTTTTGGGATGGCGCTGCTGCAAGCAGTCTTGATAGGCACTTTAGGGGATATATTTAACAACTGTGTGCTGTCAGTGGGAGGTAGGACTGAGGAGGGTGACAGTTTGTCATCATGAAGTGCATAAAGGTCCTTCGAATTGCTGTTTGATAGCGTGGGCTGACCATTAACATCCAGCGTTGCCACCGGGCACACAGGAGTTGGGACACATAAAAAGACATCAGCCTTTGCTGGAATGTTACAGCTCTCTGGTGCTTCCTCTGGAGAATATTTCTGTACATTAACTGTTTCTTTACTTGCAACTGCAACACTTGAGGTTTCCACATCACTGCTGTGACTGTCAGGTTGTTGGTTTGACACTATCTCTGCGTTGCGCTCTCTGTGATGATCTGAGGGATCAGAAGCAGGCACAACAGCATCCTCAGTGCTTTCTTTGACTAGCATCAGTTTATTCTCATTAACTTTCAAGGGTTTACTGTCAGGTGGATTAATATTATGTATAGGAGATATCTGTTCACCAACTGCTTCAGCGCAAACTGCGTCAACTTCATGCAAATTTTTGTTTTTTCTAGGTGTCACTTTGATGCTGGATTTACCACTGCAGGTGAGTGGAAATATTGTTTCCATTTCTTCATCAGTAAAATATTCCTCACCAGCCTGGCTGGTTGCCCTGCTGTCACTGTCATTGCTTCCTCTCCCTTCCCCGCTGATGGTGATGTTACGACTCTGCAGTTTATCATCAGGGTGAGTTACTACCTGGCTTGACAATGGGTCCTCTACTTCATTACAGGCATCTTGAAAATGGGATACTTGAAATTTTGACGTGTCAGACCCAGAGCTTTTCTGCTCCTGCACTGCTGTATTTTCAGCTCTTGGACACCCCAGGAACTCTACCAGCATAATTCTCTCTATCTTTTGTGGACACGTATTTTTATATTGTAGAGATGGTGCAGTCCTAAGCTCCAGTTTTTTACTTTTATCACCCTGACCTAATTGTGCTTCTGATTTACTAGCAATCTCATTGAGTTTAACAGCTGAATGTTGAGAATGAGAAGTTTGCAGTGTGCTTTCAATGCTAACATTTGGTACATTTTCCGGTTTACTTGTTTTCTTGTTCCCTGAGGTAGATGGTTTGGAATAAAATACAGTATTTTCCTCTGAGGTATTGTCAAGTGGACGAAACACCATCCCAAGAAAATGATCCGTGGATGTTTTTTGTGATTTCTCTGTACTTCCTACCAAGTGGTGAGACCTGTCGATGGAGTCCAATGATGCAGAGAGCAGACGTTTACATGACACACGGCCAGTGCAGTCTTTTGCAAATGTTTCAGGCTGAGGAGAGAATTTACTTGGTCTTCCCAAGGAAAGCCTTTTTATTTTCTCCACCTCCACAGTCCTGGACATTTTTCCCTTAGGAAGGATCTGGGTGAAGTCAACATCACCTTTGGAGACAACCTCCAGGTTGGCATCATTTGTGCTACTTTTTAAATTGGACAGACTTTGTCCTCGGCTAATCCTGATATGCCTTGATATATCCTTAGCTTCGCTGGTCCTACAATCTTTCCCCACTTCCCTGCTTGTAGTGGAGGGCAGCTTACTTTCCTGTACACTGGTGTGACAGGTCCGAGAGTCTTTGAAGGTCGGAAGTTTATTCTGCTCTGCAGGCAGATGAGTAACTTTCTCTGTTCCTCCAGTGTATATATTCCCACTCTCATCCGTCAAATCATGTTTCTTAACATCCCCGTCAGTGGTTCTAACTTTTGTTACAATTTGGTTGGCATTGGTATCCCCAACATTCACTACGCTTTCATTATTGTTTCTTATTTCACTGCGGTTGTCCTGAAGCTGGGAATAACATGACTTGGTTGGAATTAGTGGAGCACTCATTTTGAAGCTGCAGGTCACTGCTTTTTTTTTTTTGCAGTTCTAATAAATGAGAACGTGTTTTTCCCTGTCAGGTTAACTTTTATGCATGCTTCAATTATATATTTAAATTAGAAATGATCAGTAGAAAATTCATCATCAGAAGGCTTGAAGTGTCTTCTCAGAGTCACATTTTTCTGCTGCTCGGTTGTCTTTTCTGCAGCTTCTGGACCTAGGAAATCTTTATGACGTGCTGTAGAGAGGTTCAGCAAAAGCAAAATAGTTCTGCCAAGCTCCCTCTGAATGAGAGCCAGTTAATCCAGCCAACCTAGGGGGGAAAAAAACCCAAACACAAATAAAACAAAAAACCCAAACAGACAACATTACACCGATGTCAGGAATCATGCTAACTAAATCAAAGTTAAAATCAACAGCACTCCCAGGTATAACCCCAGGACAGAGTGTTTTCAAACACTTCAAATGTTGTTTCAATCACAACTTTGCTCCCAGCAAAAATTCTTAGTGTAGCACAGATCTCTGACTTGGGAAGTTACACAGCAAAAACCATCCTGGTTAGAAGAGTGGTTGCTACTCATTTTAAGAAACATAAGTTTACAACTGGAAATAGGCAAAATAGCCAGGTGAGGGTGGGATCCAATCTTGAAGGTCTAAACATCTGCATATTTCTTCAACAACTATTACACCAAGAGTGGTTACTGAAGCATTTGAAGCATCAGTGTATAGATTAGCCATAAATAATAAAATTCCAGGTCCATAGAAGCTGTTCATGGGTTTCTCTCCTTGCCTTGTAGAAATCACTGCCATTCTTGTGCTGACACCCTTTGACATTTCTTAGCCAGATCTATAGATTCCAAGAAAGCAAAAGCTATGTCTGGAGGCCAGCAAAGAAAAAAACCCATTTTTTCTGAGACAGATGAATGTGTGCATTTTTAAATATAGACGACTACACACCAGTCCCAATACAGTGCATCTCCTTTTGGCTCCCATGTGGCTTTGGGAGCCCAGATTTTGTCCTCTGTCACCTCCAACAAGATGAAGGTGAGATTTCTGTCTATTCCATGCCTAAATTCACTCTCTGAGATATTTCTTGTACCCTGTGTGTTCACACCTTTCATCATAAAGAAACATGGACACTGGAAACTGGAACATGCTCCACAGCTCCCAGAAGCTGGAATTCAAAGCTGATACTCCCAGCTGTGCTGGGTTTCTAGTCAGGGGCCCACTGGGGCACTAATTAGAAGTGCTGATTAAGTCCAGTGCTCTCTCTACATTATCTGGGTGCAGGTCTGGGTCCCTGTGTTCACTGAAAGCAGCTTCACACAGTGTGTAGTGTGCAGTGTGCTGGTGTGCTTCAGAGACCAGACCAAGCACTTTGGCCTAATGCTGCTAGTACAAATTCACTGATTTGAGGGTCAGGAAAGACCTGTCCCCTCTCAAACACAGGGCACTGCTCAACCTCAGTACACTGCCAGTTGAGACTAACCCCTTAAAGCTGCCAATACTGGCCAGACACATGGAATTTAAGACAAGGGACAATAACATATTGTCTAGGCAGAGATTCATCTCAGGCAGTTAACATTGCTCCGTGCTTCCTCCAGAGCCAGGGAGAAGAGACAGGCACCCTGGAAAAGTGGTTCATGCTAACACCTTTCATGAGGGACTCTATGCACCCAACATTCCAATTTCATCTCCTCTTGTGACATCCACTCTCAGATTAGGGATGTCACAGATTTGAAGAACCCACTACATTCTCACAATTAACATTCATACAATTACCCAAAGATATTTTCTTTTTCTGCAGAATATTGCCTGCTTAACTTTGTAACGTGTTTTACAGCTGCCATTACAAAGACTACACAGAATAATGATTCTGTGACCGTGAATAATACAAGGCTCCATTCTGCTATAGAACATACTGATAGCACAGAACTCCTACAAAATTAATATAAAAATACAATCAACCATCTATGTCAATTAATACCTTACTAATCCACTTTACTGTTAAGGAATACAAACTTTGGAGCTTGGTTCAGTCAACACGTTGAAAATTTACATATTGCGATAGGCCCATTTGGAAGTCAGATACATGGTTTTGTGTTACATTTGGGACCTTAGATTTGATCATTCTTCTGCAAATAGCTGCTATTTAAGAAGTTTTGGCTTGGATTTTCTGCAAGATAGTTTATTTTAAATGGCACTGTCCAGACTCAACTTCACTATGCTCTTTGGAGTCAGGGAGATGAAAAGACTCAGCTGTGTCTGGGTTCTGCTGGCTCTTCCTCTATTTTTTATTACTCACCGGTCTTGA
Source organism: Oriolus oriolus (assembly GCA_013400235.1). Classification (NCBI taxonomy): domain Eukaryota; kingdom Metazoa; phylum Chordata; class Aves; order Passeriformes; family Corvidae; genus Oriolus; species Oriolus oriolus. The sequence goes on from VXBT01011620.1 coordinate 438,240, forward strand.
CTGATGTTGGCTGACATACACACATCTGAAGTCACTCCCTGCTGTGCAGGAATGCTCTGAGATGAGAGGGATATGAACCTCCTAACTCCTCAGATGCCCTCCTCAGCACAGGAGAAGGGAGTAAGAGGAGACTCAAGCCCAACAAAGGCAACACTACATCACTTAGCAGAATATCACTGGGGACTCTGGACAAGAAACGTCTGCAATCTTAAAGACTGGACTTGGTATATGTAAGGATTTATATGGATAAAATTTTCTTGATACTGTATAATGTAAAAATATCCCTTCTGAATCCTTGAGAGTAAAAAATGCAGTCATAGCTCTCCATGTCACGGCATCTTGGCAGGATGCAATAACTGTATTTGTGGAATAAAAAAAAAAATCCTTTACAAAGTGATGTGAACACACTAGACAGTAGAACAAAATTATATCCACCAGACTATGGTTAGCTATGAATCCCACAGGGAGAAGAAAAGTTCAAAGAGCCAAAAACTGAATTAAATACTTTGGTTTAACTCCAGCAGTATCAGTTTCCTTCTAAGATGTCTATCTCTTACGAGACTCAATTTTAAACCTGAGCCCAAATAGTGATGATCTAGGAAAGAAGCCTACAAGAGTTTCTTCCCATCTGATATTGCAGTTCCTCCACTAAATTCCAAGTTACATTTGGCCAGCAGGTCTCACCCTAACCTCTGGAGACATCAGGAAGAAGAAGGAGCTGAGCTGGATGATTTTTGCCCCAGGACCTGCAGCAGGGACTGCATCAGCAGAGCTCAAGTTTATAAAATGAAACTAGCTGGAAAAATAAAGCAGCAGCCTGCTTCTGAATAGTACCAGCAGTGCTTTATTTTGGTTAAACAAGCAGTGTAGAAATACTGTTATCCTCAACAAGCATCAAAAAAAGAAAAATGGTGAAGAATTCCACACTACTGGTTGGTTGTTCTGTTTTCAGTTTGCCACAAGAATAGAACAGCAATAATTATGAGATATGCAAAGGAATTATCAAAACATATGGACAAATAAAAATGGAAATAAAGAGAATTTTGCTTCTTCTATAAACATTTCCTAATGCAGACTGTTACAGCAGCTTACTCATCCCAGTACTGAAAGTCTAAAACCAGAATATTTACAGCAAGATACACTAAAGACATCTGGGTGTTCTGGAAACACTGTGCATGGCTTAGGCCGATTGCGCTTTCAGTACAAGGTGTATGAGAAGCACCTGAACATTTCATTAACCATCTGCCACTGAACTGATGCCTCTTGCTACTACCATAAAAAAAACCAAACCAAAAAACCAAAAACCCCCAATGGGTTTGTAAATTGCTGAGGCAGAGCCAGTAACTCACCAAAGGTCAGCCACAGGCCAGCATCCCCCATCGGCTGCCCGCTCCTGCAAGGTAAACGCTCTCAACTCAACTGGTTGTGCTGCCCAAGGAATAGGGTTACACAGGCAGGTTGCTCACCTGGAGAATAAAGGATCCCAGGCAGACCTCATTGCAGCTTTTCAGCACTCAAAGGGAGCTTATAAAAAGGAGGAAGAATGACTTCTTACATGAGCAGATAGACATAAGACAAGGGGAAATAGTTTTAAACTAAAAGAAGAGAGATTTAGATCAGATACTAGGAAGAAGTTCTTTACTGTGAGGGTGGTGAGGCACTGGAACAGGTTGCCCAGAGAAGCTGCAGATGCTTCACCCCTGGAAGTGTGCAAGGCCAGGTTGGACAGGCTTTGAACAACCTGGTTTATTGGAAAGTGTTCCTGCCTGTGGCAGGGGGTTGGAACTAGAAAACCTTTAGGGCCCTTTTCAACCCAAACCACTCCACAATTCCATGGTACATGTGGGGACCTGTGCACCAACCCACTTGGCAATGACTCAGGGAGAAGTCAGGAGGTGTGATGGGGTGTTTGTCCTCAGAAGGCAGCTATGACTGCTCGATCACAACTCAGTTCAAATCATAAAGTGAGAAATCTCTAGCCATTTCCCTCAGAGGCTATCATGATCAAGAGCTCCAAGTTCTTAAACTCCTGGAGCATCCTGGTCAAGGGCTGAGCACAAACTCCAGCTCTGCTGCCCTCTGCACAAGCAGCACACATCCAAAGGATGAGAGTCTTGGATGCATTACAACACCCACAGATAAACTCCTGTGGAAAAAGACCCTCAGGAAGAAATCTTGGCCCACGAGAAATACACTCCTGTTGTCTGACCAGCGCAGTGATGCAGGAAGACGGGTGAAAGCAGATGAGGGATATATTTGTATGAGGTGGGAAACAGATGCTCTTTTTACAGTTACTACAGAAAACTGGCAGGAACAGACCCCTCCTGATATGCACAGTTGTCCCAAGAAATGCTGCTGGGGAGAACTGGCAAACCAGGCAGAGCATCACTGAGGCCTTCTCTGGGAGACAAGATACCACCGCATCCAGTGCCAGGGCTGCACGCTGCCAAGAGCTGAGCCCACAGATGAAACAAATACAGTGTTGGATGGAAAGGAGGTGGGAACATCTCCTTGAGAAGCCCAAATCTTCATGAAGAACTATTTCTAAATGGTGACAGAAGCTGAAAGCTGATACTAGGATATTAAAAAAAAAAAAAAGCCAAATAACCTTTTGGAGTGGGTAACGTACAATTGGAATTAATTAAAAGTGGTGAAAAAGTGCTCACCCAGGCAAGTGATAATTTTGTTAATGTGATTTGGAAGGGTGAGAACTAAGATTTGGATACAGTCCCCGACAGCTTCTATTCATAACGAAGCAGACACAGCTGTTGGGGGAAATTACAGCATAATCTCATATTTGGCAGATCCTATGGAAATGTTGCTGTCTGTCATGAAGAGGACAGTACTTCAGAGAGACAACTTTCTGCCTGACAAGCAATTAGGACATAGGCAGAGAAGAGATGATAGAGAAAATGTTAAATTTTTACACACTGGAAAGTGGCAGGAAGGCAGTTCTGATTCAAAAGTAAAACTGAAATTATTTGAACATGTTAAAAGCTTTTGTAGATTGTGGCTCTGTAGCATTTCCAGAATTTCAGTATTTTAGTGGTTTTAATGTCTCTATAGTCAATAAATTTTAATGATTTCATTATCTATATGATTACCTATTTTATACCTTTGTAAGTATAAAACCTAAGATAGAACAGCTTATTGTTTCATAGGCCTAGGCAATTTTTTCTGTTATATTTTAATCAGTAATAAAACAGATTTTATTTTTACAAATCATTAATAAATTTATGCTGGTTTATCAAATTGATTTTATAAAGATTATTATGAACAAAACAGACTTTAAAAATTTGCCATATTAAGGTTCAAAATTTTCTAAATCAAGCATTTTCATTTTCAGTTCCAAATAATATTTCAAGATCAAAAATACTTCATCTTGACAAGATGAAGTATTAAATGGCAAATCAGGTGACACAGACTTCCTCTGCCCAAATTAGTATTTTTATTTTCCTAAGTAATGGGGTGATAACAAGCCAGTGGAGAAATCCCAGTTCTTGCTCTCACTAGACTTAGGATGACACGTTTCTTTTTGGCTCTCTTCACTGTATTTCCAGAGGGATTTTTGGGTCAAGCCAGCAATAATTCAATTTCCTTATACAACACACCTGAGAGATCCCTTGGAAGCAGCACAACTTCCAGTTTGCTGGAAGTCCCCACCACACGCAACACTCCTGAAGGCACAGCCAAAGGTAAAGGTTGTCCCCTGATCTTCCCAAGGGATGGGAGGCAGCAGCACCTGAAGCAACAGGACTGAAAAATAAGCTGCCAGCATGAGACCCCAGCCCTGGAAATCACTGCAGCAGCCGGCAGTATTATGATGTGTAATTGGCTTGCTGGTGCAACTTTCCTTTCTGAATAAACTGGAAAAAATCCTGAAAAAGATGCTTCATGTTAGAAGCATTTATATACATCCTTTATTGCCTGTGTATGGCAACTGGAGGACACCAACACAGTGGGCAGAGCAAAGGGAATGCACTGCTTGTCCTTTGGCCGAGTACCCCTCTTCAGCACTGGAGTGTTTTATCTCACAGGCCCTACCGAGGATGGGAAACAACCATGACCACGTGCTGTTGGCTAAAGAAGCCTGAGTCTGCGTGGTCTCCTTGGGGAACAGACCCACACTTTTTCCTGCCATGGCAGTGGCAATGGCAATGCAAGAGCAGAAATTTTTGTACAGCTTCATAATTTATCTCCAATTACACTGTGGGGATCAGTACATCCTAAATGCAAACACATCAAAAACCTTCCCAAATATTGTATATAATTTTCTTTTCATAAGAAACTTGTAAATGTGTGAGTTTGGTGGGGGTTTTTTTGTCAAAACTGCATTTTGTAATATAATACTCTAATAATTTATTACCTGTGAGGGCTGAATTCCCAAAGCACATTATACGGAAAGTATCCTGCTGACTGCTGTTTCAAAGGAGTACAAGATTTGGGATTAAAGATTCTCATTATCAAAACTGACAAATTATTTTAATTATTAACATCAATCAAGTCTCCACCAGGCATATGACTGAATAGTTTTTTCAAGACTTCTTTATTTTTACATTTCTACTTGCTTTCAAATATTCACCGTTGGATAAGACAACATACTCTGATACAAGCAATCCTATTAATCAGTTATCCCCCAAAAGGCAGAAGTCTCTGATTGTCTTAGCAATGGCAACTAGGAGGCTGACTGATAATCACAGCAGCTAACCTTTGAACAAATATCTGGTTTTATTTAAATTCCAGATAAGTACACCTGGTTAAAGATATAGGAACAGTTCATATTTTCTGGGGCAAAATGTTGTTCAATTTGAGGACTTGAAAGAAAAACAAACAGCAGAACCTCAGGGAAAGCCACTGCGAAGAAAGACGGTATTAGATAAAGGCATCCTGGCTATTTAAATAGTAAGAGCTGGTAAATCAAGCAAGGCAAGACCTCAGCCCAAGCCATGTACATCTTTATTGCCACAGCCATGAGCAAAACATGGGCAGTACAAGAAAAGCTCGAATCAAAAGCCCAAAGGAGAGAAAATTATCACTTTTCACCCCAAGGCACCATAGAGCAAATGAAAATGGCAAGAAAGAAAGCAGTAAAGAAGTTTTCTTGGAGGAAAAAAAATAGTCAAGGCAAAAACTGATTCCTCCCAAACAAGTGCAAACAAATGGAAGAAAAATGATGTATCAAATCAAGTCCTTGCTTCCACAGCGCAGCCCATCTGTTACACATTGAGACATCACCCCAGCATCAACCCCAAACACCAGGCACAGGGACAGCCCTCTGCACTCTTTCTTTTGCCCAGATGCCAGCAGGGGCACCACACATGCCCCACTGCACCACTGAGCACTCCCGGGCACAGTGCCACTGATGTAAACAGGAGGTGGCAGTGAAGGTGTGAGCGGCACCATCAGCTCCCACTGCTCTCTTCCACAAGGGAGGGAGCAGCAAAGGGATTCTGCCCATCCTTTCCGAGCGCCTTCACCTCACAGAGCCCAGCCAGCAACTTACAATGTCCCTCTCTATCCAAAAACGTGAACTGCAGTTCATCATAAAATCTGCAACAGCTGGACGGTGGATGCGTGGGGCCCCAAAACACTGCTTAATTTATTTCTGTGCAGCACAAAATCTTGACGCAGAAAGGGGATTGTGAAATGTTTCCAAAATGATCATTGTTTTTTTTGCTAAGACTGCTAAATCTTTCCTGGCTTCCAAAAAACATCTGGGAGACAGAAATAAATAGATTTAGTTATAACACTCAAACATGAAAAAAAGTTCATAAATTTGCTTCCTATTGAGCAAAAAACCCAGAAACTCAGAAGCTTTGTCTACTCCAGCAAATTTACCCACTGCTGATAAAGTAGCTACAGCTGGTGCTGAACTCAGTTTAACTTCAAGTGTAGCCAAGGGTAAACTGTCTTTCCACATCATTTTTTGAATTCTACTAAATTCAACGGCAGGTAAATGTGTCAGTTCTTAACTGAATACCCAAATACGAATTTAGAACCCTAATTTTAGATTGCTAGGTTTGCACATTTCAGTTTGAACCACTACCAGTTCAGTAATTCTGTCAAATTTCAGAAACGCTACTGCAGACAAACTTTCTAAACATTACTGCAATCCATCAGTAACAACTGAAGCAAATGTGAAGCATTATCAGAAATTCTGCTCATTTGCTTTAACCTCAGTAAAAAACATCTTCCATAATTTGATCTGTATTTCCAAAATGCCATTGCATTTCCAAAATGTAGATCAAACATTGGAGATTTGGAAACCTACATTTCCAAAATATAAAACAAATTATGGCTTGTGACTACAGACCTAAGGGAGGAGAAAACACTGTTAATTTGTTTAAAAAGCACTGTCAGGGTGAAAGCTGGGTTAAAATCCAGACTGGGCTCTGGACTAGAGGGGACTGGTTACAACAGCTAGTACGACCCACTGAAGGGCATAAATCTCAGTGTGGTTTTAGCCACACTTCTACTTTCCTATCAGGCTCAGTAAAGTACATGAAGTAGGTTTCCAGGTATAATTCCAACTATTAGTAAGGTAGGAGGAACATACACAATTATTCCACTCAGGCCACTCTGACTGAGAGGCTGGAATTTCGGATGCCATGCTGCCCACCAACACCACATGTCTGTGGAGGCCCAGGGCTCAGCAAGGGAGAACTGGCAAGGGAGTTCTCACTTAAGACCACTGAAGGCAGAATGCAAAATCTTAATATTCAGAAACGTGAAGCATATCTAATGCATTACCCACCTGCTGCTATTGATCCTGAAAGTGTACTACAAGTACTCCACAGCCAACACTGCTCTGTAAACAATTACATTTGCTCCACTTAAAAAAAATTGTATATGTTGCTCAAAAACACTTAGAACAACTTGTCTGTCAACAGATTGCATCCTCACTTTCATAATTTAACAGGAATTTGATTCAGCTACAGCACTCTATCACCATGCATTCCTTCCATGTGTAAATAAAATCAGAAAGAGTCGTGAACTTAGGGATTGTTTTCCCTACTGTATTTTTCAACATCAAATTTATATACAGTAAAATGAGAGGATTTAATAGCTTTTTTCTTATGTTTATTTTTAATGCTGTTAATTAGCACCCACAGTTGCCCCCCAGGCATCCCCTGCACCTATCAGATACAGACCAGCTGAAAACAAGCAAGCCCCCACCTCCTCAGGCAAAGAGAAAGCGATGTTTTGAGTTCAGTGTTTCAACTTGTGGTAGTCCCACTCTCCACTTACCCCAACCACACAAATGTTTTCCCTCCCTCCTTCTGAAGCTGGGAAGAGGTTCAGGCTTTGAAGCATGTGCCAAAGAGCTGGGCTTCCAAGGCAAAACACTGAAATCAGGTAAAAAAAAAAGGGGTGCTGTAAAGGAAGCACCTGCAAATTCCCTTCCTTCTTCCTCCAGTTTGACTGCATGTGCAAAATGAAGGAAGAAGGATGTAGTCTCCCAAGGAACTGCTCAAGACTTTCCAGCTTTGCTAGTGGAGCTGGTTGGGGGATGAGTGCTGGTGAAGGACAAGCTGAACGTGAGTCAGCAGTGTGTCCTTGCAGCAAAGGTTAACCATGTACTGGGCTGCTCTAGCCACAGAGTGGCCAGCAGGTCAGGGAAGTGATCCTTCCCTCTGCTTGGCATGCATGAGGCATCTGGAGCACCGCGTCCAAGTGCGGGGCCTCAGGCTGCTGGTGCTGAACAGGATCCAGAGAAGGGCCACCGAGACAGCTACAGATCTGGGGCTTAAAAAGTATGAATATAGGCTAAGGGGTCAGAGTTGTGTTAGCCTGAAAAGACTGGAGCGTGGGGGTGACCTAAAAGCTGTTCTCGACTACCTAAAAAGGGGAATAATAGAGAAGATGGAGCCAGACTCACCTCCTAGGTGTCCAAGCAAAAGAAAAGAAGCAAAAAGAAAATCAAGCTGCAATAAGGAACATAAGAGGAATGTAAGGAATGCAAGAGGGAAAAAAAAGTCATAATGACAGAGGTGAGGCACTGGTACAGATCACCCAGAGGGGTTACACAGTCTTCATCCTTGGAGAACTCAAAAGGGTTCTGAACAGCCTGACCTAAAATTGGTCCAGTTGTGAGGACAGCTTGGAATAGGTGAAGTCAGACAGAAGTCATTTTTTTAAATCAAATTTCTCCATGATTCTAACAGCAGCAACTTCAAAGGGAGAGAAATTCCTTTGGCAAGGACACACTGCTGGAAATGCCTCTGAACAAGAGGCACTGTGTAGCCTGAAATTATTATTTTTATCTGCAACAAAATGAATTTTGCCCAAAAATAGTATCTAGAAAATGTAGCAGTCATTATTTGCTCAGCACTCCAGGAATGGAGAAGAATCACCTGTAGTGTAAAGCTACTTTGCAGTTAAAAGCCCCGGTTTTGGTTTAGAAGAAACAATAATGCTGGAGCCACCAAGGATGTGGCAGAAACAGGGTACCTAACATTAACCAGTGAGTTACAGTAGCTCAGGTGAAACTGGCAGGCACAAGTCCTCAGCAAGCAGGAGAATACAATCCTTCTTCATGCCACAATATTTCTTTTTAAATCTATTGAGTTTTAGGCTGTTTCCATCTCTCCCAGCCAAGGCATTTCGTAGTGAGGCCATGGTTAGATGACATAAAGTAAGGAAACAAAATGAATGTGATCTCTGTAGGAATCTACTTAGTGCAGGTAAATCAGTGATACTTTGTCAGTGAGTGCATTTGCTAAAACTCAGAAGATCATTCAAAACACATGTTTTATATATTTATAAACTATTATTATTTATATATATATTACTATTTATAACTATTAATTGTAAAGGCACTTAGCAATGGCTAGCTGTCCCAGGATTCTGTTAACTCCTGTGGAGAAAAAATTGAAGGTAAAAAGGGCTCCTTACTCTAAATACCCTCTCTGCTGAACCTGGTATGTGAGTGCTGCACTGAGATCCTTTTTCACTCCAAGGTGTCAGAGAAACAGGACAAGAAATTCCCTCTGTTTGACATCTGTGACGTTTTTGTCAGTGAATTATTACTGCCAGAAAATTATGGTGCCTATTTCCCTCATTATGCTAAATTAATCGTTCTCCCAGTGACATACAGACAATAGACTCAGTTGTTCAAATTCTTTGTGGAGCAAGTAAAAGTTTTAGACTACTCGCTAGCATGATGGTGTGTGAGAGAGAGAAAAGCCTTGACTCTGTGCAAGTGCTGCTCAGCAATAAAGAAAACATTCCTGAATTATGAACGCTGTTTCCAGCACAAATCCGAAACATAGTCCCATATAATCTGCTGTGAAGAAAAATAACTCTATTCAAGTGAAAATAGCACACAAAATTATGTTAAAACTTCTTTTATTCTACCTGAATCAGCAGCATATTCCTTCAGTTAAACCCCCCATTCTATTAGAGTAACAAATTCCAAGCTACAAGGGTAATTACACACATTGCTGAAACAGAAGACTTTTCTATCAGGAAAATAAGCAGAAAGTCAAAAAGAGCTGAAGAAATAAGGCAGACCATTTCAATCTGTAAGGAGAAAAAAAATTATACTACAACCAACTCTACCACTTGCAAAATGTGTTTCTTAATCTGAATAAACACGTAAAGATGACTAATGACTAATACTGCAAGAATGCATAGCTGGACACAGCCAAGCTTTGGTCTAACCTCCATCAGGGCAGTCATCCCCCCTGCCCTTATCTCCTTCACTTATATCGATACCATTAAAACTACAGGACTGATCTTCAAAACAGAGAACTTTCCTACGATGGCAATACAACATCATCTACTTTCAGGAAGTCTGTGGCACTGTGCCCTTCATTTTCCCAAAGTAAAGAAGTCTCGGTGAACCAAAGTTGCAATTTTTTTTTTCTTTCTTAATTGCTTCAGCAACTAGAAAAAAAATTTCTAAATAAAATGTCTACTGTTAGCTGGCTTCCTTCAACCTCATAATCCACAGTGCACCAGTAGCCAAGTAGTCAGTAATATTCACTCATTGTGTCCTTAATTGGAAAGATACTGTAGAGGTTTAGAAACAGTTATAAAAGAAGACAGCACTGGAAAACAGCAGACATCAATTTACCTACGTGCTGTCAAAGAACTACAGAAGGAATGTATAAGGACTAACTACGTGTTTTCAAATTCATTCTGAGTACTTTTAGTATACATAAAGCTGTTTAGAGTGTTAGGCAGATCACAATACAAACCTCGGAAGCAGAAATGTTAGCCTAATGGCAAAACTAAAGATGGCTTTTCCTTGAAACTGGAGAGATTTGCACCTCTTGTACAGCTCTGAGCATGCCAATGTTTCAGTAAGAAACTGGAGGTCATCAGGAAAAATGCAAGGTAAATGCTTAATAGTATAGCAGCATCCCATAATTAACCTCTGCATACCAGTAAGGTAGTTCATCATTGTACCTGAATTTCGTAAGAGACATGGAACTATCATTAGATGTTTTTAGGAACATTTTAGACAAATCTTAGAAATTATGTGATGCTAGATTATCTTGCCTTGAAGAAGAGGAATGGATAATGTGACCTCCCTCCCAGTCTTATTCTGTAACTTATCTGTGAAACTTTGGGAAAAAGCAATAAAAGTAACTAATATATGCAACATGCATAAATAATGACTATGGGAACTCTAAACTCCTGTCCAGCAAATGCTTCCATACATGCTGAACTTTACTATCTTAAGTCATCTCACAGATGTCAAGGGGATGACTCAGAGCAGTAAAATTATGGACACGCCAAAGTGTTTGCACTGCGAGTACAATAACTCTCACTTCTGTACAGCATGAGGAAAGATGACTGTTCGCACTTCTATGCTGCCTGTATGAGAGCTTCCAAATAAAAATAATTAATGTCTGGAAATGTCTGGCTAGAGAAGAGCTCTGGTAGTTTGTACATGAAACAGTTGTAGGATTCTGGACATAGAAAAAGTGACGGGGCAATGAATCAGTAAGTTTGTAATGCATCTGTACATTCACTTGGAGGGTATGGAGATGGAATAAGAACGATCTAGCATCAGAAGCTCCCACTTTTGAAGTCAGGATGTCTTGACACCAAATGTTTTAGGATACCAGCACATTCTTACCATGATCTATAAAGAGAACTTAATGTTGTCTGTCTCAAAGTGAAGTAAGGTGTTTTTGTTCAATATTACAGGATACATTTTTACAGTTAACAAGTGGATGAGTCAGTGATACTTTGGGGATATAAATCCAATCATATACCAGTTTTGTGGGAGAGTATTTCTTGGGATGGGATCTTCGAGAGCTGTTATGGCTCTGGCCAAAGCACAGATAGTAGGCATGATCCCTAGACAGAGTGCTAGGGATCTTCTTGGAACGCTTACAAAAAACGAGTGATAAAGGCTGTTAAGTCACACCTGGTTTGTCTTTACTGGACTAATATGTGTTATGTCAGATAACCACTTTAATAACTTTGATGTAATTGCTTAGATGGTTGGATCTGAAAAAGAAATAGCAGTTAAGATGGTCCGTCTAACATACTCCTAAAGTAACAGCATTAGTGGTAACAGAAAGAAAATGAGAAAAGGAAAATTGAAGTGAAATGAACATTTCTCCTGCTGTGACTCAAGTTCTGCACCATGAACTTTACTAAGGGCATTTTCACAGCCTCGAATGGCGCAGGACCAAGCCTATTGCTATAATCATTAAAAACTGGTTAAGAGAGAGAACTGAAAAATAAACATCATGAAACTATTGCCCTCATGCTACAGAATGGATTATATATGGACCTTGCTCATTTAGTCTCATTGTTTACTTACAGTAACTTACACGAGGCAATAAGGGAATATAAATATCCAACAGCACAACGGAGGAATGAAAATATCCCCTTGCCAGGAGTAACACTATAGAAGCAGGGTGCCTCTTGGGTATTCCACCCTTCTGAAAGTGAATTAACTTTCAAGAAAGTTTCCACTGGTTAACTGACAATGATGGCAATAAATACAACGCAGAAACTGCAAGAGTGCCTTTTTAGTAACTCTGTGGTTTGTCTTCTTTTATTTGGCAAAGTGTCTAAATACCATTGTGGCATTATATTAAACCATCTCACAAAAGACTCAATCAGCTTATGTACCATTGCTGGGCTTGAAAAAAAACTTAAAGAAGACCTATTTATAAATAGCTTCTCTGTGTTCAGTGTTTTGAGTTTTTTATTCCTTCAAGGAAGGAAGGCTGTTGCCAAAAACTACATGCCAGTATCATTTGGCAAACTTTCCGTAGCGTTATCTGATCTGCAAAGACATTAAATCTATGCTGCAAATACATATTCAACAACTTATTAGAAGGTGGAATTTGTGGGCTATTACACAAACACACATACAGTTGATAAGACATAATAGAACAGCTGCTGTGGAGATATTTCCCCATAATTCACTCAATGCAAGCAACATATAGGCAGCTGACATCTTATTGAAAACCTTGGAAAGCCGCTCACAGAAGTGAGTGCACATAAACATTAGCTATGCTGCCATTCTCATATACCTTTGTCCCCCTTTGCTTTTTTTGCACTCAAAAGCTGCATGTTACACCAACTATAGGCTGAATTTTAAAAAGGGACTGCTTATGAAGGAACTTCAGCATGTGAATCACAAACTTCAGCCTAGACTTAGGTTTTTTAAATGAATGAATACAAACCATTTACAGAAGGGTTTTTTAAGACAGAAGGGTTTTTTGAAAAACAGTGATAGACTCTTCACAGTACACTGTACAACGTGGGCATTGCCATAATGCAAAACAGGATGTTACAAGCTGTGGGGACACTTCCGCAGATCTTAAATCCATGCAAAACCTATCCAAGACCTTAATTACTTCCTCTGTAATACATGTATACCTAATCATGTTTCAACTTTCATCTTCTCTCCTTCCTCTCCTATAGTCTTGACATCTAATGTTCTGTTCCAAGTACAAGCATGCAGAAAGTTCTTTTATCTTATCCTTGGGGAAAGTGCAAAGTATCAGCCACAGGTAACAAAGTCTCTTGCAATATCTATCCTCTTTATTAACTGAAAAATGCCATCCAGTTTCATATATTGCAGGAGTAGGCAAAAAATGTAGTGGTGTGAGTGCATAAGGATGGTTTCCTGATCCAATTCCTGCTATGTGATATGAAGTCTGTGCTCCTATCATAGACATGAAAGAAAAGACATACAACTGCACTGGCAGCAACTGAAACGCAATCAAAATTTTTCCTGCACTTTGGTCTTACTGCACATACTAACATTTTTAGGATGTTCTTTAAAGTTATATGATTTAGCAAGGACTTTTTCTGCTGAAACAAGGCTTGCAAAAACAATGACAAGCCACAAGAAACAGATTTCAGAACTGACAGGTTACACGTGTTAGGGCATTATTGATTTTGATTCTGTGAATTGATTTTTAGGATGAAAGGAATATTAGATCACAGAGACCATACTATTTGATCATACAGTTGAATCTTGGGTATTCAAAGGCATTGTGTGTTGACACCAAGAACGTGGATAAATTAAAGGATTTCAGTCCCTGAGAAACCAGGCACAGACATGCAAGATGAAGGCATAAGAAGGCCTGAAATCCATGCACTGCAGGGAGCTGATGTGCTGCCTGCACAGGCAATGGTCCAGGCCAGCAATGATGCCCCCTGACATAGTGAAAAAATGATGAGTTTCTTGTCTTTGTTCATTCCTTCCTAGTCTAAAATCTGTTCAGGATTTGGAAACTGAGCATCTTAACCAAGGCTCATCATCCAAGTAATTAAGAAATGATTGTTTGTATGTCTTATCTCTGTTACTCAGAGACATGTCCACCAGTGTTTCATCCCCAATTGTCTGGAGAATGCAAAAAACCCCACAAGCTAAAGTGAGCCTGCATTCCTCTCTCCTCATCCCCCATCAAATATAAATAAATCCAGAAAACATTTCGTAAATTGCATGTTAGAATAAAAATACCACCAGATCAATGAAGTTCACTAGCAGAAGTCCTGTATCATTACTGCATCAAGAGATTTTAAATTCTAAGCTATTACACTCACATACTTGTACATTGCTACTTGGGAATGGCACAACATCTCAGTGCTCAGAGAACACTTGGAAATTACCTAATTTTATCTTGCTCTTACTTTAAATGTTGCAGTGAGGATGGTGGAAGAAGCCACGTGTGAGCAGCCTTGACTTATACACAGTAGCTAAAAGCCCTGGGTAAGACAGGACTCACATGAAGTTCAAATCTACCTTGTTCAAACGGAGAGAATTTAATGAGCAGTTCAGTAAGGATCTGCAGACAAAAACGCACCCAAATCAAGCACCGCAATAATTTCCAGTGACAGATGAATTCATGCAAAGTGAAATTTCTTAAGAGGAACTTTGGGAATAAAATACCTACATTTATTGACAAGATCACTTGTTAGATATAAACTGTCCTGGCTTTAGCTGAAAGACTACATTGTCAGAAGCATAGGTCAGTTCTTCTGTAGAATAGCTCTTATCACCAAAAAGAGTATCTTTAGATCAGGTTTTGCATATAAAAAGAAATTATCAGTGAAAATCATCCTATGCGAACTGTGTTACTTCATTTACACAGAATGTCCCCTTTAATTTTTTTTATAATGATGGTGTTTCAAATTCATCATGTCAGATGAAGATACAACAATTACACCTTTCAGTTGCAATTACTGCTATTTGTGCAAATGTTTTCCACCCATTTGGTTTAGCTCTATTGTTGTGTAACTTACATTGGCAAGAATTTTTCCAAACAACAAAAATGCCCCTTTGACACCTAACTTTTTTCATAAAATACAATCATTCATGTTCTCATAGCACAGCTCCCTTGGTGAAATTACATACTTACAATCATAATTGATATTAAGCCTTTAACAAAAAGAAAAAGGGAAGAAAGTGGTATGGTAGCATTTCCAGCCAACATCTAGATGAAAACTATACATGGCTAGAAATGTTCCTGGGCAGCAGGGACAGCTGGCCTGAAATGGCCCATCAGCCCACCTTTATTCTTCCAAACACTATTATCCCCCAAAAGAGGATGGACAATTGCAACCTTGAATGTTCAAACTTTGGAGATAGTCTAAGGAAATGTTTGGGAGAATATCAGTCTTCATGGACCAAAGTTATGCTGGCTGCCACTCCAACAGTTCAACCAGGAGGAGAGCAATGAGCGTTCAGGAAGGCTCCCTGTTTATTTTACCTGCATAGATTTGGCTGAGGGAAATACAAGAACATGTAGCTGATAAAACTGTAACTTTATGGGATCCTGTGGAGAGCCTCACCGTACTCCTGGGCTCCAAGTCCCAATGAAATAAGCCTGAAAGGCAGGAGTCAACCACTGAATAATAAAGGCCTACTACTTCTGAAATGCTTTTTCTCTGTTTTTTGGGCTTTTCACTCTGGAAAAGAACTTATGTACGAAACACCCCAGTAAAAATACAATCATACAAAAATACCTCATTCACAAGGTATTTGTGGCTTCAGATTGAAAAACAACCATAAATGGTCAGTGGAATTCCCCAAAGTGCAACTGAGTATGTTCTGTCGCATTTCTCACATGGTACCAAAGACGGAGTCAAACCCTATGGGGAGGGGATGCAGTGCCTGGAGCACTCCATTACTTTCTGTATCAAAATGTCTTTTTCTGCCCAGCTGCATAGAGCACTGTGCAGCGCAGGCTTTCATCCTCCAGATGCACCTGAACCTTGCTAAAGTTCCTGGCAAGAAATCACAGAATATCTGGAATTGGAAGGGACTCACGAAGATCATCAAGTCCAACTCCCAGCCCTGCACAGGACACCCCATGAGTTGCACCACATTCTTGAGAGCATTGTTCAAAAGATTCTTGAACTCCTATGTGGTTGGTTCCATCACCACTTCCCTGGGGGGCCTGTTTCAGTGCCCAACCACCCTCTGGGTGAAGAACCTTTTCCTAATATCCAACCTAAACCTCCCCTGAAACAGCTTCAGGCCAGTACCTCAGGCCACTGTTACTGGTCACTGGAGGGAAGAGATCAGGGCCTGAATGTTCACAGCAAAACATCTGCTGACTTTAAGAGAACAGGTTTTCACCCTTTTGGGGTTATTAATGCAGGTTAATTTTTTCAATCAAAATAACCCATTAAATTTCTATACATTTTTGGGGGAAGTTTCTATTTTTTTTTTTAAAGTAGAGATGAGAAGAAGGGAGTTATGACAATAATAACTACGTATATTTTTAAAAAGTTAATTCTGAAAAAGCATCTTTAATAGATTTTTAAAAATCTAATTTTTTAAAAAACATTTTTCCCATAATCCAGTCAATAGTTTTTGGCCCACTCTTTTTATTTGAGATTTCAGGACAAAGGGGTCCAAGTCAGCTGGCATGAAGTCACACCACCACCTACAAAGAAAGTGCAAAGCCTGTATTAATAAACCTCATCCCACAACGGATGTGAGGACAACATCAGAGTGCTGAAGAATATTTGCAGAGACAGCAGAAGGAAAGCTGAGAGAAAGCAGGAAGGCAGGAAACAGTTCATCAATCTTAATGGATAATGAGATTGTTTTTAAAAAATAAAAGAGAAGAAATGTTGAGAAATCCATTATTTTCAATGAAAGGAAAAATAAAAGAAACTGCAATAGGCTGATAACCAGGAAGATGACAGGGAAGTACCATCACAGAAGAGAAGGAAATTGCACCCACTTGCAAAACTGTCACTTACAGAAGACCCTTTGGACTTTGGAGAAGTTGAAAAAAATGAAAGAAAACCACAAGATACGCAATCAAGACTTAAGTGAATGAAGTCAGGCTAAATAACTGTTACACCTCATTTCCCAGTGTTTTGCAAACAAGGACACTCTGGAGCAACCATATCCCATTCTCATCTGATCTAGATACTGAGAATTTCTTCCCTCTCTTTGCTCTCTCACAGACTTCTTTTGCTTTAATTAATTTTCTTTGCAATGAGATCCAGACTGTGACCCTTGCACCTACCTGGAAACCTAAGCAGAGATCTGCTCAGCTCAGAGAGGTCCCCAGTGGGTTGGGGAGCATCTGTCTGCCCTGACACACAATCAACCAGCCTCTGTCATTTTCTCCACCAGCTCCCAGCCAGCCTGGCCCGGCCCTGACCTCCTTGGCGCGAAGAATCTGACAGCCAGCCAAGTCCTGGTTTAGCCCAATCCCTGTTTGATCAGCGGAAGATTATGTTAGGAGCTAGGAGCTTTGCTATCTGAATGCAGCATGCGAGCATTCAGCCTGGCTTCTGCCTTCCTGTTCTAATTACTTGATAATCACCGTCATCGCACACACCTTCCACAGGCACCTCCCCTGCAACGGGTCCAAAGCTCTCCTGCCATCAGCCCTTTCCCTGTCCTCGTAAAAGGGATTGCTGGGTGAGCAATTGTGGCATGAAGCCATTATCCTTATCATAGACTGTGGGATGTTTTTTGAAAAACACAAATGCAAGCAAAGTGATTAGCCATGGCATTGCCCTAAAGAAATAAAACTGCTTCCTTCTGATAAGCAAAGTAACTGTTTTGAATGTGACTTCACATTATTCTGTGCTGCTACTCTAATCAGGCATGTTATCTTGGACACAAGGACAATAATGAAAATAATGTATTTCCATGACTTTCATGGTATCAATGTTATCTTGCTTAAAACCAGAAAGTTTTGCAAGAAAAGTCTGATGTCACATCTGGCACTGGTGGCATCAGGCTGTGTCCAGGTCTGTCCTTGTTCCAGCACTTGCTTCGTGTAGCAGTCAGTAAGCTCATAACACTTTTGTCTTGCCCTTGCGGATTCATAACACAAGTAACAGCGAAAACCTGAACACTCAACAGCTGCAATTGCTGGAATCAACTGATCATAAAGTAGTTGCAAGTTTCTGATGTGATGCAGCCAAAACAACAGCAAATGCAGTGTTATGGAAGCCTTTCCAACACAGACTCACAAATTTAAGTGTCTCTATAAAGCATTCGTGAGATATCAAGTGACCCAACTGGCAAGCCATGTTCAGTGCAATATGCAGATAATGACATTTAAGGTAACTGAGGGAGACAAAAACCTGCTTTGGGAGAAGAGTAAAGAAAATGTGTCTTGTTTAGTCTAGTCAAACAAAAGCAGAGACAGACTGATCTCTTGCTCTCTAGGGGAGCATAAGGGGATTAATCTAAGAAAAAACAGTATGAGAATGATACATGAGAGAAGGTATTTAAATTTGAGTCACAAAAACAAGTGAGTACAACACAGCAGTCAATACATCTAGGTAGAAAACAGAAGACATTTCCCAGCCTTTACAGCAGAGGGTTTTTGCTATCCAGGTATTTAAAAAACAGAAGATGGGGAAATTCTGACGGGATTAGGTGATGCGAAGCTTGTGGCAGGTGGTGCAGGACTCATGGACTAGAAAGTGCCCTCCAGGTAGGTGTCAGAGTGAAGCTCTGCTAAGAAAAAGAAGAGACAATTTGACCTGCTATTGGGAGTCCTTGCCTATCAACAATCACAAACCTGCACACACAGCTCTGATGGGAGCAGGGCTCTTGGCATAGCTGCATCCATTTGGGAACTCTTCTACAGCCTTGAACATTTTAGCAAGGCTCAGATTTGGATTCCCCATCCACACAGAGTCAATCTGCTGCTAAGCAAACACACTGGAATGATCCTTCTCCATTATCAGAAACAATTACTTGCTGCAAGAAGTTGTTCCATTTTCTTTTTGGTCCTGTTTGGCACACAAAAATATAGAAGTAACATATTTCAGCAGAGAAAATTTGGAAAGAGGTCTAATCTCATTAATTTGGAGAGACCTCAGAGATCCACTATGACATAACCAATCCGAGACAGAAGAATGTAATAGAATATATCACAGATATTTCACTTAGAAGTATAGATTAGTGAGGAGGTATTATTTGAAATGTTGCAGCACAGTGTTAGGGTTGAGGGAAACAGGGAGAGATTTGCTTAATCTTTAGTGATACAGGCCTTGCTCATTCCTGGCTCCACCTCAGTCTTTGTTAAAAGCAGTAAATTGAAAGTGTGCCAAGAAATTTATAAGACCAGATCCTTTATTGCTTTAGCACCTTTGAATTCATTGCTGGGGACGGATTCACACGCTGTCGATGTCTTTCACCTGCTTGATTAGCATGGGCCACTAAGCATATCCAAGAAAAAAACTGTACGAAGCATAAGATCAAATTACAAAAAACCATAGAGACGTATACTCCACCTCTTTTTGATTCATGGTGAGTACCCCACAGACTTTTCTCTCCTATTTCACCCTTCATTTGCCCCATGTGTTTAACTCACTCACCTTTTTTTTAGTCATAGGCTGTTCAAGACTCGCCAAAAGACTGTGGTATTTGGTCAAAGACTGTACAAAACCATTTGTGCACTCCTTGTACTTCACACAGCAAGGTGCTGTTCTCAACTGGATGCTCTGTGAGGTAATGTAATATAAATAGCAGCTGGAAAGTTAAGACAGAGCACTCAAACCTCACATCCAGCCTACTCCCTTTGCACAGACATAGCTCAGGCACACAGTGCACCACCACGCTGTGAGGGAGCAACAGATTTAAATCATCTGTGATGCTCAGGTTTATCCTGTCTAATGCTCTGTCATTCAGCTATTCAGTGGGAAGACATTTCACACTACACATCTCAGGATCATTTTCATTTTTCTACCCTTACATGTTGCTTAAGCCAACCCAAGCTGCTGTGACAACAGGCTCATCCTGTACTGAAAGGAAAAAAGCTTAGAGTATCTGGAGCAAGGGACATACGTGAAAAAGAGCCCAAGTGCTGTAATCCAGAGAAGGGGCACCAGGCAGATGTTTGTGTGAGAAAAGGGGTCTCCAGAGCACTGAGCAAGAAGAAGTAAGATGATGAAAAATACTGTTGAAAACTGTGTGGATGGGGACCTTAAATTTAAAACACCACTGGTACTAAAGCTGTGTATTACTAGCTCATGTCCTATCTGCAATAACCTGTAACAACCTATCCGTTGTTTTTATGTTGGTAAAAGTGACTGGAATCAAGACTTAGGATTTGATTTACTTGTGATTCATCGCTCACAACACATAGCAGCAGATTGTCTTAGTTGTGTTTATGACTAAAATCTCAACTGGAAATCTCCCAACCAGTCCAGTCTATTCCCTACACCAGTGAACAGATCCAACAGGAGCTGCAATTCGTTGCAGTCTGTTGTTATCAAAGGCCAGCATTTGTACTGTAAAGTCTATGACGAGAGGCTGGACTCATCTCACCTTTCTGCAAGCACCTACAGCTGAACTAGTCACCTCAAGTTCCTTTTACAAACAATAGAGAAAATTAAGTATTTTCAGGGCATGATTCACTCAATTCATTGTATGTACCTAGCTCAGACTGAGATGAGTTGATTTTCAATGCTGAGCTAAATTCTGCCTGAGGGGTGGTTCAGACCTAGATGCCTACAGTGCAATCTCTGCACCTGGCCAGAGTCTCAGGCTTAGAGGTCTGAACTCTGGCCTCTGGGCTCCAGCCAATGTTAGTGAAGGGCAAATCACTTCATCTCTGTAGAGCAGAGTTTCTTTTCAACAAACTTTTGCTGCCCAAGAAGTAAGCATTGAGTTTAAGCAAGTCATACAGGCATACTCTGCAAACTGCTGAGAGAAGAGGGTTCTTCTCAATGGAAATTCAAGTTAAACTTGTGGCCTGAATCATCCTGACTCTTTCATTTACACTCAGGTAAATCTTGGCCCCCTCTTCTGCAACAGCATTTCCTACAGTTAGAATGCTGGATCCTATGGGCAGGGCTCTGGAAAAGCTTTTGAAAAACAGGTTTGACTCCCTCAAGGAAAACCACCACCCATGCTTCTGGTAGCTGAATGTAAATTAGGGAGTCAAACAGTCTGTTTTGTAAAAGCACTTGTCTTCTCGCAGTTCAAGAGTTTGTCTTCTGTTGCAGAGGTGACTCAGCTCGTACGTTACCTACTGTGGACTTAAAACCACACAGAGGAACAGATTCTCTGGGAAGCCATGTGCTGGGAGCAGAGAGTTGCTGCACAAGGAACAGATCTGATTCTCTGGGTCATCACTAATCGTGTCAGCATCATTCTGGCTCTACAGCACAGGTCCCCTCGCTGGGGTAGGAAGCACCTCTTCAGTCAGAGTCAGGGTTAGGCATACACTGCATTAAGAGCAAACTTCTGAGTTGTGCTGTGCTAGAGGCTCATGCAAATAAGGAAAACCTTTGCCAAATGCAAAGGTAACAAAAGAGAAAGAATACAGGTTTTATTTGGCCATTCATAAGAGTTTTCTAGGTTCTGCAGTAGTCATTGTGATAAGAAACAGTGACTGTACCCCTGAAGCAATTTAATAATCTAAGATACTGAGTTGTGTAGTCTCATCTTACCTGTTCCTTTCTCAATTATGAGCAATGATTTTTTCCTGAAAAGTTATGTACTAGCTTTGGGGATTGGGTTGGGTGATATTTCTGAGCACGGTGTGCTAAATCCAGAGGTTTCTCCCAGGCAAGAACACCCTTCTCCCTCAGGACAGCAACCCTGCTTCATTTAGAAGGTGCTTCTTGCTACCCCATAAACCTTACCTTTTCCATTTTATCCCATCCCAACTTTAACAAATTCCACTACTTTCCTCTGTTTCCACTCTCAGAGTCTAAAAAGACATTTTCCACACAGTCATCCCCCCTAAAACCATTTTTATCTTATATAAACTCCCCAATGTTCTTTAAACTCTTTGATTCCTTTTTTTTTTCCCTCTCTGAAGGGATAACACGATGCTTCTTCCCTCTCTGTGGTTCCACCAGAGATTTTCTTTTTTATCAGTGAATATAGGTCAGTGAATTTAGACCATATGTGTTGCTCCACTGGGTGATTGTTCCATTTTTCAGTAAATAAGGCAGGACATCTGTCTTAACAACACAAAAACCTAGAGGAGGTTTGTCATATCAGACTGGTTTTGTACACCCTAAGTGTTAAAAGACCTTGAAGATTCAGTAAGTAACACAAAAGGTCAAAGAGAACCTATGGGCATTTTAATCTGAAATTATTCTTAATAAGAGCTGTGTAGATAAATCAATTTAAAAGGAACAGTTCTTTGATTAGATGTGGAATTGCACCAGAATTCTGTGTTGGGAAGAAAATTATCATCAATCAGAATCTAGTGAAGTCATGAAAGAGAAAACAGTTTAAGCTTTAGTATTTCTAATATTTTGAAACCAGGAATATTTCTATTATTATTTTAACATTTCTGATAGTTACACTGATTATGTTGATATCTTTGATGAAAGTATTGACGTGTCTCTGTGTGCAGCGTAAATATTTTTAACAGGGATAACCAATGCTGTATTTTTCATATGCTCATTACAACACAAATATTATATCTTAGTTACAAGGTATAAAGAAGTAACTATGTCACAGTGACTTCTCTTAAGAAGAAAACATGGAGAAGTTAATCAATGCATAAGAGTCTTACACTCTATTTGAACTGCAGTGCCTGAGAGCAGTTACACCCAGAGTACAACCCACAGAGCATATTGTTGGTAAGCAGACTTTGACGAGCTTTGAGAGGAAAACTGTGCTAAAAAAAACCTAGATTGTTTTAACGCCTTCTATTAACATTCACCTAATCCAGGCTCTTAAATCTGAAAAGGGAAGAATCTCCAGAAAGTTCTGAAATAAATACTACAGTACACACAGATGGAGATGTTGGGGCAGAACGCCAGCACACAGAATAGCAGTGTTTGGCGAATCACAGGCAAAATAATTAATGGCATTTCTAGCAGCGTAACACCCTGCAAACATACACACTGCCTCGTGGAGTACTTGTCAGCAGTATTAATCTGAGAAATAATTAGTTACTGTAAAGTTCTTTCACACTCTTTCACCAGATGGCCAGGCAAGATCGTCAGCTAAAATCCTGCTGTTTCAGCACTGGAGAAAATGCCAAGGTGTGATGCTTTATGCTGCCCTGTGCAAGGTCTGGGCACGCTACACTGTGCTCATGGTTTCGTTCTCCCAGGTACTGCATAGCAGCACAACATGCTTCACAAATCCCACCAGATCATTTTCCAAACATCACCGCCAAGTGCGCTTCACACCCCAACATTTGCAAGCCACTCTGCAGAAAGTTCTGCCATCTGCCAAAACATAGGACCTCTCCAAATGGAATTAGATCAGAATTTTTATATTTAGAAACAAGATTAATTCCAGAAGAGACAGCAAAAAAAAAAAAAAACATGTTAATAGTAGCTCACCATTACAGTGGCCATCCAATCGCGTAGAAGCTGCAGCTTGACAGTCAACTAACCTTCACTTTATCACTTCACTTTGTTATCGAGCAAACACTTAAGGAAGTTCCCAGTGACACATTAACTGTTCCCACAAATATCCCATAGTGGTTTACTCTAAACAGGCTGTATGATCAGTTACTGATTTGATTGCAGCCTGGTAACACAGAAGCATACAGCTGGGGTAGGGCTATCTGGCAGAAATGCATACACTGGCCCAGAATCACAGGCAAGCACTGGAATATGAAAATATAACTTCTATTTTGTTTGGGGTCCCTGTATCCTAGAGCTAGCTCCAGTACTCTGGAAGTCAGAGGAGAATAGTCTTTTCTTAGAAACTCAAGACCTGCTCAAAGACATGGATTACTGGATACAACATTTGACAACGTCTGTAAGACTCATAAGCAGCAGCACAGGGAATTCTGGAAAGTTAACACTTCTCCTTTGAACAAGGAGCGGTGAGCCTGATTTGGCTGACTATGGGAAAAAGAAAACAAAATAGGGCTCTGAGCAGCACTGCTGTGGCTGTAGCTGAGGCAGAATTTCCATTTCAAAGCCTGGTTTTCCATGTCCTACTTCTCCCTTATAATACAAGCTGCAAGTTAAAACTTGGCCCACAGAGTTCACCTGTCACGTTTAGGAATTAAAGACTGAATCAACTTGCTTAAAAAACTGGAATAGGAAAAAAGATACTATTGTTAGTACAAATATATTTACAAAAAATCTGCTGTTCTTTTGGGAAGGCTGTGGGGAAAGAGAAAGCCTCGGCTGCTTGGTTTTCCAAGAGGTCAGCAGCATGCCACAGCTGCACACTACTGCGAAGACAGTGACTACAAAGCCCAATATGACTCTTCAGATGTGTTTATCTTCAGTACAAAGTCATCTCAGGTCTGGACATGAGAAAGGAACTTCAACTTTGCAGGTTCAGTGTTGACAGTCACCGAGTGCGTGTCAAAGGAAAAAAAACTGGTTTGAGCTGTGCACCGGTCTAGTCTCAGTCAGCGTTTGCCTCAGCTGTTTGATATGTCAGAGTTTGGCCTGAAGGACACAGTTCAGTCAGTCAGTGACTGAATGACCGACTGATACATCCAACCCTGCCTGGTAACATCCGAACGCTGGATGGCTTTCCAGGGCAGGAGGAGTAAGCCTTCACAGAGGTTTCAGCTATCTAGCCCCGAGTGCAAACACAGAACGTATTGATTCACCAGGATGCTCTATCAAAATCCCACGCAGCCCAACACGGTATTTCAGTCACTTAGGGCGAGCCTGAACTGCAGCACTCCTCCAGGAGCAGTGAACAAAGCAGATGGGCTCTTCCCCGCAATCGCCTCCCGTCTGTTTGCCTGTCAGAGATGCAGAAGATTTCAAGAACAAATACCACCATGCTACTTATCTGTGAAAACAGGGAAGTAAACAGAAAGGCACATGGTGCAGGATTAAAGCCACTTTTCTGTGCAGCTGCTTGTATCAGGCTACTCTTAACAGCATCCAGGCACCTTCCAATAGTCCGTTAAGTGACGTGGCTGATGTCTGTTATCTATGGTTCACTCAGTCCTCCATCCTGTTTGATTATCCTATCAATACGTGGCAAGTTTCCCACTTTATATGTAGCCATGACCTTAGCTGTCTTTGGCACATTAATCAGCATGCAGCTTGCATTTTTCAATGGTACAAAGCTTTTTCGGTGGATAACAAAATCTAGCAATGAGCACTGCCCCCCACCTCACAGTGACTACTAAAACACACCAGAGTAATCACTGGTGAGCTTTGGGGAGCGCTGGAGATTAGGCCATGGGAGTGATCCTTTGAAGAGTCTGAACACTACAGCTGACATCTACAGTAACCATCAGGGAAATCCAGGGGGTTCGTTTTCTCTGCAAGAGCAGTGAACAATTCAGGCAACAAAGCAGTCAAAGAGGAAATAATTAAAGAAGACTTACTGAATAATTTATTTTGTGAAAATGAAGTTTAGTGTTTGGTGTTTCTTATTTAAGGAAAATGTCAGCACTTCAATGGAAGAAGTTGTTTTCTGAAGATACAGAGACATGAGAAACACTAATATATTAAGAAATGCATTAGAAAACTGTGATTACATTTTAGGATCGTTAAAAAAAGTCATGACAGCTCTGCTGCATTTTATAGCCATCCTGCCCAAGACAAATATTTGTTAATACATTAGCCTGGCTTGAAACATTTTCTACAACATGCAGAAATTTTAACAGGCTAATTGTAAAATCAGAATTGATTCCTCTAGAAAGCTCCATTTCGGACTTTGCTATTGTTCTTCTGACACACAGCCAGCATGGTTCTCAGCAAATATTTAGATTATATTTGACCAAGGCTAAACTATCAAACAACATTATGGTCACCTCACAAACAGGGACATAGATAAGGCAGAGATGCTTAATGTTTTCTTTGCCCCATCTTCATCACTGATGACAAGCTAAGAGGGTCCAAGTGCCCTGAGCTGGATGTCCATGGCTGTGAGAAAGATAAACTCCCAGTCAACCCCAAACTTGTGCAGGATCTGCTGCTCCAGCTCAGGCCATGGTGTATGGGTGTAAACCAGTGGGTGTCAGGGTCTGGAGCAGAGAGCAGTCCCCAGCAAAGTGCCTCTCCTCCCAGTTTAGCTCCATTACTAGAGACAGTGGATGCTGGAGCAGTTGACACTTACAGACTTTACCTAAAAAAAGGAGATCATTGTAAAATACATCAGTAGAGAGTTCAATCCCACCTAACTTTCCATGCCTACACTTTAGACACTACACCTAAATTTTTTACAGCGAGGCATTTAGGATTAGCATTTACACTTATGTCACAGGCTTTGGGCAGAAATAATCACTGCAAAAGCCTAAAATAATCCTTGTGAATCCCACTCGAGAAATGCCAGTGTCTGTGCACTGACTGAACAGAAATGCAAACAACTACTTCCAGCAGGAACCTCAATATGTGCCTGCAGTTAAGCATGATGAATGTCAGCCAGGATGTGACGGGGTTTATTAGCCAGCCTCACTAGGAACAGATTTAAAGCTTACTGCAGCTGGAGCCCAGGAGAAAAGGAGTCTTGGCTACATGAGCCCTTAACATTTCCCATGACACTGGGTAGGCAGACACCCTGCTCCCAGTATCATGAGGTCAGGACCACAGGACCCTTTCAGTCCTTCACTGCTCCTTCAGGCAGACGACCAAGATGGGCCAGTGCTACACATCAGTTTCCAAAATGAGCTACCATACCTTTGAGGGAAAAGGAGACCACCTTTTACAGCACAACAGCTGCAGACAGGAATTTACATTAAATAATACTTTCAAGAATGGGGAGTGGGGGGAAAGATTAGTTCAAGATTATGAGCAGCAGATAAACACCTTTTGTCAGGTGAGAAACTGATTTTTCCCCTTTATATCCATAAATATCACACTAACAGGAAGGGAAATGTGATGCATTTGGATGGAATAAGGCATCTCCCCATCACGTCTAATTATGCATCCCTAAAATGAAGTTTCCTAGTTTGTTTGGTGGTTTTGATTTTTTGGGTTTTTTTGGCTGGGAGAATTATCACATGAATTATCATTGCTTTTCACTCTGAAAACAGGAACTTACCCATTTCAATTGCAGCAGGCTATCAGAATAAAAATCTGATAAAACATGTGGTTCTTGTAAGGTACACTGATTCTTTTAGATGAAGTTTTTTTTTTTCTGGAACATGTAATAGTAGTATCTGTATTTATTGTGGAATAAATTCAGCAATGAATGGCATAAAATGAACAGAAGAGCGCAGTCACAAAGCATTCAGTCACACATTTTACTCATTTGTACACTGTTTGTCTTCTGGTATATGTCATAAGAAGTAATCATTTAAATAAACAACTTCTTTAGTAGGTAATAAAATGTTATTGAGTTTCCAGTCCCACAACATGTGCTATGGCTATAAATCAGATTATTCTAAACTTGCACTGATTTGAAGCACTGGGAGGCATTTTAGAAATGCCACAACTGAAAGGGAGGCACTGGATTTTTGTTTCTCTGTAGTGTCTGTCTCTGCAGCAATCCCAAAAAGGCCATGGGTGTTTGGAAACGTGCCCGTGCCTTTTCAGCTACATCAGCTGTTATAATATGCAATGGTACCTCTCCTGCAAACATTGCCTAAATTTATATTGCCCAATCTTTCAAATGAGTATAAACCACTTTCAGATGTCAGTTATGGTTATTGCTGGAACTGTTCTGCGGTAAATTACCAAACGCAGCGCACTGGGAAAATCTGCCAAGAGGTGATACAAAAATGACTTTGATCAAAAGTGGCATCCCAGACACAGAAGAACAAAGCCACAAAAGGAGCATTTCTTGTTATACTAACCTCTCTGGTTGCGAGGCGCATTTGGTGCACCTCTCTAACTAGAGATGATAGTCTACAACTGGCCCTGCCACCCTCTGCTTCTAGGCTCCCTGAGGAAGAAAAGACAGAAGCTTGTCACCCCTTTTTACTGATCTCTCTGCTAGAGTCTTCTCTTTTGATGAAGATGATGACATCTTCATCAAAAGGAAGATAGGAGTGTTCCTGATCCTGAAGGACTAAGCTGGCCATTCCTTTGGTGAATCTCTCTGTCTTCAGCTCATATCCTCCACCCCAGAGAGTGTCTGCTGTCCCAGGAATGTGAGGAGGACTGGATGCCTTGGGAAAAGGGTTTCACAGCACTCTAGGATATGTGAAACCTTCCTGACAGCTCAGCGGATGCATCAGCGTGATTAATGTTGCATGCTGCCACCTGAGAACATCTGCACAGAGACAGGGAGATGCATCATCTGTCCCTTTCAGACAAATACCATCTAGACAAGGAAGAGGTTAGCGTGTTTTGGAGAACTCCTTCTGTCAGGGTGGTCCCACACTGATCCTACAAGGACCTCTCTAGAAAAAGTTTTGCATTAAAAACAGCGTATTAACTTCCCTCTGACTCCAGCTCACAGCACATCTGAGAATCTTACATAGCAGCAAGTGGTGCAATCAAGGAGCACCAGTTCAAAGTAAAGTTGGACAAAACAGTTATGCAAAAAATTAACCTCTCAGATCTGTACTGGGTAAATGATGACAAAATTCCTGCTCATCTCCTCATATTTTCTGCTCCTTATATTTGAAACAAAGCATAGTTACACAGTGTTTTATCAAATCCTAATTCTTTCTAGGCAACAAGCAAGGAATTTTAAAACTGTTTCAAAATCTGAAATAGCACCTGGACACTCCCCAAAACATAAGGATTCCAAATTTTGGCATGAGACCATACTTTTAGCCCCACTTGAAACAAATGAGAAATGCTTATTGGAAGCTGTTAATTCACAGTACTAAATTCTCTCATCTCAGTGTTTAGGAGGTTTGAGAAATCATGGTTTGGAGGCACTTGTGCTGAGCTGGCCCTGTGCAAACACACTCAGTCCAATGTACCTGGGGGTAAAATCTCTTAGAGGGTCTTGACATAGATTTTTCCACTAGTTTCTCAACAAAGAGTACCAGAAGACTGGATCACAGCTCCTATGAACACAGGCTGAGAGAGCTGGGGTTGTTCAGTCTGGGGAAGAGAAGGATCTGGGGAGACCTTAAAGCATCCTTTCAGTACCTAAAGGGGGCCTACAAGAAAGCTAAAGAGGCTTTTTACAAGGGCGTGTGTTGATCGGACAAGAGGGAATAGCTTAAAACTGAAAGCCATTACACATGATGGGGCACTGCTCTCCTGGTGAGGGCTGAACACCTGCCTGCCCATGGGGAGCAGTGAATTAATTCCTTGTTTCCAGCTTTTACTCTCCCAGTTCTCTCCCTGGTCCCACTGGCGGGAGACTGAGTGGCTGCCTGGGGTTAAACCACCAAAGTGCTCCAACTTATTAAGAACTAACAACGTTCTGCTTTCTACATTATGGGCCTTGATCAAGAGGCTTCTTGTAAATTCAGGATCGCTACAGGAGGAGAAACAACAGAATTACAGAGCAAGAGTAAAAGACACAATTTGGGAAAGAGAGAAGAACGTACCAGGCAAACAAGACGAGTGAATGACATGCGGCAGATGCTGCCATGTGGCTCACTCTCGGGTACACCAGCGGTGCCAGTAGAAGGTCTACAGCAAAACCATCAAATATTAGCTCTATTAATCTAGATGAATCCCCAAGACTCTCTTGGGAGGTCACTAATCTTTGGAAACTGTGCACACAGAAGTTGGAAAGAGAAGATATCAACACCAGATAAATAGGACTCACTGCCTTGAAGGCTGTGAGTACTGGATTGGGGGCCTGTAAAAGCTTTATCATAATCTCTGGGGAAATCCCTGTCTTCAACACAATTTAGATTAAAACTTTAGTATCTGGGAAATTTCTTGTCCCTCTCAGACTAAGATTTTTTCTGAATGCCTCTTTATTGCTGTGTTGCTGACACAGAAACTTGGCACTTTTTTAAAATTCCCATTTCGTGCTATAATCCTTCTTTACAATTGCATTATTATTATTATTACTACTTATTATTATTACTTATCTATGTCATTATTGTTAAAGTAGAAAATGAAAAACTTTATGAAAAAATTACAGTAATTAAACTTGTGCATGAAATGGAAGACTTTTAACAATTCACTGCACTTCCATATGTAATCTGTTGCCACAGTTTATATGAGCAGGGCATGACAACAGGCATCTAATTTTCCTGGAAACATTAGCCATGAACTATTAGCTGCTAAAAGTTTTCAGAGACCAGAAGGGGGAAGGCCATCTTTTCTTGTACCTCACATCCACTTCTTGCAACTGAGGTTCAACTCTTATCAGGGCCAGACTAACTTTTTTCAGTCTAAGCAAGAGTCTCATTCTTCAGGCAGTCCCATTACATTTACTTATGGAGTAATGCCTTGTTGAATGCACTGTCGGCAGGATCTGACTCTGCACAGATAAATAAGTTGCCCCATACAGCTTCAAATGTCACCATCACAATATGGAAAATATCTCAGGTTAGACACATGTACTATGACCAACACATCGAGAACTTTTACTCCCCTTCTGCTGATTGATTGAAGAATTATACCCATGAAATGGGATGATTTACACAATTGCATTGCTCCTTGGCTAGAATAAGCTTTTGCCAGTCAGATGCTCCTGAAGGATGTCTGCTTGTGGCATAAATCTGATGTAATTTGATACACAGCATGGCACACAATCAAGATGAAATGATCCTTAGATAATTCTTCCATGTGCAATCATTTCAGGAAGACAATTTTAATAATGATATTTTCTTTTTCATTAAGTTCTTTGGACTATTTTTTCAGATAATGAACAACTGCATCCAGGAGAAGTAGTTATTGTCAAGTTAATATTTTATTAATCCTTTACCTGGGGCCAATATCCTAAAAAACACAGAGACAGCTCTCACTGAAATACTCAGGACTGAAGGCCTTTTCCAGACTAGACTTCCACAGTGCCTCCTTATTACCACAAATGCTTATCTCCCCATTTTAACAGTCCCAGCTTGGTTATGCCAGTGTTTCACTTGTTTGTTTCTCCCTTTTTCTTCCTCACTCATATTCCTGTATTTTTGCTTCCCTCTCAGAAAACAATAGGAATGGGCAGGCTTAGGATTGGCAAGCATGAATATAAACAGATAACAGCGTTTTAAAAATATGTGACTCTTTCCAGTGTCAGTCAAGGCACCACGCCTGCTCAACAATAGGGATAATCCATGTCCAGGACTGAGCTGATGAGCTACCAGTGGAACCTACTCCAGCCTGATCAATCACCATGTTCCACTTCCCCAGTAGTGATTAGGATGAAACAGTACTGAGAAAAAGCCCTGCGCTGCCAATGGTTCAAGCTTCAAAAAAGCACAGGTTTTTGCTTCACGTCTAGACTTTTTTTCGGAAGTAAAGGCACATTGATATCAGTGTTGCCAAGAGTAAAAACTTCCATGTGACATTCAGAAACTGGTTCCAGAACAATTTAATTTCATCTTTTATGGCATGCTTCTCCCAAAAAAGCTCTTCATGGAGGTGGGATTAGCGATTAAGAGATGTGGAAGGTGGAACACATATGTCTGTGAAAACTGGAATTAATGTGATTATGCTAAGCAGAACGTATTCTGGGCATCAGTGGTTTGCAAAGATTTAATGAAATGTGCCCCAAGCATAGAGTATCTTCTCTGGAAAATAAAGCATGATATTCAGAGAAGGCTGGGATAAAAAGGTATTTTATGGGCAAGCAGAGGAAAATCAACCGTCACTTTATATGAAACACCTTCCCTTTGTTCTGCTCTTTTAATTTCTACCATAATAAAGCAATTGTAAGAAATTTATGATTCTGAAGTATTGTTAGTGCCATATTTTTCCTTAATGAATAAAAAAAGAAAGGAAACAAAAAAAATATAACACAAGCAGATAATAAACTGATCAATGAGTAACAAGTATTGGGCATTAATGTTATTAGTTGCTACTCCTTCTAATACTAGACTAAATTTGGTCTAGTTCTGTGAAGAGACTGTTCTTTAGATGATATAAGAAACCCTGAAATATTTTTCCAAGTCCATGAAATGTCACTGTTTTGATGTTACACTTTGACAGGTTTCATGAAGCATGAACTTCTCCAGAAGGGCAAACAGTCCATGATGCCAAAAATTCCAATTGCTTTGGAAAATATGTACACCCAGACCTGTTTCCCCAAGGGTTTCCCCAGTCAAAGATCATGTCTTTTTTATCAGTACACACATGATCACAAAAGAATTCTGGCTTTTGCTTATGCCTGTTGCTCACCTTGTTCTCAACCACCCCACACGTTCTGCAAGCATATCTTACATCCTGTGCCGTGACACATTACTGCAGTTTAGTGTTGTAGCATGGTGGTCTGTTGTGACACACCAGCAGAGAGAAAAGTAGGACAGGTCATTTGCAAGGTAACATGGCTTTTTAGAAACCAAGCTGTTGCAATTTTTTCACTTCACGGTGTCTCTAAATGCCACAGCTACTTTCCATGGCTTACACAAGCAATTCCTCTCACAGTGCTCCAAGGCATTTCTGCACAGTGGAGACTACTCCAAGCACAAAACAAATGTTCAGTGATTCATAATGTTTTGTCTTCAGAAAACAGACAAAAATATCTCTTCACCTGGGCCACAGGATGACCAAGCACATGCATGCACAAACTCTGTTTACTGGTTTGGTTTTAGAGCCAGAGTTAGAGCAACTACAAAGATACAAGATACTCCCAAATGATAGAAATTTTCACCTGGTAAGTCTAACAGGAAACAGCTGTACATATGTGAGTGTGCTTATTTGCATTGTTTTATTCCACTACAGAATTTATAGTATTCAAAACTGTGTTCCAGATGTGTTTGGTTCTGAGAAGAACACACACGAACTCTTTCTGTGCACAGCAGCACTTGCAGAACTATTGCACAGTAACGCATAAATTTCACACACAGAATCCCAGACAAGCAGCAGCAGAAATAACCTGCACCATCTGCACCGGCAAGAGGTTGCCTTCAGAAAAAAAAAAATCAACTTACCCAAGCATTTGTGCACAAAGTATAGCAGACAACTACAAGGTGTATGCCAAGACAGTGTATTTACTAGTGATTAGTTATTCTGAGTTGCATATTCAAAACCTCTTTTGACCAAATATACTTGTCATTCTTTTTTATACTGAGGATTACAAATACGGATGTCTACTGGAGATTGTGGTACAATAGAGAATTCTGAATATTTTCTTTATTGAGAAGGTAAAATTAGGCAATTAGGCCAGACTACACTAGCACAACTGAAGAGCTGAGTAATTTTCATAACACAATTGATTTTTTACCACATGGTGCCATTTAAGGGATTATAACAACTCGCCAGGGTAATATCAAACTTGATTAGAAGCCAAGGGGCCTGATTGTTATCTCCGTTAAACCAGACAAAATGTAATTGACACCAGCAACTCTCAATTTGCACCAGTGTAACTAAAAGGAAAGTCAAGCACTGTATCTTTTGCTTGGGTAAGTCATTTTCATGTCTTTTAGTGATTACCAGTGATTGTTTCAACCCCCTTGAAAATATCAAAGACAATGTCTCTGGTATTTTCACAGCTAGGTATGCTGAACCTAAACATGGGTTTGAGTGCCTTCCTATAAAGAACAATTCACACAGCAAACAAAAGGAATATCTTACATAAACTTGGATAAAACTTTTAACGTGCTCGGCGTGCCAAGACCTTTGCCCTTCCACAAGTAAACATCTAAAGATAATGGGATGAATTTTTCCAGATATTGAGGTATACAGGGAAGGAAGTCAGATCTGGGAAGGTTTTCAGGATCTCCCATGATAGGTGTCACAAATCACAGTCAACAGGCACTCCACAGCTGGATTCATCTGAACTCAGACATTTACACTGCAGGTAAATATGCACACGGTTGTTGGCTAAACTTCTCTGTCCACAGTGGTTAAAACAGTAACTTAGTAACAGAAGGATTTATCTCATCTTAGATGAAAAACCATCATATATGTGAATGTGTCCCCAAAATTGAATATTCCTCCTGTTGGGAACAGGAGGCACAGTTAAGGGTGACCAGCTCCAATATATGTGTCTATATTACACACAGTTTTAGTCCATGGGAAGAAATCCCATGTTTTGTATCCTCAACCCCGACTATGCAGATTAAGTTCTATTTTGCTTCCATTTTGGCCTGCTCCAACTGTGAGTCTTCCTCACTGGTTTGCTACTGGGAGCATCAGTGCTGCTGGACATGGATGAGGGACTATCAGCTCCCAAGACTTTGGCCCAAGGAAATGGCTCCTGGTACTTTTTATACTGTCACACAAGTAATCCACTGAGGCAGCATCAATGCAGTGGTAAGGCACATCAGTTTTTACATACATTAAACATTTTCTGGGACCATTTTCTGTCACTGAAGCTGCCCTGGACTAGTCCCTGTCCACTACTGAACACTCACCATTCAAAAGGGAAGAGGCTGGTGTCCAGTGGTGCCATTCCAAAGTGTTAGTAGTGATCTTTCTTTAATAAGGTTACCTTTCTCATACACATAGCTACATGCTGTGTTCATTGCCCCTGGGCACAGCTGAGGCCCCAGCATCCCCCTTCTGCAGCAGACCGACACCGTGGCACCACCTGACTGAATGTCCTCCATGGGGCCAAGGCTGCACCAAGAAGATTTGTATGTCCTGGTCCCATCAGGCACAAGCATCCCATTGGTTTTATGGCACATTCTGTCCGCAGAGGAGAGGGACTTCAACCAGCAACCCCAGAATTGTATTCAAACTTGAAACAGAAGGAGCCAGAATCAATTGAAATGTGGATGAGGTATCATATGCATTGAAGATGAGGTAATCTGGGGTTATTCACCTCTGCTGGTGAGCTGCTGTAAAGAACCCTTGCCGAGCAGATGCTCCCTGCAGAAATAATGACTGTCCATAACAAAACAAACAGCATGTCATTACTTCTCAGCCTGCCTTCCAATTTTCTTTGCTCACCACTAATATGCCTGCCAGCCTACCTGCTCCATTTTCTATAAATTTATTTTCCTTTTTATTCTAGTGTTTTTTAATCATCACAAGTGGCAGGTAGATAACACATTTATTTACCTATATGAACACACTTTTATAACTTTAAACACTGACAGGTGATTTGGTTAGAAGACAACCTCTCACGAAAAACTTTGTCTAAATTTACACTCTAAGAGCAATACAAATGTTTATACTATTTTAATTATATTTCAGTCAAGGCTTTCTCTAAACAAATAAACATCTATAATTCACACCTTGGAGAGGTCGAATACCACTTGAGAGGATGGCTGTAAACTAAAGTGAAACTGATTAGCCAATTTTCCTTTTCTGTGCTGAGTGAGCTCCCGGAAGGAAAACCACCTGCCCACGAAATTCAGAATGATTCAGTTCTTGCAATGAGAAATGTTGTGACAAAGAGCTCTGCTGTGCCAGGCAGTTTAAAGCCAGCAGCATCCATGCGCTCAGCTGCGGAAAGTCCCAAGGCCTTCCTTGGAAGCAGAGAGGCTGGCAAACTGGACATCCTTCCCAAAGAGGGGCCAAAAGCAACAGGCTGTGCACTCCACTGCACAACCAAAACCCCCAGCTTTGGTCCTGCCCTGAGCACAGGCCTGGCCCCTTTGACTGCTGAAGCCGAACTTCTCTGCAGTAGGTGACATGTCCAGGCAGAATCCTTCTAGGAAATATTAATGGTAAAAGGGTAAGTATTTCAGGCATCAGCCTATGGAAAATGGACCTAAGAGACACCTGTGTGACACTTTCATTAGTGTCCTTGTCCTCTGCAGCTTATGGCTTGGCAGAGGCAGTCGGTGTCTTGCATGTCATTTTTGTCCTTCTTAGATCAAAATATGCCCAATGTATGAGTGTTATATAGAAAAAAAAGAAGAAAGAAAATCATATTTCAATCAAGATATTAGCAGCTAAAAAAGCTATTATAGCAACTGGAAACCATGAAGATTTAATCTGCTCTGACCATGCTCTGTCCTTACACTCCTGCTGCTGATCAGACATCACAGGCACCATCTTCACAGAATAACAGAATGAAATCCCTCAGGAAGTCATATTGCTTCTCCTGTAGGAACAGGCAGAAATTTTCTCTATACCCATGACTCCCCACTGGTTAATTACACCTCACTAGTGAGGCACAATAGCAGAACTTTTAACTTCTTTTATCATATTTCTCCTGGCCAAACTGGCTGTGAACCGTCCCCCAGCAGTGCCAGAAAGCAGGGAGCATGGACACTTAGGTGACCCTGGACTGAATGAGTCATCCCAACCTAATTTCCACATGTGCTATGACGCCAAGCAAGAAACCTCCATCCTGGCAAATTCAGGAGCAAAACTCCCTATTTTCTCAGCTGGTTTTCATTTCTGATGCCACAGTGATGATTGCACTTGATACGAGCAGTGGCACTTCTCCTGTCACACGCTGCTGTCACTAGCATAGCAACCCACAATCGTGTGAGGCTAGAAAATCTACTGAACTGTGCAGTTCAGCAAAACAGCAGGTCCTCTGAACACCATCTATAACTGTAAGTGAACAATTTCAGTAATGGTTTTGCCAGTCCTTCCTAGAAGCAGCACTAATGGGCAACAAATAACAAAATGAAGTTCAGCTGCTAAAAGAACAGGACAATCTGTTGAAGGAAGGGAAGGGAAATTATTGTCATAAAACATTTGTATGGCCATGTGAATTCTGGCCCTGCACTGTACAGAACACAGATCACATCTTGCCCTGCCCTAAACTTCTTGCTGTTGCTAAGACAACTCCATCAATGTAAAAGAAGCAGTGAAGAGTCCAGGCGAGACCTGCAAAGGAGATAAATTGGCTACTAGGCTTTGCTAGAAGAGAGAAAGGGTGTTTGTGCAAAGGGCAGGATGGCTGCTGTGGCTGTGGAAGACTGTCTGACACAGAACTCAACCAAGCACAGAGACAGTGGGGATGTAGTGGAAATATCCCAACAAACAGCAGCGGCTCCTTGCTCCCTGAACTGTTTTCTTTACTGAGTCAGGCTCTAGGGAACATCACTGGGAGCTCCTGGGAGCACCATCAGGAAGTCCAGCAAAAACTTCTCCTCCCCAGAACAACTATCCCTTCTCATTTTTGCCTGGTGTATTCCAGCAGTAATGTATCTGCCTAAGCTGGGAGTAACTGAGCCTTTAGGAAAGCTTTTCCCTCCAGCACTGGGCTTGAGTCCTTGTCCCAGGGTAAGACAAAAATTACATGTAGCAGATCTTACATATGCAGATAAAGGAGATCACAAAATAATTCATAGTATCAGTTCATGAAACCTATGTGGAAAGCCCTTTTGCAGGAGCAAAATCCTGTGCTGTGAAAGGATCCACATCCTGGCTCCCCCCACCAGTTTATTCTAGATGTTTCATACCACATTTGTATGGAGGATCTCCTCTACTGGATGCTTCTTAGACTATTTGCAAACCATCTTTCACAGAATATTACTTGGTTTATCTATCTGAAAGTCAAACTGCGAATCCTACAGTATATCACAGGAAATTGCATCAGTGAAATTAATAATTTAATGTTTTCTGGAGCAAAAGGTCACTATCCTTGAGGGAAGCACACAGAAGTGCATACCTGACAGAGCTCATCCAGGCTCCCTTAGGATGCTCCACTGCCAAACGTAACAGTGCTGACTGGCCTTCCTATACCAAATTTATGATTTTAGATATAGAAGCAAAAGCAGATTTAAGATTGGCAAACAGAACACGTTACAAGAAGGCAAACATCTATAACTTACCCTCTCAGGTGTTCACAGCCTAAAGCAATGAACTGCAAGTAATAACGGAGTGAAATCTGATAGCTTGTTTACATTATGAGGTTCATATGCATCCATATCTTTGCACAGATAGAAAAATACTCCGGCCCTTAAAAGAACTCTTCCCAACAAGGAAATGCAAAACAAGCAATTGTCTCTTCTCTACCACCACTTTGAAAATCACTTAGGAAAGGTTTTCATTTCAGTTCCAGAGATCTCTGTTGATGCACCTTTGCGGGCAGAGAATTCCAGCAGCACATACATCTTGTAGGTCCTACCACTGGTTTGCCGTGACAGGGGCTCGGTCATGTTCACTGAGGTGACTGGTAGGTATCTGCTGTGTTTGCTTGCATTGCACCGCCTCCCTCACAGTGCTAGTCATTCCTCCTCAGAATTTCTCCTATTTTACTACAGCCCCTCTAATAGAGCATCAGAAACATTTGCACTAATACCAGGACTGGGACATGACAGACACATGCCTAATTCATATGTTCTGGGGTTTAAGAATTTCTATTCTTCTCCCTGCTCACATATTTCACATGGCTCAATTAAATGGCAGAATGGAATACTGCCAAATGTTTCTTTCTCACTGAAAAAGAGACAGCTATTTAAAGAATGTTGTTACACTAGCCACATTTCATCACAAAAAATGAATACCTATAATTACAATATCTGTGATTATATAATGTCAAACACAGGAAAAATAAGCAGTCCAACATTTTGAGGAAAAAATTGTAACCTGTATTATCCACATTCAGGCTAGAAGTGCTGGATCTTGTCCCAGCCTCAGAAATAAAATATACCCAGCAGTAATTGAAAAACAAATGAATCTGATTATAATCTTACCATACTCTAGCTTTTGCATTCCTCAGCTATGTGGCAAATAGATGGAAAAATCCCATTACATGCACTGGGAAACACATTTTTAAGGTATCTCTGCAAACATCAGTTATCTTTACACTTAGATATTTCTGGCCTTAGAGCTTGAGTCCTATTGCATTACATCTCTGAAATATTTGGCCATTCGTTCATAACGCATTTTGACACTGGCAGTGGACCCGCTGATCAAAAATACTGCTGGGTTTGTGGGTTTGCCTTCACATTCAGATGGTGGCAGCCCTGGCTTCCTTTTCACCTCAGTCCTGATGTGATTTGTGAGGGTTTGAAAGCTTGTCCACAAGGAACTGAGCTGCCCTTTCAGAGGCGGTGGTGGGGACACACATCTGGAGTGAGCCAGAGCCTGGTGGGAGGCTACACACAATGCCAAAATCCCTTCCAACACCTGAGAGGGGGCAGCGGCCTTCCCAGTTCACAGCAGCTCCCTAACACCAGACTTCAGCAGCTATATCCCTCCTGTAACAAGCCAGGCAGAAATGAGAAGGGATAGTTGGTCTAGAGAAGAGAAGTTGCTGCTGGACCTCCTGATGGTGTCCCTGGGAGCTACCCAGGGAGCTCCCCAGGGCATGAGTCAGCCAAGAAAACAGTGGCATTTCTGGGAACTAGGAGCCCCCACCATTTGTTGGGATACTCACACTATTTTCTCCAGATCATGCTCTGTCTTCTTGTGGCTTGTTGGTCTGTGGCTACCCTTGATGGGCGGCTGTGTAACACAGGGTGTGAGGGAATTGTGCTATCCTTTGCCCTCAACTAGGAACCACGGGTTTCCCTTTCACTGAGTGACATGAAACTGTGTCAACTGGCTCTTTCTCTCTAAGTTACCAAGATGCCTTTACATTACTTGTATATGGCACTATTGATTTTTTCAGTACTTAAATGCTTTACAAAAATCAATGTTTCAGCAAATAGAGTGGAGCAGAAGTATCGCAGAATCCCATTTGCCATTTCAGCATCAGAGATCATGGTAAAACTACAGAAAATAACGTGTACGATACGGGATGATGGACTTAGAGAAAAACTGCAGAAGACACAGAAAATGGGTGAGTGGAGAGACATGAAATTAAAAACAAAATACAAAAAGATAAGCTGAAGATAAATATAGTGGCTATGGGTAAGACCTAGTTAATTTTAGCAATCTGAAACTTAGTTGTCTAGTCCAAGATAATCATTTCAGCTCTCTGCATGTAGTGAATAGAGAGCAGGAGCCATGACCCCAGAGGATTCAGTCTAAGGCAGGACAATGCATCACACTTTCCTTCAACTATCCCAAAATCTACGCTCAGAGGAGATGCATAACTTTTGTGCTTTAACAGCACTGGAGTTGGTATAGGATCATGCATCATTTTGAGTGTTGTACCTATTTAATAAAAGGCTTTCCAACTAAACATTTTTCATTTTGAAGATAAGAATCATTTGGTTTTCTTGGATCTGATATTTCTTGTGTCAGAGGAAAGATTTCCTTATAACTGCTCATCAGCAGGTCCTGCTCTGAATATTCAAATAATTTATGAGCACAAAACCTATTTATTTGTTGTACTTTATTAAAAATGGGCCAAATTTATCACTAGCACAATCTCATGTAGTGCCATTCCCTTCAAAGTTGCTACATGTGCTTACACAGCACGGAATTAGGCCAGATACTGTCAAAATGCTTCATTACTAGTCAGGTCAGACAATAAATCAGATCTTCTGTTTCAGAAGTACTGCAATTTGTGTCTAATGACTGGAAGAATTGGCATACAAAGTAATTATAAATCTGGAAAGCAATCATCTCCTAGATGCCCAAAACCTCATCTAGAATTTGAATTTCAAAAGAGAAAAAAGATGGCAGGTGTAAAAAAAAAATCTTGCTCCTTCCCTTTTCTGCAAGGATCCTATCTTCAGCATCTTTTTGGCTCATTTAAAGGCCCATTGTCATAGACCTATTGACCCTTTCAGGCTGGAGGGTATCTCAAGAAGTCTCTAGTCCAGAGTTAACCCCACACTGAGGACCAGGTTCCTCAGACTTTTGTCCTGAAAGCCTCCAAGGAAAGGGAGACTGCACAAGTTTCACTGTTCTCATGGAACAGTCTCCTATTCTCCTTATATTCAGTCTGAAAGTCTCTTTCATTTTATGCCCACTGCCCCCTGTCCACCTGCCATGAAAAGCCCAGCTCCATCACCTCAATGACCCCATAGAAACTGGGGGCTGCAGTCAAGTCCCCCTGCAAAGCTCTCTGTGCTCTAAGCTAAACAAACTCGGTTCCGTCTCTCCTCACACAGGAAATGCTCCAGATGCCACCATCTCAGGGGCATCCCATTAACTCCCTCAAGTACCACAAACCTGTTGATGTCTCTGCTCCATCAGAAGGCCCAAAACTGGACTCAGTGTAACCGGATGCAGTCTAACAAGTGCTAAGTAACAGGGATAACAGCTTCCCTCTACCTACTGGCTTTGTTCCTTACGATACTGTCCAGGATGCCGTTGCCCATCTTTGCTGTCAGAGCATTCTGCTGGCCCAATTCGCTGCCCACTAGACCTGATGCAGTCCACCACCAGCACTGGAGTTTACATTTGTCCTCATTTAACTTCATGAGGTTCCCATTTCATGAGTTTGACCCATTCCTCTGAAGGACAGCACTGCCCTCCAGCATATCCCAAATCCC
The DNA here is from genome assembly GCA_013400235.1 of Oriolus oriolus. Classification (NCBI taxonomy): domain Eukaryota; kingdom Metazoa; phylum Chordata; class Aves; order Passeriformes; family Corvidae; genus Oriolus; species Oriolus oriolus. The sequence continues at coordinate 479,330 of VXBT01011620.1, forward strand.
TCCAGTTTTGTGTCGTTCACTGAGTTGATGGGGGCACATCTTGGCACATCAGGTAGAGTATGAACCATTAATTACCAGCCAGTTTTCCACCCTCGTAGCTGTCCACCCATCTAGAGTGTATCCCAAGCAGGCTACAAGGATTATGCTGCATCAAGCTATATTAAGCAGCTCTAGTGTATTGTACCCATCCTCAAACTGAACCACTAGATGCTGCCTCTGTTGTGAAGTTGCTGATGTACCAGGCATCATCTCTTTACCCATGAAAGAGGTCTCCTTGTCTGCTCATAGCTGGAAACCAGCAGCCAGGCAGGAAAAGTGAGGAGATATGCCTCAGCAAACTCTTACTCCTACCAGGAATATGGAATACGCTTCGTGCCTACTACATTCTTCTCACACATACCAGGTGTTTTGGCATATTTTATAAACGAGGACATTCCTTTCCCCTAAGACCCTGAACATTTCTGACACCTACCAACCCCCCTGAATTTCCTAAATGACCTTGCTGACTTTTAGTACACAACCAATTTGCTAAGTTACCACCCTTTTTGCATTGCTCATAACACATGTTGTCAAAAATATATTAAATACGATAATATATACAGCTTCTAATTAGCACACAAGTGTTCTAAATAATTTGCCTTAAGTGTCAGTCACAAAGTAGGACAAACCTTTACAGCCAAGTTTCAAAAAAATCTAATTAATCATTTCCCGTCTGCATTTTAGGTGATGAGTCTACTGTACAGATCTGCAAGTGACCTATTTTTTCCCACAAAACAATCACAGCCCAAAGGAAGTCCCCAAAGACAAAGCACACATGGGATGTCTAGTCCAGCTCTTTCAGAAGTAGAACAAACACCCCAGACTGAGATTTTCTGACTATGAAATACGTGAGCTTTCACAATTTTACCCAAGTTTGTTTCCCTTACATTCCCAGAAATCCCTTACTCACTGCTGAGATGTAGCACATGAACTTCCAGAGAGATGAGCCTTCCCTCATGGGAAGTTAGGTGTGGGATCAGAAGTTGGTTTGTAACAGACATCTAGTTTCAATTTCAATACAACTGCTTGTTTCTTGTGAAATGACTAATATTAATCACCTAAAACCAGGCTGGCTAAAGGGTGATAAGAACACTTAGATCAGATGTTAAGAAAATACTCTTATTTTACAACCTCTTCTTTAGTTTGTACATCTGACAAAGAGTGGAGGACACAGAAAGCCTGCTGAAAAATATGGATTACTACCCTACCGGTGCAAGTCCAAAGACAAAGATGAACTGGGTATCTATCACATGCTACTTTACAGTTACGAGGCAGTGTAATTTCTGGACTATGATTAGACTATGTGGAATCCAGTAGCTGTCTGCAAGATGTACCTTGCATGCCTACTGTATTACTCACATGTTGGTTTTTGCTGAACATGCTCCTTGCATCTTCAGCAGAAGACTCTTGCTCTGTTCATCAGAAGCCTTCAAAAGAAAGCAAAATGGGAAAAAAAGTAACAATTCACTCTAGGTCAATAGGAAAGTTCTTTGAATTATAGAATACCTATTAAAATGCCAGTACGTTTTTTTTTCACATGAGCACCAGTCTAGATTACATTTGAACTACCTTTTCTATTAATTTCTATTTTCTAGAATAGATTTTCTATTAATTTCATTACCTGAGCTGCAGCTTGCACTTCAGCACAAGCTTTGGGCCAGTGCAGTGCTGGGAGAACTGAGCACACTGTGAGCAGCTTTCATACATGGATGCAGTGCTTCTGTGGCAGGATGAAGTTCTGGGTTTTAAAAGCCAAAGAAAATGAAATTTTCAGCTCAGAGGATTAGTGACTCCAAAACGCTAAAGGACACAATCTTTAGGACAGTGACCTGTTGACAGCTAAAATGCTGTGTGCCACAGACGGTGTAGGTAAATAACACCTTCTAGTGTCTCAGAACTGTTTTGATAGGGGAATTATACATGCTTTGGAAATTCTAGTGGCCATGGAAATTATTGTACAACCTCTCCTAGGACAATACAGAGAAAAAGCAATATTAGATTAAATACTCACAAAATATTCTGAGAGCACAGTAAATAAAGTAACCTCTTACACTGCTATCTATTGGGTACACTTTTCTTTACTCATTTGTTTAGAGTACAAGCAGTGATGAAAATTGACTATTTCAAAAGAGCATTCTGAAAACTTAACAAATAAAAAGTTATATTTTAGTATGCAGTTAAATGTTTTCTCTCTTTGCTTTATTTTACTATTTGCAGTTAGATTTCTTTACTAAATACTGTTCCTGAATCTTGCTAGATAGCTATTCATGCTCAAGATATAGATGAGAGGAGGCACATTTTTGACTGATATCTCAGAAGAATGAGATTTCTGGCTGTGAAAATGTGATTAGACTGATCTCGCTCCATCCAGAAAAAAAAAAGCATTTATAAATCAAAGGTACTATATAATTTGGTTACAGGTATTCAGTGGAAAAACAATCCTCATTCTCAGTTATATATTTCTATTTGCATTTAAAAAACTATTGATTCTGATGGATGAGGAGGGAATCTCTCTATGCTTCATTATTCCAAGTGACACATGACAAATTACGTTTTTCTATGGACTTTCATAGAGTCTCTTTCAGAGAAGACCCTTTTCCTTCGGTGCTCAGCTGTTAATCCATTTTTTTACTGGAAGAGATGCTATAACAGAAGATGAAAAACTTGCCTGTGAGCATGTTAATCATGGAGTGATTGATGCTGCCATTACAAGGGAAGGTTAGACAACATCCTCAGCAGTTTTCACCTCTATTTACAACACAGTGCCAGTCATCCAAATCAAGGACTGATCAATGCACAGACTTCAAATAATTCAATATGAGTCCTCTGAAGGTAATGGCAAGTCTGATAGCATTCATCTATTTTTATTTTCCCTCCCTCTTTCAGCACATTGCTGAAGTCTGGAGACCTCTGAAATTTATGAGACTTTAGAAAGATATTAAGCTATTAGAGAGCGTCCAAAGCAGGGCAATGAAGATGGTGAAGGGTCTGGAGGGGAAGCCGCATGAGGAGTGACTGGGGTCACTTGGTCTGTTCAGCCTGGAGAAGAGGAGACTGAGGGGAGACCCCACTGCAGTCTACAGCTGCCTCAGGAAGGGAAGAGGAGGGGCAGGAATAGATCTCTTTTCTCTGGTGACCAGGGACAGGACCCGAGGGAATGGCCTGAAGTTGTGTCAGGGGAGGCTTAGATGGGGTATTAGAAAAAAGGTTCTTCACGCAGAGGGTGGTTGGGCACTGGAACAGGCTCCCCAGGGAAGTGGTCACTGCACCAGCCTGACAGAGCTCAAGAAGCATTTGAACAGTGCTGTCAGGCACATGGTGTGACTCTTGAGGATACTCCTGTGCAGGCCCGGGAACTGGATTCAATGATCCTGATGGGTCCCTTCGAACTTGACATATTCTGTGATTTATGGTCAGACTACCAAAGACAACTTCTTGCTCTGGCTCCCTGCACACATCCTTTCTCATACTGGCATCAGCTACTACAAAACCCACTCAAGAAAGCAGACAAAAAGGCAGTAGCCAAAATAACAAACCAGGAAAAAAACCTAAATTATCACCCCTGCAATTTCTTCTGTGAAATAGTTTTGCAGAGTTCTTGCATGCTGCACTGTCAACATGACTTCACGTATTTTTACTGGAAAAGATGTGAATTCTGGAATGTGGATACACTACTAATGCAAACGCTATTGTAATGTGCATCTATAAAGGCAAACTTTTTTAAACTTCTGTGAATGCACTTGTCTTCATAAATTATTTGAAAGTAAATATACCTTTTGAATCCAAGAGGAATCAACTACTTCTATATACTATACTTTCTTTAATAATTGGATTCTTTTCTATATATCTTTGTTATTGTCATCTGTAAAAAAAATCACACCTGCATACTAAGAAAAAAACTATTCAAGAAATTATCATTCTAATAAAACTACCTTCTTGTAATTCCAGGAATGCATCATTTATTTCCTTTTTACTAATTTATTCAATAATTAGAAGGATCAGTACTAACTTATCTGTATTTTAATTCCTCTAAGTGATTACTAAGCGTTGCTGCTTTTCATTAGAAAGTATAAAAACACTGTTCTGCAGCAATGTAGATCTTACTTAAGTATACCTGGGCAGTAGATGTCCCTTTCCATCTCCATTACCGATTTTACTAATATTAGTGTAATTGCTCTGAAGCAATAACCATAGCAATGACCAGAGTTTTACCTGTTACCTTTGTTTCCAATATTGAACACATAATTTTCTAATTAGCTGAAGACAAACCTCCTTGTTCTCCAGTCTGTCCTTTCCAGGTTAGTCCACCTACTTTCTTGAATAATACTTTAAGCTAGCCAAGCTGCTACTTGACCAGTCATCTTCTGTGGTCATTCAAATGACCATAACTGAGTATTAATGTGGTGTGAAAATGCTTTCCTTAGCTTTTCAAACACATTGTGAGAAGCCCTCCTTCCATAAACAAACACTAACAGAATTATCAATGCACTACTCCACTAAAGGCTTCCTGGAACTGCAAACTCATTAAGTGTTTTTCACTTGTAGTCTCAACCCAGCTAATCATTACACAGTTGCTCTGTGTACATATTTCAGTGGCGTCTGAAGTGGGTCATGGTCATGTCAAGCATTCAGAGATCATGTAGGGTGAAAAGCACAGAGCCAATACTGCAGTTTATCTCTTTTCACTTTATCGCAGACAATGAGTCTCAACAATACAGCAACAAATTGCAAAGAAAGAGCTGCCAAATAGTCTTGTATAAAAGATATTAAAAACTAAAATAAACAGAAAGGGAATCAGGTACATTGTCAACAACCATATGCAACAACACACTCAATTCAGGTACTTAATTTGGGTGACCAGAAGGACAGTATTTAAGTAATAACATAGCTCTCGTGTGCTATTAAGTTTAAATGTTATCAGACCACATCCCTATCTTTAGCAGGTACCCTAACTTTAGCAAGTTTCTCGCTATCACTCTTCAAGCAGATCCCAACGAGTTTCCCTTTCTTCCAGTCATGCAACCAACACACACTGTTTATGCCTCCAATCTCTTCCAAGACGGAAGCCGACATTTGCAAACCCTTCTGCCTTCTGTGTGTCTACGTGTGAGCAGACTTGGTTGTGTCTAGTGGTATGTTCCCTTGCAACAGTGCAGGACAGCCTTGCAAAATGAAAGGATTTACCCAAAAATAGGGGGGCAGAAGAACTAAAGTAAAGCTTTCACGTGCATCCATGGCTACCAGCCCAAGTGCTCCCAAGTCTGGGGCCTCCCGGGTAGCTTTTCTTTCTAGCTGACAGCCTCCTCTTCAATTTTAACTCTGATCCAGGGGTTCACCATCCCGTTCCTGGCACCATAAGGAAATGCAAGTCACTAATATTCCGTTAAATCTTCAAAGAAATTCTCTTCACAGTTCCCAGTAATTCTTCCGTTTCAGGCCAGATACACTTACTATCCTTAACGTTTCACCTTCCCCATTTAACAGGAGAACTTAACTCCTCACCCACTCAATCATAGTGCAGAGAGAATAGAAAAAATGTCTCCCAAACATATTTAGTAAAAGTAATCCCCACATTCTGCACCAGTTAATACGAATCTTTCCTGGGGAAAGACCTTATTTGATTTTGCATTGTGGATTATGATGTCCTGCATATAAAGTTCAAAGCAAAGAAACACTGCTAACTCTTCTTTTTCTTGTTTACTACTATGCACTATCCATTAAGTCAGAAACACTACTCCACTTACCTTTTGCAGCAGGCCATACAAATCCCTTTATCAGACAAAATATGATAGGCCACTCTGGCTTTCTGGTTCTCGCTACTCCTTGCAATAAATCCCACAACATACTGCAGCCTTAAAAAACCCTTTCACAATTCTATTTTTCAGGCATGAGGTGTAAGAACCGCACAGAAAGAGGCCAAAGACATGCTTCTGCGTAAGGGCCTCCTCATTTGTATGCAGCAGACCAGATTCCCACCAGCTTGTACCTAAATGTCAGTCCTAATACGTAGTTATCACAGTAAGATAGCCAAGGTGATTTATCTTAATCATGAAGGCAAAATATTACTGTTTCATGGGCAAAAAGGCACATTTTGACCCACTTCTTTTGAAATAGCTGAAACTATAAACATATATAATTTTTCAGCTGTTTTTTCATTTCAACAAGTTATGTGTTGCTGCTAAGGGTGCCAGCACTTGAAAAAAGGTTCTTTGGATACAGTCTCCTAGGAAAGCAGAATTTTTAGAACAGCAATTTCTTGTTTGCTGTCAATCAGGAAATGTCCATAAATGGTTCATAAAATCTTTTTGAAACTGAGGGTTCAAATTATACTTATGAGCACTCATAGACTCATCTTCTAGATCTCAATTTTTCACTGAACAAAGGGCCAAACAAACACATAAAATTAATTTATTTTCCCATATCCCCACAAATAATTACCTGGTCATTACCTTACCAAAATTTTGACATCGGTGGGAAGAAATCTCCTTGTTCTCTGTACTGACCCCCTTCCTGGAGCCAAGAGACATGGAAGCACCTCAGGAAAATGTATCTCCAACTATTAACTCAACCATTGTCTTCAAAGCCCAAAATATTTTAATAAAAACCCCAATGGAATAAAAAAAAATTAAAAAAATAAAAGGCCTCCCTATCAACTACTAAAATTGAGAACAATTAGGAACTTTGAATGACATTCTTCAGTCTCACAGGAGCTGTAGATCAATGCAGTATTCAGGAACACATACATCCAAAAGCCCAAAGTGAATTTTAGAGAAAGATCATAGTTTCACTGATAGCAAGGGGCTTCAAACCCTCCATCTCCTCCAAGAGTGTGGCTCCCAGAGAGGAGCCAATTTCCCAAGCGAAGAAAGCTTAGCTGAATTGACCAGAGACCTGCTGTGTCCTCACTCAAACTTACTAACGACAGAATAGGCAACCAGCACTTCTTGTCTCTCATCACCATGATCTTCATGCGTCCACTTCCCCTCTTAGAGCCAAAATTGCCTCATTTGAGCCAATCAAAGGGATCATAGGATGGTTCGGGTTGGAAAAGGCCTTTAAGATCATCGAGTCTTACCATTAACACAGCATTGCCAAATCCATCACTAAACCATGTCCCCAAATACCACTCTACACATCATTTAAATATCTCCAGGGATGGTGACTCCACCACCTTCCCAGGCTGTCAGTTCCAATGCTTGACAATCCTTTATGGGAAGCAACTTCTAATTTTCAGTCTAAACCTCTCCTGGTACACCTTGAGGCCATTGCCTCTTGTCCTGTCACTTGTTACCTGGGAGAAAAGACCGACCCCCACCTGGCTCCAGCCCCCTTTCAGGCAGTTGTAGAGAGCAGTAAGACCCCCTCGAGCCTCCTTTTCTCCAGGCTAAACACCCCCAGCTCCTTCAGCTGCCCCTGAGCTCCAGACCCTTCCCCAGCTCCAGTCTTCTCTGAACACACCCCAGTCATTTCATTCTTATGGAGCATAAGCGATGCTACTTCACTGTACGTAGAAAGGTTGCCATCAATACTCAGACTTTGGAGTAAGTCTTGGTTACAGGAACGCATTGCTCACACCTTCATTTTACCCTTATAAAAGCAGCTCAACTGGGAACAAAGGCAATTCCTTTGAGTCCAGTCTATAAGCTGTCCCCCTTGCCATTGCCTTTTACTGAGCAGCCATTCTGACTTTCATTGCAATCTCACAAAAAAGCATTCTCACAGATTTTTTCATACTTTTAACAGTAGTTCAGACATTTAAATCCATGGTAAAAGAAATCAGTGTTCCAGACTCCTAAAGGCCACCATGATTCACATGCAAAGTATGTCTGTCTATTTCACTAGTATTTCCTAAGAATAGTTACTATCTGCCAATTTACACACAAATCCATCACCGACGGGGAGGTCATATGCCAACAGTGTATTTCTCCGCTGTCTTTAATTTAGATTTATAATAGTATTTTTTTCACAGATAAATACAAGTTGGCAAAATACTGGTCATACTGCAAGGAGTTTAATTTTCCTTGGGGGAAAGTAGATGCCAAATTGCGATAGAACGCCAGGAGGCCATAAAAATGGAATTGTAAGTCCACAGATATTCTATGGTAAGTTGACTAAATAATTTTTTTTTTCCCTGCCAGGGGGATTATAGCTGAATTGCTGCATCTGCAAAATCCAAAGTCCTTCGCTTCTACAAAATTGTTTTCTACTTGGGTCCAAGCTTTATGGCACTTGGCTTCCCAGTCACAGAAAGTCATACATTATTTACAAACCCTTGACTATAAGTCTGTTATGAATACATTAACTGTTCTCTTACCTTCAGAACTCATCAGCAACAGGAACAAGTCTTCTAATGCTATTTTCTACTATATACTCCCTGCATATGCTGAACCTGCTGTGCCACTCAAAAGTGGTGTATTTCCAATGTTAGCCTTATTTTAAAGAGTGAATTGAAAAAACAAATTGAATATAGGAGAAAAAACATTTCAAAAAAACCCCAAAGCATGTTGACCCAGTAGGTAGATATCTAATGGGTCTTTGTGAACTCTGCCTAGATACAGGGATTTATTGTCGGAACACTGCAGACTTTTTAGCCTTGCTTCTAAAGAAGTTGACAATTACACAATCACATTGCATGGCATTCATCAGTACTTCCTTAGCCACCCTTGAATCTCTTGGCCAGTTTTAAACAACTTTGACAGCTGGATTCAGGGAAGAAAGAGGTCTCAGAGGCAGAAGTCCTGACAGGTCTTGTGAAATTTAGAGGCTGGGTGGGTACAGAAGACAGAGAGGAGTATTTTGCCCGCCCTGGGAGGCAACAGCCTGTTGTCCGTCCCCACACACCTAACTCACATCAGCCACAGCCTGGGCTGATGCTTACCCCCCAGGCTGGGAAAATAGAGCAAACATGGCATGCTGCAGGAGCTGACAGGGATTAGAGGATGGAGGACACAAACCCAAGTTCTCCCACTGAGGCCAATTGTTTTTTCATAACTCTTTTTCACAGACAACATCAGTGAGCAGAAAACTTGCATTTTAATTTGTAATGCAAACATGTATATAATTATGAAATAGTGTACTCTGCCAGGCTGGTTATAGGAAATAGAGTCTGGTCATATGGGACTAAATGGTATAAACTGGAGTCATTACAGGAAAATCAGTGGAAAAATGGCAGTCTGCCCCCAGAAAAGGTCACAGACCTCATGGAACCCAAGGAACATAGGTGAGAAGTGAGACCAAGACACGATGGGGGTCCCCCTTTCCCTGCAGATCCCAACTGCATGACACCATGGCTTGTTTGCGAGCAGGCAGGGTATACTCTCCCTTCCTGGGCTCAGCAGCAGCTCATTCAAATCCCTCATCAGAGAGAGGGGCCACTGCCATGTTATGCTGGAGCAATTTAGATGAGAACTGTATGGGAATTCTTAATTGTTGTACTTCGGCTCTGCCTTTGTGTTTCGCTGTGGACTGCACAGATAGGCAAGCTTTTATAACTGTAAGCACATTTTACAAACATATAGATATATATACATTTCTCCTCAGTGGTAAATTCATATAAATTCTTATATATTCATATAAATTCTTATGTACTGAGATAAATTCTTATATTCTGATATACTGAGAAAGCAGACTGCAGTGATTTGCTTTTAGCTGGTTAAGCAGTCCGAAGTGATCCAAGAAAGAGAAATCAAGGAAAATAGAACATTATTTCACTCTTCAATCAGTTTGCCTAGTTACAAGGCTCTTGCCAAACAGAAATGTAATATCTCTGCTAAAATTAGGATATTAGTTCTAATTACTAGGCACACAAAAATCTTAAAATTCTGGCGCTGAACTGATAATGTTGCTATGGAAATAAGCTTAATTACTACAGACCAGCTAACAAATTTCTCAATGCCGCTATCTTTACAAGCTACCTCCGCTCCTGAAAATTTGTGGTTTTTTCCTTCCCCAAATGGGACTAAATATCTCTAGTGTTAACAGTAATTAAATTCAGACATTCCAGGTCTGAGGCTTTTCTGAGAATTGCTTGACAGAGGCTAAGGCAAGAGAAACACAAAGAGCAGTGCTTCAGTGTAACCATTCCAAACAGTTAAACCCACATTTTTATCAATGTACTAATTCAAACACACCAGGCAATGCAAATTCCCCCTGTACATAACAATGAATGCATGCATGCTCATCCCACACATTTTTTCCCCCTCACACAGGAGGAAAATCTGTGAGAGGGAGCGCCACACAGCAGAGGCTTTTCCTGCACTCCCCAGACTTTGGTTACCAGTTACTCCGTATGAATACATAAGTGTGCATGTGGAGACACACGTGTATGTGGATATATTCACGTGAATGTATGCACACAAGAAGAAGATCATTCATGAGGAGACACCGGCGCTTTGCTTTCCCGCAGCAGGAAGCCCCGTGCCCAAGCTCACAGAGCAGAGGAAAGGCAGCAGAGCTCGTGCTCCAGCGTGACCATGACCCCACATGCTGCACACTGCAGGGTAAGGGCTCCAGAGAGGAGAAGCTGGTTTTGCGGGGGATGGAGGGGGCAGAAGACAAGCAGGAGGCCCTGGTCCGATCCTAGAACCGCCCAGCTGCAGGAGCTGAGAGAGACCTGGCCCTACAGGTCTTGTGTACCCCAACAAGAAGGACCCTACCCCCTGCCCCTTCCTGGAGGGACTTTCATTCCCTGGGCGTGCTTGTTCATCCTGCTTGAAAGATGGCCATGCCAAAGCCCAGCTGGGGCAGCAACACATGATGAGCATGACCCACCGGCTACCAGCCCACAGGCAGCAAAATGCAGATAGTCAAAGCGAACTCCACAAACACTCAGTGTCTGCTTTCCTTTCCACCATTTGGAGGTAGTCTGCAAATTTTCACTGATAGGAAACGAACTCAAATTTATCAGATAATTTATACACCATGAATAATTTAAGCAGTCTTAATAAACAGCTGAAATCAGAAAACCCACAAGGAGAACATTTTACAAAGTTCCTTGTTGGTGGCCTGCAATACAAACTTGCTTACATCCAATCTGACAAATGTCACTCTGCTGACTTTAGTTTAATTACTCCTAATTTATACCATCTTGAAAGCAAAATAATTTGTTTAATTTCCCAAAGGATAAAAATGCTGCTCAGTTCAGAAACATTAGCTTTTTAAAGGATTCTTCATTCATATTATTTTCCAAAGATTTTCTTAAATCTATTTAAAATCAATGCATGCTTGCCAAATTCTACACAGTAATAATTCAGAGATAATTGGTCTCAGAAAAACTTTACCAAAAATTGGAGCAAAAATGCCTCCAAAATTCTGACACTCTGAAACCACATTTAGATCGTAGAAAACATTTTCAAATTGGTTCAGAGTTGAGGAAACACATATGCTAGTAACTACATGTTTTTTCCTTGGTGAAACTGCAGAAAGTACATCAGTTTTTGGATTCACAGAACTTAAGCCCAGAGGAATGAACCAATTATCTGGTCTGACCTCTGTATATGAGGAGCTATTAGATTTCATTCATCAGCTCCTTTATTGAGCCATAGAAGTGGTGACTTACTTCCAGCTGGAATTTCAATGGTATCAGCTTTCAACTATTAGTCCTTGACAGCCCTTTCTTCACCAGTCTTTTACTGTCACTATCCCTTTGTGGCTGAGTTTATATATGACATCAAGTCACCTCTCAGGCTTTCTTTGAGGTGTTCAGTGCCTGTCATTGTGTTTTCTTATTTCCATGGTTCCTTTCTGCATCTTCTTCAGTTTTTGATGTTCTTTTTAAAACAAGGATATAAATTCTTCAAAGAAAGGCAAAAAAACCCTCTATTTTTTCTACCCTGTGGTTTATACACGCAGAGACTAAAATCAGCATTTGGCTATAACCTCACTAGAACATTTCAGCTTTCCACCAAATATTTGAAGAGAGCAAAAGTAGCATCACATAGAACTTGTTTCTGTAGCCAGGTGGATTGCTTCAGGCTAACTGGCCTCATTAGACATAAGCAATGCCTCTTCCTCTAGCTCAGGCTTCCTAAAGGAAACTCGGTGTCTATCTGATGCAGAGGATGAGTTCCACTGGAGCCAGTGCCGAGTATCCCACACAGACATGGGATCTGTATGATATGAAACAGACTCTGAAAATACATCTGCAGAGTTTAACTTCCGATTGTTTTTAGCAGTGCAATTGTTGACACCAGCGCAAAAAAGCAGATGCTGCTTAAAGAGTCCAGCAGTGTCAGCAGCCACCTGCACTTGGGCGCTTCTCAGCAGCAAATACCCTCACTTGGCCCAGAGAGGCAGCATGCACTCCATGTGAAAGGAAGAAACACAGCTGATGTGATCTTCATTACTTCTGCTCCTGGAGCAAGTCCTCAGGTCACACACAGCGCCCTGCAGATTGCTGCCTAAGGATAAATGGTCAGGAGAAAGACGATGCACCGGCACATCGAGGGCCAGAAGAGGCAGAAGGCAGGTTTAAGCAGGTGCAATGCAGAAATCTTCAGGTTAACTGTTCATAAGCTACTTCTGGACTCTCCTGAGACACTTACTAGCTTATTACTTATTAGCTTATTTCTTATTAGCGTGCTAATGCAGCTCTACAGCCCGCGGGACTTGCTGTGGTGGGGACATCCAGCACATCTGTGGCAGCAGCTAAGGGAAGGCCCAGCCCTCTCACAGGAAATGTGCCCTGGTAAATAAAGGGCAGGAAAACCCATCCCTGAAGGAAGCAAATACCACCTGATCTCTCCCCGAGGGCCAGCCTGGAGAAAGTCTGTAATGAGCTCTCCAAATGTTTCCACTTACATGGCCGTAAGGAAAAGAGGAGCCAGACACTTTTCTCTTCTCAGCAGACACTAATACACTGAGCCAAACAGTGAGTCCTCCATGCCAGCTTCTGAGACAGATGAAAAGCAATCTCCATAGTCTGCAGGTGCACAGGTAGAGCTTGGCCCAGGTGCATGACATGCACACCAGCTCTGGGAACAGGGCAAAGGTGACAAGGCTGTAGCTGGTCAGGAAGTGACATGCTGGCCATGCCCCATCCCCACCAGCAGCCTTCCTGCCCCACCCCACAGACCTCAGACTTTTGCAGAAAAAACTCTGCCAGCACAGGTAAGGGCACCCCCAATCCACACACCAATTAATTGTGAGTAACCTCCTCCAGCAAGAAGCACGTGATGTGACTTCCCAGCAAGGTATCAGTCAGGTTTGAGCCCTGCATGCCTCTGTCAGATTTGCTTCAGCTAACACTGCCAGCCAGCCCTCAGCTGCTCACACAGAGCTCCTGTTCCCAAGAGCAACAGCGACCCAGGCTCTGCACTCAGGCTGGGAGTCCTTGCCCTCTCTGGAGGGGCAGCAGCTCCAGCTGCTCCCTCCTCCTTAACTCTCAGCTCCCCACCACGCTGCTCGATGAGAAACGGCACCACTCCCCGTGCATCCCGAGGGCAGTCCCTGGGGACAGCACAGCTTCTTGCACAGTGCCTACTCGCACGAGTGGTGTCTCTGCTTTCCCTGGGCACTCTCCTTCCCCATCCTAATTGTGCTTTCCCAGGGAAAAAAAAGTGCTGCAGTGAGGCATCTGCAAAGTAACAGAATGAATACGGGGCGGGAAGGGGATGGGGGGAGTAAAACTGTGTCTTTAACCTTATTCTTGATTTGTATTTGGCTTTGAGTGCTCCACTATGCAACTTTAATAGTTTCCCTGCAGTGGGGTTACTTGGATCCGTGCAAGCACCTGCAGCATCAGCAGACTTGGAGAGGAGGATGGAGCACGCCTGCTTGGAGACTTTTCCACAGAAAAGTTTCCAGGGCTCTGACATCCCCACTGAGATGACAGGGCACCAATCTTCAAAGGCTCTTCTGAACTCCCTATATGGAGCTGAGTTTATTTACTTCAAGGACATTCATCCCCTACGGCCAACAGGGAGCACAAGGGCTCGAGCTGCTACAAGAAAAAAGTCTGCTTGCCACGACCTTGCATTCCCTGAAATTGTTGGAAAGCTTTCTGAGACAGCTTGGAGCAGTGCACTGGATCAGGCGGCTAATTATAAAACTTGACTGACTTTGCAAGCCTACCTGACTCCCATGAAGACTGACAGCAGGGCTCATAGGATTTGTGCTGTGTACAAACATCAGCTGGTTTTCAAATGATCATTTATATCATTTCCCCAAAATCTGTAGCACACTGAACTCCCTGCTGTGCAAACATGATCAGGCCATCAGGTTCAAAGTTCAACATGATTCCCACCTTCCCAGGGAAGCATCTCAAAAATCACTTTAAATGCTAACATTTCCTTTTCCACTTTCCTCTCTCAAAAATATTGTTTAGTGAATCTGTAAAAGTGCTAAAATCGGGTTGTCATCTTTGGACACAGGCCATGTTTGGAATTTCTCATCTGGAAAGGCAAATGTTTCACTAAGTTCTGGCCATCTAAATCAAGGAAACTGTGTAATGAAAACTATTTTACAATCTTATCTATGGCTGTTGCCTCCTATATACTTTATAGCTGACATATTTATAATACAAGGGGATGTAAAATATATTCACCTAGATAGTAGTCAGTCAGTCAAAAAAGGACCAGCACAGCATAAGCCCACAGCAGATTTTAGCTTCTGCCTGTTCCAGAGAATAATAGCTGGCCGTCTAGCTCTGCAAGTAATGGATTACACACGCACATCCACAAAACACAGACACCTGTGCAAAATGAGTGGTCTGATGTGGGCATTCCCTTAGGCTAATTTTTTTCCCTCTATCTACTTGCAAAGTGCTAAGCAGAATATATGGTATTGGAAACTATTACATTCTGAATGACTGATGTAATTGCATTTGAATCTTACCACGACCTCTACATTCCCCAAACCCAAGGCCAATTTAACCGAATGCTCTGCTATTCCATTCACCTGTAAAGATGCTTCCCAGAGGAATTTGCAAGTCCTTTAAAGTGAGCATCATTTCATGATTCCCTGGTTGCCACCCAGTTCAGACTCATTACAGCACTTCCATTACTGCCCAGTCAAACAGCAGATAGTGTTTGCAAATGTTGCCAATGGTACTGCAATATCCTATATGAAGAAGAGTCAAATGTAATATGCCAGAACTCATCCCAGCCTGACAAGTAATACTAGCTAACTGTAGCAAAACTGACATGTCATCTAAGTGCAAAGTACTTTCAAAAGTGTCCTATTAAGGCACACAGTGCAGTGGCTCAGAAGTAGCAATCAGCGGTAGAATACTCACCGGCTCAGACTCTGGTAGGTGAGCTGGGAGCTACGGACTTGGCTGAGGAGCCTGCAATGAGCAGCAAAGAGCACTGCTGCTCAGGGAGGGAGCAGCTGCCTTGGAAAGGGAAGAGAGAGAGCTGAGAAGGAGATGGAAGCATGCCCTACCTGGCCTGGGCTCACAGCCCCTGGAAGCAGTGGATTTGGAGCAGGGAGAATAGGCACTTGATCAATTTTGACTAACGGTGATACAGAATCTGAACTGTTATGGGATGAAATTAAGGGCTCCCCACAGCCACTCAGAAATCCAGGATGGACATACAAGCACCTGTGCCCACAGCACGTGTGTAGCCACTCCTGAGTGCTGTGGTGGCAACAGCCTTCTGGGAGCTGTGGCCACGTAAGACCAGCTGTGAGCACTCATGGTGCCCTGAACAACAAAGTAGAAGAGGATATGCCTGGGCAAACCAAGAAACATGGAGTACTTGATTAAGTCTAGCCCCCGAGATTTATAATGCACAGAGAGAGCCCCAAAGAGCAGGCTGCTGTATTTTCTTTAAATTCAGTCCTTGTCTGCAGTATTTATTTGAAAGACCCTCTTGATGAGTGAGGAACAAGGAGAACGATGGCAACTGTAACAGTGACCTCTGCTTGAGGGAAAGAAATTTTGATCAAATGGGTTAAAACTGTTTTTCAGCAATGTTAACTTCTGTCTCGTATAAATGACAAATAAATAGCTGGAAGAAAAGGTATGCTTATTAATGATCAAAAGTTCCAGGCTTTCAATTAAGAAATGAAAGAAAATGCTAGCTAGTCACATCTATGTCCCCTGAAAGATTCCAAAGAGGGGAGAAATGATAGGACATTTCCAATATTTTTTGGATAAAGAAATTGAGCACAAGAAAACTAAAAAGTGACTTTGAATACTCCTGATGAAACAAAAGCAAGTACAAGTAAAGCCTGAAGGATTTATTTTCTATCTTGCTTCTGGAGTTGCCTCAAACAGTTTATTTCTTTTGCAGAGATCAGAAATACAAATAAAGAATTAGGAAGAAATCTATCAAATGTTGTCAAGTCTTTTCAAAATCAGATCACAAACTGCATCACTGGATCACTGCTTTCATTACAAATGCTTCATTCCAGCAGCTTACACCTTTCCATTACTCAAATGAGATCTAAGTTGCTAAAGGATGGATGTCCAACGCACATTTTGTTTTCCTCACACATTTTCTTTCAAGAAGCTGCTCTGATACAGCAGACATGGACCCCAGAGCTACCAGGGAAGAGATCTGCCTCCATTCCTCCTCTCTGCCTTGCAAGGTCTCCCAGGACTCTCAGCACAGGCACACTGGACTGAGCCCCCCCTTCACACCTCTTAGGTACCACCAGAGCACATGAACAGAACAGTCGCTGTCACCCCTTCGATTACTCAGGACAAGACCTTTTACCCTTCCAGGATGTAAATTACCAGCTGTCAAGTGGCCACAATGGCACTCAGCTCCACATTAGGAAGAAGCACTATAGAAATGTTAATCAATTCTAATCAATATCAGGCCCTGTGTCTGAAATGAGCTGCTGGCAGCAAAACGGCAGCAGCAGAGCTGAGGTTCTCCAGCAAACACTTAGGGCACAAAGGGAAAACCACTGGCCCCAAAATATCCCTTACATTTAGAAGCAGGCTGCCAGGAGTGACGCTGAGGAGCTCTGGCACAAGGGGTACCAACCTGAACCAGCTGCAAAGAGAATGGGTTTTGGTTTCCAATTCTACCCACACAGTCATTTTCATTAAACAGGATCCCACGTTTTTCCAACCTGTGCTCTCCCTGTACTGCTGGGACCCTCAGCACTGGCTCCAGGGAAGCATCTCCCACGGCAACCCATTCCAAACGCATGGAAAACAGACCATGTGGTACCCAGGTGGATTCGAACTGCTGAAAACACTAATGGCTGTTCCATTTCACGAAGGGGAGAAGAAAGGCTGAGAAAAATGTTCACTATTCAGTGGAGGAAATGTGACATGGCCCAAAACTGAATGACAGAAATACAGAACCAATAAGATACATATTTTAAAAATAAGTTATTGCTAGCAGAACAAGTCCAACCATGATTCAGGGAAGGAACACAGAGCAACCAGGCACTCGCAATACACTCCACACAGTACACTGATGGACAATAAACCTGTCTGGACCAATACAACAAACTGGATGTGGCTTCCTGCATCTTTCATGGACCACCAGCTGCCATCTGTGTTTCCATATTCATCTATCATTATCTCATACTTATCGTAATTGTCACAAGCTTCATGAGAACACCCCTCACAGTGATCCCAGTCTGTCTTCCACATAAAAATCAATGTCAAAACTGGAGTCCCAGTGGACTGAGCCTTTGTGATTTCTAATTCTGGGGACAGAACACTTTTGTTTTTCCACACAGGTTAAGAAGCAAATGACTTTGATACTAAAACATTCAAGAAAGAACATTTTACTTGTAGTATTTGGGAGAATAAAATATTTTTAATAGCACCAAAATATTGCTTGATTTTGCCTTTTATTTGTATTTTTGGCATAATAATTACCTTATTTTAACCTCCCAAAAATCATAAACAAAATTATATTCTTTTGCTTTGAACATGCAGGGGTATCCTGGTCCAGTTTCAAAATATTTTTGAATGCTCTATAAAATTAAAAGTTCATCCAAACTTAAGAGTTTTGAGTTTGGTCCATCAGAATTTTCTGAGGAAAAAAAAAAGAAGAAGAAGAAGAAGAAAAAAAATTAACCAAAGCCTACACCAGAAACATGTCGGTCAGCTACCGAAAAGATGGGCTTTTAAAGAGTCCCAGCTGGGCTGGCAGGAGGCATGAAATATTAAATGCTTTCAAAAGAAAATAAACAATCTTTCTATGCATTCATATCAAAAGATCCTCACTTTTTTGCCTTTCCTACCTCAAAAACAGCGATATATAGATAGACAAATTGGGATTACTTACAAGTTGACACTGAAATTTCAGTTCATAGTTATGTAATACAGTAGGAAGCTCTAACATCAGAAATCTTTAACAAGTTGGTATTAGCTGTGAAGTATTACTAATTCTGAATTCCTGGTGGTTTGCCACTTTAAATTAGGTACCAGATGAGATTAGATGAGGGGTGGCTCTTTTTCATTGTTTGCTCATTCTTGTGCATTTACGACAGCAATTTTCTAGTTCTCAAAAAGATCCCAGGTAAAACACTGTAGAAATTGAACACACAAACTATTACAGTAAAATACAAAGAGACATAGCACTATATCTTCTGATAAATAACTCTCTTATTAATTGTGCATCCCAAACAGAAATTAATGCCAATTAATTTTCTTTTATAAGATATAATTTCATTCATTCCAGTGACCTGAACCACAGAAATAATCATCAATATTTTATCCTGACACCCAGACATCTATTTATTACAGGATCCCATCCAGGCACTCGTCTTCCAAGCAAGGAGCTCAGTTCTCCTGAATCAATTAATCTCTGTTTACTTATGTGTTTCCCCATCTATAACAGCACTGATTTAGTAAATCCCTTCTAAAACTAAATTTCAACATTAAACATAGAACTTCGACATGTGAGCTGGCAGAATTCATCAGTGACATACGGATATTCCCCAGCGACAGGAAACAGGAATTTATTCAGCTCAGGTTTATAGCTGGGAGTGTTTCCCGAGCACACAGGCTGCTTGGCTCTGCTGAAATATATGGTGTGCACCTTACCTCTCGATAATGAAATATACTCCTAAAACCAAAGAGTTCCAGTTCCTGGCTCCGGCAGGAACTACACACCTCACACAGCTTAGTGAGGCTGGCCACTTTCTGAACAAAACATTTGCAGCAAAAACCTCAAGACATGCTGATTTGAAAACAATCTTTCCACCCTTGTGTATAAAATGTATGGAACTAATAAGAAGGGGTCTAACACAGACATCAGACTACTTCTGCTGCCCTTATCCCACGGCAAAAGTGGGTATAGCCCAAAAAAACAGACTCAGCACTCTGCTGACCTGAAGTAGGAGGTGAGGACTCAGCTGATTTGCTGTAACATGTGCAGCTCACTAATTTTGCCTGAACAGAAAGGAGATGGGAAAGACCCATGGGGGGGAAAAAAATTCCCAAGGAGCAACAACAAATTGCTGAATCTTATCTTAGCGTTTTCATTACAGGACTTTGCTCCCTGAGGCACAAGATTAAATAAGAGTGAAAGCTTTCACTTAAAAGACGTAAGTTTCTATCCTCCATGTTTGCAGAGAAAACCTGCCAAGAGCTCAGAAGCCCTCTTGTTTCAGCATGTCACCATCCTAAAAGAAAATTGCTATAATCACAGCCTAGCTTTAAAAATTAGATTTTACGAATTTTTAATACCACACTTTGGGTCAGGGTTGGATTCACTCTCTCTCTGGGTGTCTGTAAACCACATTTTTCACTTCTTCACCATGAGGACTTTGGCTTCTGTCTTCAGTGCAAGTTGTGACATTGGTACTTGTGTCTATCTGTGGGAGACACCACACCAAAATCGGCAGGACTTGCAGAAAACTGCAAGATCTGCTCAAGTTACCACTGCCCTGGTGGAGAAAGGTAAAGGTTTGTAGCCATTCACTTACACAAGTAAGCTCTCAACTGGCTTTTCTCATTTATTTAAGAAAGCAGATTAGGTCAACATTTGTGAATGTCAAGAAATTTTGGACAGCTTCTTTAGCTCACTCAGCATGTACACCCATCCAAGATCTGAAAGGAAATGGTAAAACTCTCACTACCCCTAGAACCAGCTTTCTGTTTAGTTAGAATTTGTATTATCCTTTTCAAATATACACACAGCAGCTTGATTTGACACTACCCAGTCACGAACCCCAACTTCACACTAAAATATCTCATCAGTAACTCTTTGGAAAGTCGAATGTATTGAGCCACTCCAATTATCTTTAATTAAACTCTTGTGCTTTATTTTGGAGCAAAAGTTCAAGTTATACAGTCTGGCAAAAGAATCTGAAATATTGCATGACATTAGCAAACTCCCTGTAATTCTGTGGACAAAGAAGTTTTAGAGCAGTTTACTTGCTTTAAAACTTTAAATGGTATGACCTGGAATAGCAAAGTACAGACATCCAAGTGCTGTCTAAGTGGAATCAGCCCCACTGTTCAAGAGGACTACGATCCAAGAAGTCCTGACCAGCCCAGGTGTGGGCAACAGCACACCATGCAACACTCGTGCTCCTGCTAAACATTTGCTTGAGTGCTCATAATCTTGTCCTCCTGAGCACTGAGAAACGGGGCTGTTCATGTATGTACCTGACCATGTATTGTACCCTGCCCTAAACCAGGAATTCCCTGCAGAGGAAAGTACTGGAGCAGACCGGGCAGGTCCAAGCACTGCAGCAGCCTCTTCTTTCTCGGGTGGCAAAGGGTACAGTCCACATCACATGCAACTTTTCCTCTTGCTTTATCACAGGAGAAGTTTTACTGTTTTATATTTCAGCCACCTCTCTTCAGCACAAGCAGACATAAAAAACCCGTAATGGGGTATTTCTAATTCCTCCACTTACATTTCTTTATTAATGCTCTACTCTGAGTCCAGTAGACTGCTACTGAAAATCCTGCTGGCAAACAATGCAGGATTCAAAGAGAAGAGCAGAATTCTGTGTGACTTACTGCTAAAAAATGAATGGTGAGGCTAAACAACAGCTTAGGAAACTATTTAATGAGAAAGTATACATTCAAAACAAACCCCTTTATGCAAACCCCAAAACACTCCATGTAACAGCTTTTAAATGGAATAACTGCTATGATATTCAATTGTCTTGATATAAGCTCATCAAAAAAGTAAGATAAACCTTACCATTCTTTTCAACCCAGTACAGTCATAGAAAGTAAATCTTAAATGGCAATCATTTTAAACTATATACCAAAAAAAGCCAAAACAAAAATAAACAAACAAACAAGCCCTAAAAATCCACAAAAATTTAAACACATCTTAGGAGATCTGAGCTGTTTTCTGCTGTAGGTCTACAAGCCAACTGCCAAAAATTCTTAGGGCCAAACTCCCCACCACTGAAGAACACATGGAAGAACCAAACTCAGCCTGCCCTTTGTTCACACCACACAAACACAGCACTCCTCTCTGGCAAGTGATGCTTACCAGTTTCCACGCAGGACTACACACCTCCTTCAACAGTGTCCTCATAAAACAGACTTTCTTTTGCAGCTGTGTGGGCTACAAGAGAAAACTGAGCAGGTCTTTCTTCAAGCAGCAGTAGCAGAAGAGGCTGTCGGTGCAGCCAGCAGCAACCACCACTGATCCCACTCAGCTCAGCTGCTTAACAGAACCAAGACACAGAGTGCACATGTGTCCTGTGCAGGCAGAAAACATTTCCTTGGTAATTAGCACCAGAGCCTCCTACCTGGGGAGGCACTGAACCGCACTCATCATGAAAAATTAAACATCACTGATTGAAACAGAAGCATTTGTTCTCAGTGTCAGGCTTGGGCACCATAACAGGAGATGAGAGCCTCAATATCAAACAGTGACGACGAAGGCAAACTAGTCAGAAACCCCAGCTTAGCATGCAGGGTATTACACTGTTGACAAGTCAAGGATTTTGTTCTCAGGTCTGTTTGTGAGAAGCAGTTTTGTGCATTCAGCAAAGGAATCAGAAGGGAATAGCAATTACAGAGAGCTGCCGCAGCTGAGCTTTTTACACCATCACACCAGTGCAGCTCATTTCCCAGCAGGATGCTCCTACTGGGAAAACCTGATATCTGCTTGACATTACTGTTCTTCCCACAGCAGTTCAAGCAGTAGGATGTTTCTGAGCAAAACTCTAATGATTCGATAGAGAAATGTTCCACCCATAGAGGGACAAGATGTTACCTCACCAGAGCCAGCAGCTTTAGCGGATTTATTGCATGTTATCCCACAGTGGTTATTTTTCCTCCCAGTTTTAATTTTGCAGCACATAGTGGTTCCTTGGTACAAGAACAATTTGCATAACCAAGCAGAGACTCATTTTGAAGCACACTAACAGCAGCATCCAAATGCCATGCTGTAAACAGGGCTGGGAATGGCACATCAGGTTTTAGCTTGCTGTTAAATCTTAATACTTCCTGAGGGCTGTGTAGCCTTAATTGTATCTCGTGTCTTTGCCACAGCACTGCACAGTGTCATTTCAGTACAAATCAGATGAAAACCCACACAGATTTATCTGATCTATTCCCCTATCAAAATTTTTGAATCCAGTTTTCTCTGGAAACCTAGGAGGAGAAGATAAGGTGCAATACAGAGAAGTGAAAGATTAAAAACACATTGCTGTGGTTTTGCATTGGTATAAAAAGTGAAACACCAGGGAAGAAGAGAGTGTAAAGTGCTTGCTGTTCTCCCAAAGACACCAAATGATGGTTTTTGGCAACTATCTCTTAAATTTCAGTTTGCTTCCTCACAGTCCCTTAAAATGCATTGCCTTTTTTTTCCTTTTTCCTTTGTTATTCTTTAATTTCCCTATGGAGATATGGTAGGGCACCACTGCATGCTTTATCTGTTTAAACGGTGTTTTTAAAAATCACTTTGGGAGAACACCCATATTTATTCTATCTTGCAGTGGAAATCGGGTTAATGATGCTGCTACAGGCTATGTCAGCCTGTAACTCCAAGTTCTGTATTTACAAGTACGAAACAAGAATTTGGTAAGGGTATTGCAGCACTCACTTAAAAACACTGTATGAGCATAATTGGAGATAGAGCTTCTGGACTTCCTTGGCTTTTCTGTAGCTCTTTGTTTATGTTTGCAGTTCACCCTAGGGTCTGCATCCTTTTGTATATACACAGCTTCTGCGACAGTCACCTATGAGATGTTTTCCTTGTGCTTCTTTCTCCTTTTTAATTATTCAGTGTCAGAATTAATAACCAGCTTAGAAAATGAAAACGTCACAGCTTAGTGCAGAATGCATCAATTAATAAAGTAGGATGCAGAACAATTTAAAGGTACATTCCCTGCTGGCAAGAGAGCTGATCCTCTACCAGCTGGAACACAAAGCAAAAATATCTCATTGACTGCAATGAGAGCCAGTGGGCTTAAAAGATTCTCATGATCTTACAAATTAAGACAACCTACTTTTCATGAACAGCGACAGAACTTGTAGTCTAAGCATCATTTAAGAGCTATAAAGTGCACAATATGCTCAAAGGGATTAAATTTACTTTAAAAAAGCAATTTGCAGATCTCATGAAAAATGTTTTAACAGTTCGATCCAAATATGTGTGCAATCAAAACTAAAAAAAACTTGCTAATCTCTCCCCTTCACTCAACTTGTCCTGTAATGAAATACCTTGGGGAAGGAAACAAGCCATAGGATATAACTTTTAGATTTTTTTTAATTCTTTGAAGTGCTTGGTCTGGGCATAAGCAGAGAGGTTGATAGGTGCTTCGGAGATCAAAAGGTAGTTTGGGCTTAGCTTTATGAACTGGATTTGAGGAAATCGCAGAGATCAGATTGAAGAAAGATAAGCTTATCCACTGGCTTCTACCATAGATTCTGCCTACGTGCAAGAATGCAATAATAATGCTTGCAGAAGCACCCATGGGGCTCTGAAAACACCTAGAACAATCCAACAAATCCTGATACACCATTTGTAGAGGCAGAGAGAAACAAAAGAAGGTAAAAATCGTGATCACGGCTCCTCACAGCCTCTCCAGTCTGGATGCAGTGGTGTCTCTATTTCCTTCTTGCACTCCTCAAGTTTCTTTTCACTGCAACTGCTTTCAGCTGTCCATCAGAGAAGCAGGTTGGGGAAGATTTTCAAAAGAAGCATCCCAATCTCAGCTTGGGGACATGGACCTGCTCAAGGGAGGCAAAGCCCAGACATTGCGGGTCCAAAACTACATTTTCTTCCCAGGGACATCTGAATCAACACACATTAACTATGTACGTTAGAAAACCACTTTTTCTGGGGGATCAGTGGCAAATTATGTATTATATTAAAATGAAGAACAACAGTTCAGCAAAACAGGTATTTCTTAAGGACTGGAATCTTCTCTAGCTGAATTCCTGTCAACTACATCCAGTGTACTCCTGCTAGTAGAAACCAAAGTTTCCTTCTTGAAACAGGCTGGGCATTTTAGGCCCAATTGAAAAAAAAATTTTCTCAACTCAAACTAGTTACTACCCCTCTAGACATATATCTCCTACTCCCTTGCCATCCCCAAACAGGCCCTCATTGCCAGTTGCTCATAGGCAGGCAGTCAAGTGCTGTAGGCTTTATGGAGACACGCAGTAAGGAATGGACACCACCTCAAAAAGTTAAAGCAGGATGACTTTAAAAGCAAGTGTGGGGAAAATCCAAAGTCATGTGGAAGACACACAGAAGCAAACAGCTTTGTCCCAGGTTGGTGAACAGGTAAGTAAAAGAGAGAAGCACCGATGACCTCCTGATGCTTAGTTTAGTGCTCTGTCAATAGAAACTCTTCACTTTAAGCACCTCATCCTTCTGCTATAAAAAACAAGTACCTTATGTGGCTGAGGAGACAGTAGGCTATGTTCACTTTAAGAAAACTGGAGTTTCAAACACAATGATGCTCTACAATGTCATTCCCCAGGGCACCCATGAAAACCTGTGCTCTCTGTGGCTGGGAAAGGGTTCACAGAAAGACGAACATTAGGTGTGTGCAAAAGCATTTTCTGAGACAACAAAACATGTATCACATTTTAACTGAGGAAACACAGAATCACAGTTAAAGTGGAAATTATTTTCATCTATCCTGTGGCAGACAAATTAAATACAGAAGTGTTAATCCTTGAAGGCATCTAGATGTTTGATTAGGCAAAATGTATTGATCGGTAAAAATTAATTCCAGCATCAAAACCTGTATTGATTGCTGTCAATCTGCTTACCCAGTTTAACTAAGGTGGCCTAAGAGACTCATGTTTAGTGAGGGTGGCTCTCTGAAGGGGCACTTCCCCTTTCCCTTTCTGCTCTTACCTCCCCACTTAACAGGACTCCACGGTGGCACCCTTCTGCCCCCACACACTGTGGCTACCCACCCACTTTGCTTATGCTTAATTCCATTTCTGTCTCCATTTTCCACCAGCTGGAGCTAAGACTAAACACTGGGATGGGTGTTAGATGCAGAACAAGGCGAGTCGCTGCAGGTGGAGGTATGTGCAGCAGACCAGTGTGGTGACAGGCCAGCTACTGCCCTTCACTGGGCCTTCAGCACCAGCAGGGCTTCGGGGACACTTGTGCCAGAAGAAAAACAAGGGTTTTGGCTGCTCTCTTCCCAAGGGTCTTGAATGAACAGTGCCATAGGCTGGTGTCATGCTCAGTCTGGCATGGTCAAGGACTCACTTAATCCTTATCCAGTATTAAGAGACACCACATCACAAGATGACAACTTGAACCTCCTCTCCTTCCTAGCACTACCGTTTACGTACTTCAGATAATTTCCACAGATCTGTGTGTTTATATTTGTTTTATTTGATCCTTACAGATAGAAAATCCACTATTTCTAGTTTCCCAGCTAAAAACTTCTCTCTGTTCTCAGCAGAGCTTGCAATGCCTCCCAGTCCAGAACTACCTTCAAATTCAATTGATTTTTATATTCACAAACCAGACTTAATGGGAATTCCTGTGGGAACACAATGGACACTACGTCCCGATTCAAAGTATGACCATCTATTATTACCACTGATGCCATAATCGCTATGTCTGGTATTACTTGGGCCCAAGAAAATTTATTTTACGTGGTAGGCAAGAATAGGAGGCAATGGTAGAAGGTGTTCCTGCCCATGGCAGGGGAGTTGGAACTAGCTGATCTTTAGGGTTCCTTCCAACACAAACCATTTTATGTTTCTACAAACTATACCAATACAAGGTCAAAATTAATAGTGTCACCTTTAAAAGTCACTTTTATATTCTGTGATTTTCCTTTATTAAACCACATGTACATTCCTCATGAGTCCATTACCTTCATAATAACTTATGATTTTTCTGTTAAGACAGTTTAACTATTACTTTACTAGGGTCAGGATTTAATACTATCTAATGACATATACCGGAATAATTCTTTTAAATCATTGCGATATTGCTCTTCTCAAACGGAAGATAATTCCAAAATTCTCATGACTGCTGAACAAATTTGCAATGATGCAGTAAAGGTGCAGGTAATTCCCTATTTCGTAGATCCTGTCCCGCATACCTGCAGGGCATCTCTAATTGCCTCTTGCTCTCTGACGAGTGTAGCTGTTTATTTACTCTTTCATTTATCAGCTATCCATGCA
Organism: Oriolus oriolus; assembly: GCA_013400235.1. Lineage (NCBI taxonomy): Eukaryota > Metazoa > Chordata > Aves > Passeriformes > Corvidae > Oriolus > Oriolus oriolus. The sequence goes on from VXBT01011620.1 coordinate 505,878, forward strand.
CATTAGGTGATACCTTGTTGGGGATTTTTCCAGCATCAAATGCATAAACCAACATGGAAGTGTGGGAGAGAGAAACCAGATACAATGAAAGGGTTGAAATGCAAAATATTTTGAAGTCTTACTGCATTCTTTTCCAGGCTACTCAAAATAAATGAATGACCTACATACTGTGCATACACATGAACTTATCAGTTGGGTTAGAAAGGTTACATCTACAGTGGTCCAGGTTCAAAGAAGTTCAAATAGAGCCCTCACAAAAAGAATCTCAGCCCTGCCTATTCACATTAAAACAGAGCAATTTCTCTTCATAATTCGCTGTTCCATAGTTCATGGTTCTCATCTCTCCTGATATTCACTTCAGTGCTGGACTCAGTGCTTGTCATTCAAGTAAGGAAGGATCTTTGCAGATATGAAATGCAATGCAAATACCAAGCTTCCTAACGTTTTTTTTTGACCAGCATTCTCATTTGCAATTTGTCTGCTCAGTTAACAAGTGGTTTAACTCCAAAATGATATCAACCCTGAAAAGAGTCTATAAAGTTTTATTCTGTCCATTAAAATTAAACTCATATTTTTTCTACTGGCCTTCAGTGTTGCACCAAAATAAAACCAATCTGGTGTTGCCACTACAGTTACCACAAACACATAAAAAATCATGCAAAGACTAAGCCCTGAGCAACATAAATCAGGATGCAAAATTACACAGCAGCTGCTCACTGGCAGGAAGGAACCCTGTGAGCCAAATTTGGCCTAGTGATTTGGAAAAGGATTCATACAGATACCTACACTTCTCAAACGGCTAAGGCTTAGTTTAATGTTAAAGTATAATGTTAGCTAGATCTAAATAATCGTTAAGTCTCTACAATTTATCTTGTCTAGGATATGTAGTCATAAAAAATACTGCTCAAGTGTCAACTCCCTTTTATTTCAAAAGGGATTTTGTTGTTACCTCCACTCTTGGGATCAGAAACAAAAGGTGTGTAGATCCCCAGAAGATGCTCTGGAATGCAGATACTTTTTGTATATACATGCATTCAGCATATAGGGGTGTCAAAGGGTTTTGGCACTGCCCAAAAATTCCTGAATTGCTTTTCTGAATTTAAGTGTCTGCTTCCCCCTTGAATGCCAAACATGCACCTCCAGCTCTTCTCCTGGTATCTAGCACTGAGTTCTGAGGCATAGCACTGCAAGAGGCCAGAAGCCAGAAAACGAGCAAAAATTAGCACCTAGCTTTAAATAAGGCTTTTTAGCCCTTTACAGGATTCAGCCCTAGCCTTCCTAAAACTCAGTCATCAAAAGTAGTTTTTGAATATGGGAACGTGGCTGTTTGAAAATCTTAGACATTACTAAGGTCAAGGAGACTGCTGCTCTAAGGGAGCTGAAAGCTTGAGAAGGAAACCACAGGAGCACAGGGGAAAAGCGCTTTAAACACAGCCCTGTTTTCAGTTACCAGCATGAGCATCCTTTTGGGGAGAACAAGTAATTTCCTTTGCAAGAGCTGTCCCAAACACCCCATAGCCTGCTCCAGCACTGACCTTCCCACGGGGAAGAGGGGACCTGCAAGATGTCTCCATCTGGCTCACAACCATCTCCTGCACCAAACAATGCAGAGGGCTCTGCTTTGATGGGCAGCTGGACTAGGTGACCTTCTGCACTCCCTCCCAGCCAACACTATATCCTGGATCCTAAAAGGAGCTGGAAATAAGCTTGTTTTTTTAATATATATTTAGATATGTTCAACACATGCACCAACAGCCTGCCACCCCACTGCGTGGGGAGGATGGGGGAAGGGAGCGCTGATCTCAGTATCAGAACCCGGGATCCATCAGATCCCAGGATGCAAACACATGGGTAAGCAGGGTAGCACACAGTTCCAGATAATGACAACAATCTTTCCAATGTATTAAAAACTCAGCCAGAAAGGTGATAAAGGAGATTTTGGGGCAAAAGGAAAGATCAAAATAATAATAGTTTCAAAGCACTGTACTTATTTTAGACATCCTTGCAGCATGTTTCCATAGGAACTGGAACGCAAAGGAGCACACTGCAGCAGTGTTCACAAATGTTGTGTGGTTTAGTGGCTTGTAAAGGATCGGTTAAGGGCACCATGACCACTCGAGAGTGCCAGGCACCTGCTGCCGTTGCTGCACAACTGGATCTTAGCTATGATGTTTTGCAAAATCTAGGAAAAGAACCTTTTTTCTCATATTTTTTTTCCTGTCATCCTGCAGGCATGGCTGCTTTCACATCCCTGTGTAGCCTCATTCCTAAGCACTCCCCACCCAGACCCACTTCAGGTGGGGCATAAAGACAGCAGCGTTAAACCCGGGTTGTTTGGTTGCTGTGGAGGTGGTGTGTCCTAAAGAGCAACACGTGGGCCTGTTTTTTGTATCCAGCTTTAGTACCCACCTGCTGAGTGACCTTGTGCAAGTCATGTCAGATCAGATCTGCTCCATCTGTCAGCTGCCCAACATGCATCTCACTCAGCTCAGCAGGTGAGCACTTCTCTGGCCTGCAGGACAGCATCTATCCTGCCTGAGACACTCACACCATGGACAGGTCTCTTGTTCCCAAAGCACCTACCCAGTCACATCCACACACTTAGTCCTTTGTCCACATGTCAACACACCACGTGGCAGTTGATTATTTTCTCCATTCAAAATTGGCTGCTACAAAGTGAGGTCTGTGTTGCAGCTCACCAGAAGTTGCATGTCTTGGAGCAAGGCATGGGCACGGGGCTGCTTTTGGTAACCTTGCTAGTGGGACAGCACTGGAGGATGTTTGCAGTGTGGGGAGCCAGACCAGGTGTAGCGTCACCCTTAACTCCTCCTGTGTCAGCCCCCTCCACAAGCTGCCCTCAAAACTGAAATGGGTTCTTTCTCAGAGGGACATAATTGGTTGTTTCCAAAAGACAGCACTGGAAGCAAAGAAACCCAGCCTATCGGATCCAGGCAACAAGGACCTGCGACTAAACTGGAGAATTAAGCTATTTAACTGTGTTACTCAAAGAGAGCAAGGCTGATCCAGAGTGTGATGAACTGTGCACCTCAGCCTGTGGTGGTGAGCCCAATGACCAGTTTAACTTTAGACGGTAAACATGAGACAAAAATCACTCCCACCCTCCTGTGCTGTCATTCCTCAGTGCATGCAATGCTGCAGTGGCAGCAATCCCATTTGTGAAGGACTTTCTTACCAACTCGTGACAAGGGCTGTGCAAGCATTGGTTACCTTTACTTCTGGATTGAGAAATAAACAGAACTTTGTTACTTATGGATTTGAAAACTCCCTCATGTTGAGACCTGCCTGACTCATGCAAGTCAAGATAGATAATTTTTAACAGTCAGGGTAAAACACATTCTTCCTTGGATTTGCCAGGTTTAACTTCACATGCCAGTAAGAAATTTAGCCAAAATGCTGGCCAAAGGCCTCTGTCAGAAGTATCATCCAGACCATAGCCAGCAGAATCACAGAAGTTGGAAGGGACCCAAAAGGATCGCTGAGTCCAACTCTTAGCCCTTCACAGGATATCTCAGCCCAAATGCTCTATCACTTGTAACCACCTACAAATATATTTATGCTGTTGTAGAAGTGCAAAGAACTATTCTTTTTTTAAAGTTGTATTTTGTAAGTGACTTCAGTGGTTGCCTACAGCAGAGAGGTATTTTATAAACACTGTAACAAAAACATATCAATTTAGATATTTAGATACTCCACATACTGCAACATTTTTTTCTCAGCAAAACAACTTCCCCTGTACATACTGCCATAAAAATTCATATTTAATTACAGATTTAACAAAGAAATATAGATGTAGGATGTCTGAACCCAGCTCTCATTTCAAATGTTACGATAACAGTCAACATAAGGATAGAAGTAAGTATCTGGGAAGCCCTAACAGCCTCACACTGAAATTCTGTATTTAAAACCTGATTATTTAAAAGAAGAAAATTCTTATTATTCAATCTCTTTTCACACCTCTCCAACAAAGCAACTTTGGGAAGGTGCATTGAAACTGTATTCCACTATGTCAACACCTTGCATTTTAAGGATCAGAAGCAGTATGCTACAAATACACATATTATCTATGCTTTTGTGCCTCTAAAGTCATACACTGAGGCAGCAGAAGACACACTTTAATGTCAGTTTTCAAATCTGAGTGAAATTTAATGACTTAGGCCAGTGCTGTAACAAAGACAGTACAGCAGGATGTAAATTTTGCACACTTGCATGTATTTGCACAACTCCAGATGCAAACACTGACTTTCCCAGTGGGCAGTAAAGTCACAAGCCACAGTGAGATGTACTAAACACAGAGACCAGTCTACTTCACAGCCCAAACTAAACAAAACAACACATATAGCAGCATTCAGTATACAGATAGTGTAGAGATATTAGGATTTCTGATACTGCTGTTTTTACCTTGCAGTAAAACTCAGTCTCTAATAAGAATACAGTGTTCTGCACTGGACAAGCCGGCTGCTGTGAACTCACCCAAGCATTCAGCTTTCTGTTCTGGGTTCCCTTGTGGGCGAGTCAGATCCAGGTCTTCTCTCTCGCATCCAAACTTGGTCTGTTTTTACCCAAGACCACATCTCACTCCGAGAAACCATCGCTTTCAGAAAGAGCACCGATGCCCAGAGCGAGCCCGGTAAGGGCCAGGCTGCAGGACTTCTCTAGGGGCTAAAAACAAGTAGGGGTCTGCCAACCTGGCCACCCACTCCTGAAAGCATTTCTCCAGCTTAGCTTTCCCACCGCAAATTCTTGATGCAGAGAAACAACCGAAAATAAAAAGCAATCCAGTCGTTTGTCCTCCAGGCTGGAGAGAAAGAAGGAAGCTGCCACAGCAGTGCCTGTTTTGAATGCTTGGCAGGTACACAAGCACAAGGGGGATGATGCTATAGATAAGCATAGACAGAAATAGCTAGAAGGATGAGCTGGCTCAGGGCAGCAGTGGTGAAAGGCAGCAATCTTGAGGAAAAGTAGATCGCACCAAAACTAGCAGCTGACCCGCGGACTCACCGAGAATGTTGGCAGGAGAGGGTCCCCCCAAGCTCTGAGCATCACACTGGAAATATCCTCCTCGCACAGATCCCCTTCCCCATCTTGGATACATGCTTTGAAGGCTGCATCTTCTCAGCCTGCTTCTGACTCAGAGCGCAAAACCTGCTCGCTGCCTGTCGGGGGTTTTGGTGCTGTTCCCAGAATCCTGTCAGGAAGCTGCAGCTCACAGATCCCCCTGCGCCAGCAGGAAAATCCAGTAACTGTGGCTCATAAAATAGTGCCAAGGCACAGAACTGAAGTATCTGGGCAGCCACCTCATCTCTCCCCCACGAGCAGCCCCACACAGCTCTCCCTACTGCTCGTACCAACCCACAAAGAGACAAGCACAGAGATGTCACCTGGCACTTATGCAACTCAGCTGCAAAAACACAAAACAGTTAAAAGCGAGAGTTTCACCTACCTGCCACCATTTAATAACCTTTTGTTCCCCATCCCTTTTCTGTATGGCAGCAAACTCTAATTTTCTTCTAATGTTGGAAAACAGTCTCACCTGAATGTGCCTTCACTGAGGAAGAAGGATTAAAAATCCTGCTTTTTAAAGCTGCTTGAGCAGGAAAAGATTAGTCAGTGCCTTCTTTACTCTGTGCAGTATCGGTATCCAGGAACCCAGATCTTTGGCTGTCAGTATGATGGGACAACCTGAGAAACTTCACAGCTTGAAAAGGGTTGAGATGGGCAAGGACACTGAGCTCAGCTAGAGGTGGCAGTCTGGGAAGGGAGACAATCCGACTCAATCTGAGAAAAAAGAGAAGGAGGGAAGTAAAGAAAGGGGAGAGTCACAAGCATCACTGCTGTGGTTTCACAGGTGGGGAGCAAGGGTGGTGAGGGCATGACCAGGTGTGCATCAGAGCAGAGACAAACTACAGAAGACTAGGACTGGGTCACAGACAAGTGAAACTATGCAATACAACAGAATTCATGAGTGGGGCAGGCAGCCAGGAATGTGGGAACACAACAGAAGGAAGGAACAGGCATCGGAAGAAAAGTGATGTCATGAGAAATGGAAGAAGAATGATCTGAGACACAAATGAAAAACTCAGTGCTTAGGAAAAAAAAAATGAGGAAAAGTAAATCACAAACTAACAGCAACCTCATTTTAAATCTTTTTATTAATTTGTTGAGCCTGAAGACATCACATTCTGACACATGTTCCAGTTCCCTTGTTTGCTCCCTTGTAACCACGGCAGAGCTGCTCCAGGGGGTACATGACTACACCCACTGAACCACGCTCCTGTGTCCAGCATGAGGTGAGGGACATTCCTGAGAGCAAGGGGACAGAGGACCACTAGCACAGTGTTGGTGGTGGGGCAGAGAGGAGCCACGCCACCACAGAGCTCTTCACCTCTCATGCCACCACTACACCGACCTAGTGGAGGGGCTTGTACAGATGTGGGATCCAACACTGCTGTTCTGGGAGAGCTGCTGTCATGCTCACCAGCTGCCAGGACTGCCAGCACTCAGGGTGCTTGAGGTTTCCTCATAAGCTATAGCTATCCCATTAAATTAGTCATTCCCAAGTAGCTTCCCAGGGACGAGGTCACCTTCCAAAATAGGACTGAAATGGGTGACTGTATGCACATTGCCTGATGGGGACATGTCCTGACCCTCTAACTCCTGAAAATAGGCCTGGGAACCCACTGGGAGAACGCTGCCTGGCAGGGGTCAACTTCAGGCCAGGAACTGCTCCAGCAGCTAGGCTTTCCTTGGGGCCTGGCAGTGCTCTTTGCTAATAGAGACAAACCTGTAGCTTAACATAATACTACAGCTGGTCAGAGAAAACCTATTATTTTTCCATCCTCCTTCATTTGTCTTGACTACTCCAGAAAATCAGAAAAAATTGTATATTTGTCATGGTAGGAAAACTCAAGAACCTAAAATAAATGGCTTTTGAGACAGGGCTGATAAAGAAAAACCTTAGGTTCAGAAAGATAAAACCTAAAAGGGACAGCAGAGATACAAAGGGAAAATTAAATTTGATGGGAAAGGATAGCTTTAAACAATTTGTGCCCAGACAGAGTCTTCAGGCACATTTATCTTCTGTTTTCCATGAAGTAAACCATTATTGTTATAAAAATTACTGCACATTTTTCTGATTATGTTGTTTTGTTAGATAAGAACCAATGTTGCATGACAGTGCTTCAGTAGTAGTACTAGAGCACCCACTGTAGCTTAAATTAAACCTTTTCAAACTCATTAAATAAAGTATACAAGGACCGTTAAAATTAAAAGCGTGTTTGAAAAATTCACGGGGTGTAAACCGTTCCCTTTTGAAACATTCCTATCAGCTAGGGTTACCTCCTTTCAAATTAATGGAGAAGTAAGTTTGAAAAGCAAGTAACTGCGACCCAAAGAAACTAAGCGGGAAATTTTTTGGCAGTTGATTGGGATAAGTACTTTGCATCAAGCAGCTGATGATTTCAGACCTGCCTTGTGTTTTTTGCACTAGTTTCACAATATGGTGAACAGTTACCACGTTTTTTTTGTCCACGGGGAGAACACAGTTGAAGTATTTACAGTTTGATGTTTACCATTTAAATGATGGGTAAGAAAACAAGAACAGTAACAGATGGGCTTCTTTTAACTGAATTTAAGTTATTTACAGCTATTTCTGGTTAAAAAAATCCCCCACACACCAAAAAGCAAATACAATATGCCTTCCTGCTACATAATATTCATCTGAGATTTAACATCTACATTTGTTGAAATAAAAGTGAACTGGACTCCAGTTTTTAAAGTATACAATTAATACAATTTAGTGCCCCATTTTTAACTTGCAAAGCTGTTGAAGGAGCTGTTTTATCTGCCAAGAGTCCATAAATATTTCTTTATCCTTTCACTGGGATTTGGTTGCTGACTACTTTCACAGCTAAATACCTGCCTTATGTTTGATTTTCCTCACCAGCACCCCAAGTGAAAAAACTGTCTTAAGCTCTTTATTCCACCAGGAATAAACACTTTTGAAAACTAACTGGGAATCTCCTTATAGGCAACAATATACATAAAGCTTATTTCCCAGTATAGTTTTAGGAGGACACTCTTCCACTTGAATTATCATTATATAAGGTCTTACACAAAGACCACAGAGTCAGTTTGCCTCTAGGAAATAAACCAGTGATAAGATACCAGCACTCCTGCTCAGTCAAGCCAGCAACAGCCAAAAAAACCCCCATACAAACCCTGTCATAACCAAAAAGGGATATCCCCAAAAATCAGATACAAAAACACCTTGAATCCAAGCAGCTCCCAAGAGCAGATGCAACAGCCCTAGAAATAAAAAACGAAAATGTTTTCTTTCTCTACAAAGAACTTGTGCGTCATGGTGTGCTGGTTGTGGCTGGGATAGAGTTAATTTTCTTCACAGTAGCTGCTACTGGACTGTGTTTTGGATTTGTGCTGGAAAAAATAAAGCGTTGGTAATTCAGAGATGTTTTGGTTACTCCTGAGCAGGGCTTACACAGGGTCAAGGCCTTTTCCACCTCTCACCCCACCCTGCCAGTGATGGGCTGGGGGTGCACATGGAGTTGAGAGGGGACACAGCAGGGACAGCTGACCCCAGCTGACCAAAGAGATATCCCAGACTATGTGGTGTCATACTCAGCATATAAAGCTGGGGGAAGAAGGAGGAAGAAGGGGGGAATGTTTGGAGTGATGGGGTTTGTCTTCCAAAGTCGCCATCAAGGGTAACGGGGCCCTGCTCTCCTGGAGATGGCTGAACACCTGCCTGCCCATGGGAAGTGGTGGCTTAATTCCTTGGTTTTCTTTGCTTGCATGAACAGCTCTTGCTTTCCCTATCAAACTGTCTTTATCTCAACCCATGAGTTTTCTCAATTTTACTCTTCAAATTCTCTCCCCTCTCATGCTGGTGGGGAATGCGCAAGGGGCTGACTTGGGACTAAACCATGACAAAAAAATACTGAATTCTACAGCTTAAAGGAGGTTTTTGGGGGGTTTTTTAAATCACAGCTTCTGAAAAAACATCATCACTAATTTGCTTCAGAAATAAGTGTATTTTTGCTCAATAGAGTTGTATATTTAACTATGCTTTGTCTAAACTGAAAGCATTCACATTCAGTTACTGTGTAGCACAGCCTATACAAGCAGCAAGTTAAGATCTATCAGAATCAGTTTTCCTCTGACATCAATATAAGTAATTCCCATTACAGAATAGAAACTATCTAGAAGAGAAGTTCTAATTTTGGGGGGTGGATTTTTTTTAATTTGCTTTTGGTGTTCGTATGATTTACCATGTTGAAACCATAGAGATTAAAATCCTCCTTGAGCTGGAAAATTGTCAAAGCTGTCTTCAGCCATTGTAAGGTCCAGAAGTGCTCCTTGACTGCTCCATACACATTCATCTCTGGCTATTCTGAGGAACCTGACAACTAGGATTAGCTTAGTGCTTGCCTTTTACTGTATTAAAATGCTCATCACTGGGGTGTTTCATGCTTTAATCATCTTTCTACAAAGGAATTTGAAGGCGTTTTGCAGCAGTCGCCCTCTCAGATCAGAGCTGAAGCCCATCTGGCTTCTCATCCTATGTCCAATAGCAGTATGAACCAATACTTCATAGGATGATGTAAGAGTAATGCACAGAGTATACAAGGAACAAACACTCATCTATGGCTACATGGCCTCAGATCCAGCCATTACAGACCAAATGAGCTCTTACATGTAAGGGTTTACTTTATGTCCAAGTACATCCTTAATTCCTACAGTTCCTACAGGCATGACCTGTCCTCTTTTTAACTTCCTGTCCAGTTTCAAGCAACTGTGATGGAAGTGTTGAATTCCCACAAGTTCTGTGAAAGTTGGTGATCAGGGAGTAGAACTGAGGAAAGCCCGGAAAGTCGCTTTAACTTCATATGACAACAGAAAGTCTTCATGGGAACATTTTTCCTTAATGATGAGAAAGCTGCAACTGGAGTAAGTATTTTATGATACACCAAGGAATTAATCTCTTCATCACGGTTTCTCTCCAATGGTGACTGTCTATTGCCTAATGAGGTGCTACTGTGACTGATGTTTCCACAGCAATTCCAGCATCACTAAGGACTCTCCCCTGTGTGGCTACTCTGGACAAAAGGCCTTGGTACAACTCAGTAAAAAAGTGAACTAATCATGAGAGACAAATCCAACAGAAACCAAGCTCAGTAGTTCTGCTAGTTTTGTGACCACTAGCATAATTCTGTGGTCTTGAAACCCATAAGATTGTCATTTTTTAAAATCCTACTAATTTTTGGTGTTCAGTGTTTCATGGATATGTTAATTGATACATGCAACAGTTCTTTACGTGAAAGGGATTTACTCTTTTTCCTGAAACAACATTTGATTTTAAAGACTGTTCCATTGCTTTCATGGTAGAATGTAGGGTGATTGCAGCTCCCAGTGCGCATAAGAAAATTCTCTAAAATTGATTGAACACAGTGGAAGTGCACCAGATAGTTCAAAAACAGCTTCTTCCTACCCTTATTTTTGCTGATTCTCTTATTTGGACATGATAACATGTTCTGTATACAAGAAAAACTCCATAAATACTTGTAATGCTGCATAAGAACCCATATTTACATACATGAGACTTGTTTGTTCTAGCTCCAGTTTTAAGGACCAATAATTCAAACCTGGGGCAAGTAGGGAAACAGAAGCATGGGGATGTCCATCAACCTGGCAAAAGATCATAAATCACACCAGTCACAGATCTCTGGTAAGAACCAAAACTACAAAACACTGAATAAGAGGTTCTAATTACTAATGTCCTTTTCTCTAGCTACCTTCCTCTGCCAATTCCGTGCATGCTAAAAACCAAAGTGTCCTTCAACAAAAACAAACTTCAATTCTATTACTCTTGAAGTTTAAATTATTCCCAGTGCCACAGATAGACTTTCTCCTGAAGGATTGGTTTTACCATTCTAATACTGGCATCTGATGTACATACATGGCTACTTTTCAAGCTACTTTTATTGAGGGGGCTATCCTGGTACCTGGATTCAACCTCCAGTCATGCTTGATATCAATTAAATATTTCCAGATGCCTGAACAGAGTCTAAAAGAGTACCCATGCAATTAACGAGTGCCATGGATTCTCATCGCTGCATGTGAAAATGGGTCAGCAACATTTTAGAGTGCGCACATGTAAAAGATGATGTCTCAGGATGCCTTCCAGCTCTCCTCTTCTAAGTCTACAATATACACCATTGAGATAAAGCCTGTGTTGAGCAGTATCTAACATACTGCAGACCATTTCCCCACCTTCTTTGAAAGCTTTTGTTGGGTTCCTGAAGTTTACTTCCTCATCATCCCTCTAAGCTTTATTTCTGTCCACCCACCCCTTAGACTTCTTTCAGTCTTCTCACTTGATTATCCTCATTAGTATGTTTTTTCTAACCTAAGTTTCCTGCCTTCTCTTCTGTATTTCCACTTAACTTTAAACCACACTTGCAGTCATACTGTACTGATTGTTTCCCTAAACTATGTATGAAAACAAGTGGAAAGTACCATCCTAAGACACAGCTGAAGTGGTCAAGAATTATCTTGAATTTATTTAGCTATGAAAGACCTTCAACTCTGCTAAGAGATTTTCTTTTATTCACTCCACCTACTGCAGCTCAAGATCATGCTGAAAGACACTCTGAACACTAACAGTTAACCAGTGCAAGTGGCTCAGTTCTGTGTTTTTCAGCCTTAGTGTGCCAGATATTTTTTATGTTGTTCCTACACAATTCCCAGCAGCCAGGGCCAGAGCCTGTGTAATGATGTGTGTCACTGAGAGCACTCTCCTCCAATCTGCAGTGCCCAGCCATGCCAGCAGCCAGTCTGCTAAATGATCAGCTAGTAGCAGGAATAAAGAGTTTAAGCTGTGTAAATAAGAAGCATTTATGTAGTTGGGAAGGGAGGCATTAGTCATTGTGCTAACAGAATATCCTGACTACAAAAAGGACCATAGTACACACAGATCAAGGATCCGCTTATCACTGATATCAAATAAGAGGATTATATATTGCATTAACCAGAGATGTTTTCATATTCCCTGTTCTCTGTATCCCAGGCAATTTTCTCTGGCCTCTCAGAAGAGAACATTCAAAGTGAACTCTTAGAGTATAAAAGTTAATAAGCACTGGGGATGGCTGAGATTCACTAGATCAGTGGGAAGCCTACTTCTCAGCAGAAAAATAAAGATTTCTCTGTTCTCTAAAGATATTTCATAGAGCACATATTCTTTTATTACACCAACAACATGAGGTGGCATAGATTCTTCCATCTTACTTTGATAATCTGCCTACACTTACTCGCTCTCACAAGAAAGACAGGCTGTTCCCTTATGGAGTGCGGAGTTGGATAAAGGAAGTGGTGCCTGCAAGAGGGCTTGTACACTAATCAGCAATGCCCAACTTCACTACAAATGGAGACCAACCATGTTCTCTAGTGAAGAGGGGCTGTTTATGGTTTTGGGCAATTCAAGGCAAAGAGGAACCTCTGCATTGCTCTAGATCATGTGGGTACAGCCACTCTCCTGGAATAAAAGTGATGTGTCAACTTGAGGAGGTGCTCAGCAATGGCTTCTCCTAGTGAGGCCCTCAAGTCATGTGTAAGCAACCAGGCATTCTGCAAAGGGAAGCTCCAGCTCTGACAGATCTCCAGACCTAATAAATCAGATTCCAGCAGTATCAGTCCCACTCTGTGCTGTGGAACTTTCCTCAGGATATTGTCCTACCAATGGCTTGCAGGTGCATTTTTTCAGAATGAGTGCTATTAGTTCTTCCCTTGGATCAAGTGGTGATGACAGTTTTTGTAATTCCAGCTGGTAGAAAACCTCTACTCCAAGAACATGGCATAAGCCAGCTGGATTTTTACACTAGCAGCACCCTTTACTTCAATGCAGCTTGCAGTACTATAAGGTAGAAATTTAAGGTAAAATCCAAACTCTTTTAATAACATTTTAAAAAATTAAATAAAATTTGGTATATTATGAGATACAGCCTGGAGGTTTTTATAAAAAAAACTGGGTCTTGAGGACACAGACTGCATTCTTAATATAATAAACCAATAAAGACCCAATGGGCTCCATCCACTGAAATCTTAATGGAACTTGTAAGCATGTGAAAACTGTATTCCCAGTCAAGTCACACTGCCTTTTGAAGGCAATAAGAAAAAGCAGATTAAAAAAAAAAAAAAAAAAAAAAGAAAGAAAGGAAAAAGAAATCATAGAATGTTAAGGGGTTGGAATGGACCTTAAAGATCACCTAGGCCAAACATCCACCACCATGGGCAGGGACACCTCCTACAGGCAGGACACAAAATGCCTCTGAAACAGTGCCTGCAAGACCCAAGAAGAATTTCTGTTCTCACTGAGGAGGACAGGATGATCTGATGGAGATGTGACACCCATGACAACACCTTTCAGAGGATTTAAAGAGAAGGATAGTTGTTGGATCCCCAACAACCTGCTCTAAACATGAAAGCTGAGCAAGGGCTATCAGACCCTGGCAGAACCAGATCCATGGTTTGATTCATCCAAATAGCTAGTGAAGCCAGTAAGACTCTTGACAACCCTCATTTCTCAGGGGAGTGTCACTCTGCATTATTATTTTGTGATTTAAAGCCTCTCTTCAGACAGTGCATATTAAAAGAGGCAATTCAAAGTGTCAGATAAAAGACCCTGCCCCAGTAAATTGGGTGTCCATAACTGGCCATTCACTTAAGAGCCGGACTTGATGGTTCTTGTGGGTCCCTTCCAACTCAGAAGATTCTCTGAGTGTGAACACTGTATAACTCAGGTGTTACTCTGTGGTAGAGTTGCTGGAGCTGACCCAGTGCTAAGCCATATGAGACATTCAAGCCCCAAGTAGCTTTCTTGCTTGTTCTTGACCAATATTCTGTTGTGATATACTTAACTATGAAAGTCCAAAATGCTGAAGTGAATCCATGTTCACCTTATAAATTGTCCATCTTTGATAAGAGATTCTTCATTTCCAGGAAAGGCTTGTATCAAAGGGCAGAAAACTGAAATTTTAAAGTTCTTGCTAGTGATTTTCTTCATAATTAGAAGAAGAAAACCCCAAAACCCCCCAGAAGATTAGAACTGACCCACCACTATTGACTAAGCACAAAACTCATTACACTACATTACATTACAACAAAACTATTTTTACCAGCATCCCCATTCAGCTTCACCAGTTCCCCGTGTGTGGAGATAAAATCAGTGAAATGTAACAAACATAATAATGCTGTTAGAGGCACTGACAAGTGGTTCATGAGTGAGGCATCAAACCAGCCAAAGATCAGGTAAAGATGTGAAAGGCATTCAGGGCTGAGGGTAAGAACTTTCTACTGTCTTGTCCATGGATGAGAGGCAGCAAAGGGGGGCAGCACAGAAGATGGTGCAGCAGGGAAGGTCAGCCAGGAAAGTGGCTGGTGTACACAGCTGTGATGGGAAAAGCACTTGCATCAGAAGTGGGGCATTGAATATCTAAGGGGTGTTACAGGAAAAGTGACAGGATTTGAAATAAAATGATGTGTAGGTAACTCCCTGCTGTGAGAGTGGGCAGCAAGTAGTCATCTGTGCTCTCTGCACAGAAAAGCGTGCAGGGGAAAAAAAAAATGGAGAATATCTATTTTAGCTACATGCCTGAAATACGAATGACCCATTCACAGAAAGAAAACAGAGATGCAATAAAGTGCAGAATGGCACGGCAGGACATCAGGCAGATAGTTTGGAAAGAGCTGACCTAGCAGTGGTAATTGCAACTGTGAAAGGTGGTAAAACCAGGTCACTCCCATCCAGGAGCTGAAAAAAAAAAATCCCCCACTCAGGGATGGGGATGAGAGAATGAATTTATAAAGTAATGGCTGAGCAAAAACATCAGCACGTTTCCAAATAAAATGTTTTCCATGTGAAGTGCAGTGTCAACAGCAGGAACATAAATCCAAGAACATTTAACTTTTTCCAGAAAAAATAGCTGAAAAAGCTGAGGAAGGAAATGTGTTTGGTGTGGCAAAGTTTGAAGAAACCCATCAATAGTGGTAAAAAGTGCAGCAGAGTAATTTTTCTGAGAGCATTTCTTTATCTGTAGGTAAGCATTCCCTCTTGCCTCTATCCAGACTTCCATGGCTATGACACCACCTCACTTGATTGCAGGTCAGTGGAGCAATAATAAAATTTTCTCCTAACTGAACCAAAACATTATGTTCAGAGCATCTCAGTATGAATACATGGTCCATTATAATTTGTGCTGTGTTCTCTTCTAGTTAGGAGGTGAGTCTTTTGGCAACATGGTATTTCCTAACCCTCACCCTACTCTTCTTGCCTTTTGCCCAGGTGAGGGAAGGTGGGAAATCAAAAAACCAAGCAGATCCAGAAGATTTTTACTGATGGTTAAAAGTAACTGAGGTAAGTAGGGGAGTCAAGACAGGGGTTTATAGCATGGATTAATTGAGGGAGACCAGAAGAGAGACTTCGGACAGAAAAATCTGGTTGCTGACCTTGAGGGTACAGAAGGTGGTGACAGTCAACACCTATTTTCTCTCATTGTCACAGCAAGTTTAATCTCAAGCATTTATATGAGGTTTGGCATTGGAAGAGCTCAAGCTCCTTCATCTACTCCTCTAAACTTTCTTCTACCACTTCATCACCACTTGCAGTATAAGCAAAGCAATCCATTTAATATCCTTCAGAGTTTCATCTTCACTAAACATTATCAGCTGTCCCCAGAGTTCTCATTTATATCCTATTACAGCACTACACGGGAATTAAATTAGCAGATGCCAAGCCAATTGCCCAGGGAATTTCAGCAACGTAGTCTTTGAAATTTACTAAGAGTGGAATATGTATTCACTGCAGAAATAGAATTATGTGGGTTTCTCTAAAAACTGTGCCAGGTTCACAGTTTTGTATGTTCTAGTCTAAGCTAGAAGTAGTATAAATCTCTAAATATATGAAATATTTATATTACCTTTTGTGAGTGAAAACTGAGAAAAATACACAGTCCAAAGCCAGCTATATACCTAAATTCAGGCCTCCTCTGTTCAGAAAATCCCTAGGAGACAAATATCTAACAAATATATTCTTTGGGAGAATTTAGGAGAAAGATTGTACTTTTTTCCTCTGTTTATAAACAAAGGCTTTTGGTATATCCTTGATCTTTTCTCATATTAAAATGCAGAACAATTATTTACTTTTTTTCTGCTTTTTATGGAACCAGCATGCAAAGCATGCTTTTGACTCCATAGAAACAGCATTTTAATATCAGTCAAATTAATAAAGCCCCAAAACTTACAGGAACCAATTTTAAATAGCATCAGGAGCAGACAGAATAAGAATGCTCTTACAAATCAGAAAATGGAGGACGGGGCCCAAGCTTCCTACAGTTATTTTTTGAATGGTTTATTAAGTCAGCAATGACATCTTCCTTAAGAGTTAAACTCACTTGAGCAAGAGGCAGCCTCAATCTTTCCTTTAGAGACACCTTTATATGTGATAACTGTTCATACCCTGAGTAATATTTGGGCAGACAAAAGGCTTAGTATAAGCTTCTGGGAAGTTTTTCTTTTTCAAAAAGTCAAAACTAATATGAAGGATTGTATTCCAGTATTCAGTAAAGTAATAAGAACAAAGCATTGTAGGAAAAAAAATTAAAGCCTTGCCTTATGAGAGGAAAAGTAAGATTGTTGCTGATGTTCCTGGGAAACCTCCTAGCTACTGTTGTGATAGATCCCAGAAGTGGAACACAGACAAATCTGTAACTGCAGCTCAAATGTAAACAGATGACAGCTGACAGGAATTATATGAATTATGGAAAAATATAAATGCCAGGCTACAATCCTATGTACTTCCAGCAGGAAAAAGAACTGAGTCTACATTTATTTACCTGCAAGAGTAAGTAAAATAAATAAGAGTAGAACAAATTTTGCATTGAAAAACCCTGCAATTAAAAATTAGTCAGTCCTCCAAATCGCCATCATTAAAAATTAATTACAACACATTTATTTGTTAATTTTTAATTCAGACTTCAAGGACAGTTGCATTGCTTTTTCTAGCTTTTCCCCCTCAAACTGTAGGCATTAGAAAAAGCTTATACACATATGTATAAATAACATGTATGCAAATCAAGCATTAAAAAAATCATGCAATATCAGGAGACCCACAAGAAAAATTAGTAGGACTGTAATTAATATTATTATAATCTACTAGGGGAAAAAAAAAGAAAAAAAAAAACAGAAAGCAAGGAAGACTGTTTCAGTCTTGGTCCTTATAGCATGCACAAGTTACAACAAGCTCTCCATGAGCACAGACTAGATAGCAATGTCCAATTTGGGGAAGAATTGAATCCACAGGCCCAAAAAGTACATTCTAACTAGACCCCAGACCCACAGAGTGACACACCTCCGTGTCACCCTGTCTCCACCCTTCTCTCTGATAAAGAATCCCAGATGCTGCGCTAGCAAAGGACACCTTTGGATCCCAAAACCCATGAACTGGATGAGGAAGGGTCACCCTCCATCCTACACCTCATGTCCAATGAAGCAACCACAGGCACAACATGCAGAGAGCAGGGATGCACGCAGAGAACACCCTGAGAAAGGCTGTGCAGAGTCCTACAGACCGCAGCACTGAATTTTGAATGGCTGAAGTGCTACCAGCATTCAGACCAGCTAAATGTAGGGACGCTCACGTCTCAGTGTTAGCAACTCACCGGTGGCAGCTACAGTTCTGAATGAGATACAGCACTGCCTCAGAAATGCACACCCTAGCACGTACCACACCATTGATTCATTCCCTAGAACTATCATATGTATTTCCAGATAGTGCTTTGAACTTGTATCAGCAAGATCAATAGTGCTGCCTTTTATAGATCTGAACTCTCCGGCCTCGCAGTTACTGCTTCAGCATATATGAAAGACTAGCAGGATATAAAGGGATCACGTTCAGCTTGATGTGTTAAGACACTAGAAAAATCAAACAGGCAGGTCTTTGCCTCCAAATTGCTTTAAAGGTCAAGATGAAAACAGAGCAAGTTACCTGCCATAATATCTTCTGAGCAGTATTAATATTTTCTTAGCAGTCTTGATGCCAAACACAAACCCAGCCGGCAACAAAGTTAACACTCTTACCAGTAGATCTTCTGACTTTCTGGAGTGACCTGTCAATTTACTCACCAGCTGATTATTTTTCCTTATCTAACATTAAATTGGGATTTGCACTTACCAAAATACTTAAACTTCAAAGGAGCAGAATATTGTTATGGTAGAGACTGCCTGCTGCAGCCTACCTCTCTGCTCTCTGGCTGCCACAGCAGCTTCACAAAGCAGTGGTTCCTGTCTCTCCATGTGAGAAGCTTTAGGACTAGAGAAAAGGAGGTTTGCTTCCAGACAGAAAATCTGACATTCATTTGCAGCCAGCCTCCACCTTGCATTGAGGCTGTAAGTGGAATAATTCAAAAGTCAGTACCACTGACCCTGTGTGCCCAAATACTCTGGTGATCACCATATTTCACAAACTTTTACTGGAAAAAAATGCACATGGAGCACTAACTGTGTTGTACAGGGCACTGTGGGGCCCTGAGGAGACCCTGAGCTGAGTGCTGGGTTCATCTCAAAAGCCTTTGGGAGCCTACAGATGTGATGGTAAAGGAACAGAACTAGGATGAAACTTAGAGAGAAACAGAAACTTCACCATTGCAACTTGTATCAGACAAGAGCAGACAATAGGCGAGTCATGGAGCAATCAACATAAATGCCACCTTCTCCTTGCCCTTTTTGATTCACAATTCCATTAAAACCACAAAGCTATTTTTGGAAGAATTCAGAAAAATTTTCCTCAAAAAGTAAACTTGATGGGGATATCAAATGCATTTCTCTGTGGCTCAACATGTGATCATAAGAAACTAAGATCAGTCACCTTCCAGATAATTAAAGTCAAAAATCAACAAAAATATGAGTGTTTCATTTTAATGGTAGCTGCCTTTGGACTGCTTTGGGGCTTGCATATGGCCCCGGGTGAGGACATCTTCCCAAATGTGTACTTTTGTCTGGTGGCATCCAGTCTCAGAAGTCCTGAAGTACTTTGGATGTTGTAGTATCTATATATTTGTGCAACAGACGTTATATGAATGACATATAATATATATATTATATGACATATAATATTATATAATTAGACATTATATATCCTGGTATACACGATTACTTTTTTTGTATTTTGTCCCTCTTTGAGACAGCAAGTTATATAAGCAGCAGTTTCAATGATTCAGGCAGACAGCTAGAAAGAACAGACCTCAATTGCTTTCTTTTTAAAAATGTATACTTGTAAATTAAGAAGCATTTCAAGATTAGGCATCTGTCCAATTCTTTTTATCATTTAGTGTATTATGCTAATGAGGATGCTGTTTCTTTAATTATATCATTTGAAGAAAAAATTGCATTCAGTCCCTTGATCTTCTTTAAAACCATTCCCATGCTTGATTCCCCTATAGGCTTTTAATCATGCTGCCCCAGTGTGAAACTCTGCATTTGAGCAAAACTCTTCTCAAAACTGGTTCACTGAGAAAGTTTAAATTGTTTTCTCTCATTGGAGCTATAGCCTCTACCACTTGGCAGCTTCAGGAGGAAGAGCTATAAGATTTAAACTAGCACTAGCTAGAACAGAGACTAATGCTGAAACTTAACACACTGTGTATATAACATACTAAATACCAGGACTTGTTAGACAGGGGTAGAGGGACAACTGAAGTGAGCTATAAAATAATACCTTTCCATGACACTTCACAGTAGAATTGAGGAAATTGTGCTCCCATATTATCAGCTGTTAAACTCCACTATGCAAAATTACCCATATATAATGTTCACAGGCATTAGTTATTAGTGAGTTGCTTCACTGTGGCTTTTTTGTCTATTTTGGCACACACACTACAGTAACTAAAGCAAAAGTATGTTCCAGTTATAGTATATCCATTTAGAGTTTAAGTACAGTATCTGTTAACATGTTGTGCTTTCATCCTACACTGAAAGATAGACTGGATTTTGTTGAAACTAAGAACCCAATTGCACTAACATCTTGAAGCAAAGTATTTACAAACAAATATTCTGACACCTCATTTATCTGTTTTGCCATAAAATTGGCTTATACATGATTAATTATGAAAAATAAGCAGAGCATGCTTTCATGCTTTTACTTTGAAATCCAGGTCACACTTTGTTTTGAAATTCAGAAAAACAATATGAATAATATAATTAACATATCAGAAGATTCTTTGCAAGTAACTTTATTTAAGCAGGCTAAACCAGGAGCTTATGAAGTTGCTGCTATTCTGTCATTGCAGACAAATCATTTCTTAACCCTGGTTTATATACTTCACTTTATTTGACTAAACCTCTGTACTGAAAGGATGTTTGGAGTAGGCATCCTCATACTAAGTAACACAATGCTGAATGAAAACAGTGTTCTTGTCCCAAAATATCTACAAGGTGATTCCTGCTCTGTGGACTTGTCTCCAGCTGGGATGCTGCTCCTTGGAAACAAGTCAGTAATGGTGTGATTATAACTGGGAAACCAGAAACTTGAAATATAGAATCATAGATTCATTTAGGTTGGAAACACCCTTAAGATCATCAAGTCCAACCATTAACCCAGCACTGCCAAGTCCACCACTAAACCAGGTCCCCAAGTGCCACACCTGCACACTTTTTAAATACCTCCAGGGATGGTGACTCCACCACTTCCCTGAGCAGCCTGTTTGAGTGCTTGACAACTCTTTCTGGGCAGCAGCTTTCCCTAATATCCAATCTAAACCTCCCCTGGTACAACTTGAGGGCATTTCCTCTTGCCCTATTGCTTGTTACCTGGGAGAACTTGCACCTTGCTATGCCCTCCTTTCAGGCAGTTGTAGGAACTATAAGGTTTCCCCTGAGCCTCCTTTCCTCCAGGCTAAGAAACCCCAGACCTCTCAGCTGCTCCTCACAAGACTTGTACTCAACCCCTTCCCCAGCTCCACTGCCCTTCTCCGGACACACTCCAGCCCCTCAATGTCCTTCTTGTAGTGAGGGGCCCAGAACTGAACACAGGATTTGAGGTGTGGCCTCAGCAGTGCCGAGTAAGGCTTTCATAACCCACCTGAATACATACAGTGAGTCACTGTACGGGTTCTCCACTCATGGCACTTAGTTGTCAAAATACCTTTGTGATGACATATTTTAGTATTATACTGTGCTTTTCTCAAGCATTTGCATGTGATCACCTCATGTGAACTCTCCTCTGTCTGTACAGCTCCTTACAGACCCTCCCCAAGCCTAGATGTGTGAGTCATTTCTGGCAACAGAGCAAGATCACATGTTGACCAGCCACTTGCTTCCTTTAGTGAGAATTTAATTTCCAGGTGCATGCTGTTTTCACTAAAAAATTTACCTGGTTATCTCAGTAACAGTCATTTCTCATGACTTTACTTTTGAGACTTTCACAAAGAACAAGGAAACAGAAGGTTTATCAGCTTTTGACCTCAGCTGCTTTCTAGAGCCAGCCCCAAAGCCAACTGCAGCACCAACTCCAGCTCAGGAAGTTTGCCTTGTCTGCACAGCAGCCGAGCAGCAACCACTGGCTTGCAAAAGGCCACATGGACTGGGAGCTGCCAACTGGAGAGGCCTGACTGGCAAACGAGAGCCTCCCCATGTCAAAACGAATGGCCAAAATACTCGTGATTGGTGTATTGCAGAGCTAGAAATAGAAAGCAATGCTTTCACCATACTGCTGGTATTTGAATAGCTTCTCTTTTAAAAGGGCAAAGAGTTCGTTCCCCTGAAAGCTTGCTTACAATGGCAGTGGCCAGGCTCCATTTCAGTAAATATTAGAACTGCCTTTTTCAAAAAGGAAGCTCAATTCTTTTAAAGGTTAAGAAGGTAATAGAAAAAAATTATTTAAAAAAGAAAAAAGCTAAACTAAAAGGCACTGTACTTATTTATGAGAAACAGGGTGGGAAGATAAAGCCATGGATACCGCATGTGCAAGAAAAGGATAATCTGGAATACTGGTAAGTGACAAGCTGAGAGAGAGGGTGAGATCTGCTAGAAATCCATCAAGTGAAATATTCCTCAAGCTTGTATCCTCAAAGGTCTGAAAAATACTGTCACATGGAATTTTATTATAGCAGAGGATCTGTTCTGGAAGGACCACTTTAAAAGTGTGGTTTCAGGAAAGGCTACACATTGTAGTTATGGCTTAATACAAGAGAGTACTGAAACCAGCTCCAGCTGATGTTATACTGGACTCCTACTGGATACAGGTAAACCATTTAACTAGAAAATGATGATTCACTACAGGTAAAGGGCAACGCTCTAATTTCTTTTGCAACTGGAAAAAAAGTGTCATTTTAACCAATATCAAATTTACTTGTTTGGATATTTTTGAAAGACCATTTCTCAAAATTAAAAACAAATCATGTGCAAAACTGAGCAGGGGAATATAGCCACATACAAAAATATAAAAAGGACCTGCTAAGAGATATTTTATTACATGCCAAAAATAAAAACGAAAGTCACTGTGCTACAGCCATGAAAGGAAGCTTTTGTAGTTGAAGAGTCATGGCTATAGAGAGTGAAAGCAGCAGCAGAGAAACCTGTAAAACAAATGCAGAGTACATAACAGATGGGGGAAAGACACTGATAGCAATGAATACAAATTACCGTTGCAGAAATGCAAGCAAACAATGGAAGCAAAAAACCAGTAAAATACTATGGTGAGCTTTATGGCAATAGGAGCTCCTCCCGAAATGGAACAAGAATAAGAGAATGCTAAGCAATGACTTCAGTAGCTGGTCATTCCAGGCAAATATTATTTAAAAATTCAGAAAAAGACAGATTTATTTGACGACTACTTCTCGGCATTCAGAAAGATGCAAGACGCCCTGTTCACTTGTTATAGAGATAATGACATCACTATAACTTAAAAGAGAGCTTTAAATAGCCCCTCATTTTAAACCCTGCATTCAAGAGCAGAGGGTAGATGAATCAACAACTTTTAATTCAATGACTCTTTTAAAAACCATGGGTTCACTAAAGGTTCCTAGTGACTGCAAAGACTTACTACCAAAGCAGCATTTACAAGGGTTAAGTGGGATAAGCAAAGCACCTATCGAGCAGTTAGACTGACATCAGTAGTAAGCAACAGCAGAGAAAGATTAGCATGGGACACAATCAATAAGGCATTGAAAGACAGTCACACAATTAACACCAATCAACACAGCTGTATGGAAAACAGGCCTGGTCATGTAAATCCGATCATTTGTATGCAGTGACATCATCATTTGATAATGGTATGTGCTGACAGGATGTATTTCTAGCCCTACTTTCACGCTATGCAGTGATTTAAAGTCATGCTATACATAAAATCCTGAATTAAAAGATTCACCATACTAAACCAACACTGCTCATAGCAAGTGAATTTCAAAAGTGACTAGCTAAATTAATAACTAAATGGAGAATCAACGTCCCGATAATAGAATCCTTGTCAGTCCAACAGGAAAAAAAATGAAGTACAACACTTGGAAGCTCAAAGAGCTACAGACTGTCTCGGAAGGCACGGCTCATTATTTACTGAAAAAATTTAATGGTGACATGGTAGATTGATTACTGCTGGCACCCTTTAAATCAAGACCTGGTCTCTTTCAGAAAGATATGCTAAATAAAGAAAAATTAAAGGACTACTACTGAAATACTATTAATTCCTCTGACCTCCACATAGTAGGCAAGAAGAACAGATATTCATGTGGTACCCTTTGGTCTTTAAATTCATAAGCCTAGGAAACAATGACCCAAACATTATTAATCCCTCAGGAATTTAATGCAATAAGTGAATCATGCTTAATCCATCTGATGCAGTGTAAAGTGTCTTGAGTATTTCTATGGGATTTCAACTGTAATCCAGTGTTAAATTACTGGATGACTATTAAAATATTATCAAGTCACTTTCCTGAATTTCTGACTTTCTGGCTGATTTTTAGCAAAAATCTGTCCCTATGCACAAAGAGGGAGGGATGGTATCAAACTCTTGATCCACACCTTCCCATGCAGATCATTTTGATCTGTTCCTGGGAAGTGTTATTTACAGTAAAACCACCAGAACAGTATTTCCATGGCATGTCAGAAAGCCTCCTATCAGGCACAGCTGTGACTAAAACTAATTTCATGCAATTAGGGTTATGCTCTTATATACCCATCATCTTCCTAAGCCATGCTCCAAGATCAGTACAAGAGGTGAAAGTGATATTACCTCTGTCAAACATAATTTGATTCTGTCTGTTTAAAACAAAACACAGGGTTTTGAAAATGCCATTCCTGTAAACAACTCTGGAATGGGCCAGGAGACTTTATTCGTCCAGTTTTGCAGCAGGCACCTAAATTGCTACAAGACTTGGAACCCCAGTGATGAGAGGGCACAGTTGCAACTGCTTTTAAACTAGAAGTTATTTGTAACAGTGGAAACGCATTAAAAAATATTTCTGTACAATCTTTGCATCTCTCAGTGTCCTGCAATGTTGGCCTCAAAGAGAAGATGTGCATCGCACTGTGCATTCTTCTTTCACATGGAACAGCACACAGGGCTGGAACATCACAAGCCACCCGTGAGCCCATAAACACAAGATTGCTCTTCTTTGGTGTTTAGCCACCTGGCTGCTGCAGGATTACGACCAGGATGTATGTGCCACCCAGAAGACAGTGACACATCAGTTCAATCGCTTATTTCACATCCATAATCACATTATTTGTGACTGAGTGTGACTGTCACCAGAGAAACAGCTTTTGACTTTGGGTTTCCCCAGTGGAAAGAGCAATGCTTATGCCATGTTGATGTCTGAACTTCTCCAGCCAAGCTGTTTTATCACTTGAGGGACAGGATCATGCCTGGCTATGGGAGATGCATACACAGAGGCATTGTTACAGCTCTACAATGAACACAGCTTCATACCACTACAGCATGGTTTTACCAGGATCTGTCACAGCCATCTCCCCACTGACAAAGTTACGCCTTCCCAAGCATGAAAGACTGTCTTCATACATTGTTATAATACCTCAAAAAGAAGCAGGATCTAGTTTAAATATATATAGTACATTGGTTTAGATAGTCATATTTTCAGTATATACTACACCTAACAAACAAAGCAAAAACATTAGGAAAGCAAAGGTCTATTTTCATTTGATAATTCTCCACAGTAAAAAAGCTTCATGGTCTGCTTTGAAGTCACCTTTATCTCTATTGTTTACACAATCATTAAATGGAATTTTCATTGGATAAAATAGCACTATTAAAAAAGAATCAAAGACTTCTTTAAAGAGTTCTTTGGTGCCAAACACATTTAAAAGATGAAATCAGATGGAATAATACAGAAGACAAGCTTACCCAAAATGCTGGAAAAACAAGTTTTTCTTCCATTGGTAATAGCTTGCGTTAGAAGACAGTCCCAGGGTGGAAACCCTAAGAAAAACAAACCAAAACAACAAAAAAAAAACCCACCCAAAACAAAAGACTCGTTAGAATTAGAGTAGGTAACAAGGGCATACACCATCAAATCTTCTGTAAACACAGTGCTGAAGATTAAACATCCTGCTCTTCTGATTAGGATCCTGTCCAAGTTTCCTGGCATTAGCTCACAGATAAGCTGATCTACGTTAGCACGGAGTGAAGTGAAGCAATGCACCTACTCTCAAAAGGGGAAGAGGATACAAAGCCTTTGTGAAACAAACTCCACATTTTCTGTTCCTCTTCCTCTGTAGTATCTTTAAAGTCAACACTCAAGTCAAATTTAGGTACAGAAACTGAAGGGGAAGCATAGATTAAACCTAGTCAGGTTTTAATGTATTTACAGAGATCATTGTTTCAAAGACACTCTGTGCTACTTGACACCTTGTTCCCTTGCCACATTTCGATGTGTTATGGGTGATGTAGTGCTGCTCAGGGAGATTTAGCTGCATTTGCTTGTGATGAGATCATCTAGGAAAAGTATGGAGGGAAAGAAGAAAAACAAGAAAGGGTGAGGAAGATCATCCAGAAAGCATACAGAAGGAGCTTCTCACAGAAGTCAGGAAAAGATTGCAATTAGAAAAACTAAACATTGTGAATCAGAGAATGTGAGTTATGTCAAAATACAACAGGTCAAGGCAGAGAAGGAAAGAAAGCCGGTCCTGAGATTTGATAAGAAGTCCTGAGATGTGCTTTTACCAATGGTAAAAAAAGGCCAAAGTCAAACTGCTGAGATTCAGAGATGAAACAAGAACAGACTCGCTCAAGTAGCACTGACCAGGTTAAAAAAGATAACAGAGATGAAAAATGTTTGGGGTTGGGATTTTTAGAGGAAAAAAAACTTTGAGGCTTTTTTGTTGTTGTTATGTCAGTGATGTGCATTTAATTGTATTACAATGGAGAAGAGACAGGAGATATTAGAATGAAGAGTTGAGACATATGAGTGCATGGAAGACTAACATGAGGAATCTGACTCTGGGGCAAGCAGAGCAGGTGGAATTTAGATGAGACCTGAGAGTATGACAGAGAAAAAGAGAGAGAGAAAGAACGGGGAGGGACAGGTGAGGGAGGAAGGGGAGATCATGACAGTCCTTTTCTCCTGGTGGTAAAGACCAAGTAGAAAAAAGTTAAATAAAAATCTTAGAAAATATTAGAAGATGGAAGATGTGAACAGCATTTTAAGAAAGAGATTTAATCAAATGGTCTTTCAAAATGTTTGTTTACGTGCAACTGATGGTAACCACTTACAATACATTTCACATAAATGTGGTAAAATACCAAATCCAAAGTAACTCTCAGCAAAACATGCACTAATGGCAACTAAATCTATATTTTAATAAGAAATTCCAGGTACACTTAATTTCCCCCTCCCTGCCATCTCCCATTCCCCAGCAAGGCAGGTTGCTTCTTTTCAAATAACTCAGTTAAATTAAGTTGTATGTTCAGCCTCATTAGCCACCATCTCCATTCCCCTGCAGTTTTAATTAGATAGGTCTCTTTGTGCACAGCTACCTCAATCCTTCCCCCCAGACAACCCCATAATGTTGCTTCTTTTATGTCATCATTCCTCAAATGCTCCAAATTACACCAGAGGCAGCCCAGGTGATCAGGGCAGTGCACAGCTCTCCCATGGAGACGGCAAGGCAGGATCTGCACCCAGCAATACACACGCACTCCTTGGGCAGGGCTGAGTTGCCCTTCCACACTGTTTCACCCATTCTAATTAAGAAATTTTAATTAATGACAACTTATGACAGACTCAAGTGAAGAGTCAGACCCTCTGCATAGACACCAAGCCCCAAACTTTTCACAGTAGCATCCTTCCTGCTCCATGAGCCATCCATCACCTCCACACCCACCACATGAAATCACAGGGCAGGAGAAAGGCCCCTACACCCCACCAAAGCTGGGGATCACAGGAGTCCCCTGAAGAAAGAACGATACCTGGCTGCAGCTCTTTCCCCACAGCACCCACCCTGGCAAGCCCAGCACATCCCTCAAGGCATCAGGACATGGCACCATCCCACAGACAGAAGAAAGGCTCACAAGGACCAGCTCCAAAGGCCTGTTCTCAGCTGGAAACGGGGGAAAATGCTAATGTTTCAGGAAAAAAAAAAAAAGGAAAATGGGAGTGGGAAAGGATCAGCTCTACTCATAAGGAGCAAGACAGGACTTTTTAAGGGCAAGGCTTCTGCTTCAACCTCTACTTGCAATCTATTAGAAGAAAGACTGTAAATCCAGCAAGCATGGTGGGCACAAAACCCCTCAGAGCAAAGGACCTCTGCTCCATGGCTACCCTGCAGCCCCAGAGGAGAGCATGGGGAGCTCAGCACCACTCCCAGGCTATTCCTGGCTGCCCAGGCTCAGCGGCAGCACAGCAGGGATTAAAGCAACTTAGATTTGTTATATAAGGGACATGTTGCTCATGGCTTCTCTCAAATCCCAAAGATGTTGCTATTATGTAATAGGAACAATCAAACAGGGCAGCTTTTCTGTGATTTGATTTTTTAGAAGTGCTGAGAAGCTAAAAATGAACAGTGTGATTCTGTCGGACTAAATGTTATGTTTTCCACTCCAAATCCAAGTCTAACCTTAAAGATGCTGTAGCTCATAGGGACAGTGACTCAGCACTCACTTCATTCAAGATACAGAAAAGTAAAATAAAGCAAATTTTGTCCACCTTCCCACCAAGTGAAGGACACAGCTTTTATCTTCTGAACCCAGCCTGAGGGCTTTCATTGCTTCAGCATCAGTATCTTGCTGGTTCTACTGACATTAAAGGATTACTCATATGAATAAAGGTTGTGGACCTGGCCCTGAACTTTGCTGCTTGGATTGGATGGTGGCTGTGAGCCACTCTGACACTTGGGCTTTCACCAATGAAAAATGCAAGCTCATTTGGCAGAGTCTCAAGAGTTTGGCTTCTTAAATTATTACTGTAAATAATTCTGATGGTAATGCACACAATTTTGCATGATACATATATGCATACACATTACTTAAAAAACACATGCATACTAATGCAACAAATGCCATTGTTTCTGAAGCCACTTAACTCATACTTGGGGCATGCTCCAGCAATATCAAAGATGGATAGATGCAGATGTTTCAGGAAGTCCTGGCTGATAACATGATCAAGCTGTTATCATATCAAGATTAGCACCTTGCCCAGTTTGGTTTTGTTTTAGAAACTTACTAATTTATTTCCAGCTTAGAAACCATGCTCAAAGAATTTCTCCTTTTTAAAAAAAAATGTTTTCTCAGTTTGAGATCTGAAAAGGAGAAAAGCACTCCTCTGATGTAGATCTGATTTCCTATCTATTCTCCTAGCCTCTCAAGCTTTTAGCACATTGAGGAAACACTCCAGTTTCAGTGGCCATGCTAAATACTTGTGATCCTTTTAGCATCAAACCTCAAACAATATATCCACATTGTGATGGTGATACAGCAAACCTGTCCTAAGCACTTGCAGCCGATCTCTCTAACACTTCTAGTCTTGTTCATGCAGCTGTTTGATTCCACCAAAGCTTATATGAGTTGTTTCTGGAGGTTGTGTTACTGTTCTTTCCTTTTTAAACCCTCACTATTATATCGCACCAAGAGCAAAAAACTTTTCATCATCTGGAGGAGAAGGACCTAAAATCCCCACGGTCTGAGAGGGCAGAAGGAATGAATTCATCCTTAGAGCATGACTCTGCTGAGCAGTCAAGTGTAATTTACTTTTAAATGTCTTATCTATGCCCAGCATCCTGCCAGCTTTCCCTGTGCATAGATCATCACGATTCTTCCCAGCATTCTGGCGTGAGCAAACTGCATCAAGCTCAGAAATGCTTAATACAAAGCTTTATATTTTTCTCCCATCACAATCTAATTCTTGTTCAGTAACACTAACATACTCTGGAGCACAGAAACACATTACTTGGGTAATGGTCCCTCTGAATTTTTCTGGCAGTATGAATTTGAGAATTATTGTGAGACCTGCCTTGGACCGAAACCACAGGTGGCTTAAAAGGTTGTTGTTCCATGTGCCCCATGCAAAACTTGGCAGAGAACACAGGCCAGAGGGCAAAAGCACTAGCAGAGCATCTCTATTTCAGCTACCCTCGCCTGCCAGACTGGCTCTTTGACAGCCCTAGCATTCTGCCATACCACAGAGCACCCCCATGGGGATAATAAACATGCAAGCCAACTCATTTAGGATAAGCTATCAAATAGTTAAAATTCAAAAAGTAAAATTTAATAAAGAAACTAATTTGCCCAGTATGGGTTTCAGAGGCTTGTTTACTTTTTTAGCTATGATTTCAAAGGGAAGTCATTCTCCTGGTAAGTGTTTGGTGATTATGCCCATGAAGTGAGACTCACAGCTGTGCAAAGAACAAGTTATACCTTTCTTCCAGCTTTGCATCCCATGCAGCAGCTGTTTCAAAGCAGTTTATAGCCCTCAGGCTCATATAAGGAGCAGCAACCTGTATTACACCAACATCTAAATTAAGAGTCATGATTGCAGCCTGGGAGGGGAACCCAAGAAAATTTTGACACTTTTGCTAGTTTTGTGGATGGCATAAAATCACTGAGCTGCAAGTTATGTCACTAACAGCAAAAGCCTGGTAACTGCTGCTACACCAGATGCTTCTGAGGATTAAGCCATTTTCAGAAACTTTTTGATGTTGAGACCTCTGCTGGAACAAAACAGACTTCGCCATCCACAGTCCCCAAATACTCTGCAAGAGTGAGCCAGCACACTCCTCCCAGATTTTGGAGAAGAAGCTAAGGCATGGTCTTAAACCAACATTACCATATTTACACAGGAACAGAACTTGGATTTCCTCAACTTTCTCTGCAGCACTTTATGCTATGCCACGCTACATCACAAAAGTGACAATAACTTTTCCTTGAGCAGAAAACAGTTCCTGCCCTAAAATGTGAAGATTCACTATCCCCGGAGTTTAGAAACTGTTTGCCTGACTGCCAGCTTTGTAGGATCTTAATTTAAAAAGAAAATACAAATCCTTAAAGAAATTACTAAGGTAACTGTTTAAATAGTCTTTTAAAAAGCAGGGTCTAGCACACAAGTCTTATGAGGAGCAGCTGAGGGAGCTGGGGTTGTTTAGCCTGGGGAAAAAAACGACTCGGGGGACCTTATCACTTCCTACAACTGCCTGAAAAAGGGCTCTAATGAGGTGGGGGTGGGCCTCTCCTCACAGGTAATAAGCAACAGAACAAGAGTAAATGGTCTCAGTTTGTGCCAAGGGAAGTTTAGGTTGGCTACTAGAAAACGTTTCTTCACTGAAAGTTGTCAAGCACTGGAACAGGCTGCCCAGGAAAGTGGAGTCACCATACATGGAGGTATTTAAAAGATACGTAGATGTGGCACTTAGAGATGTGGTAGACTTGGCAGTGCTGGGTTAACAGTTGGACTATTTTTCAAATGTTTTCAATATTTTAGGTATATGTCTTCTGGCTGCAAAATACTGACCTGGTTCTCTGTCATAACAGAGTAACGTGAGGCAGAGCTTTAATTGGCATAAATCGCTTGGTTGTGAAGTTACAGCAATTTGTACCAGCTAATCATTTCCCCACTTACTTTACCCTAAGGAGGTATTTCTTATTAAATCATTGACAGATGCCAGTCACATCGTTTTAGCATTTGGTTTTATTCTGGAGATCCTTCTGGTCACCTTGGACCTTATCATTTTTCCAGTTCCCCACTGGAAAATCCAGAATAGCAAGGTGATACCATGTAATAGCAATGGGCAGAATGACCAAATCAGCTTTTCAGAGAGTACAGTATCAAAGGTATATCCAGCAACAGAAAGTGACAGTATCCCCAGGCTCACCAGGATGCTAGTTATATTAGGGTAGTGCCAGAGTAAGTTATACAAAAATCCATCAGAACTATTTTCCTAAAGAAAGACTATTTAGACAGGTTTGAGTTTGCAGTAACAAGTTCAGGTACAAAACAAATCACCATTCACTTAAGTTTTGCTCCCCTTTACTACTTTCTTTCCAATTTCAGCTGCTTATAACTTCTGTAACAAAACCGACTGCAGCAGGTTTAGTAATAGTTGCATTTAAACAAGGTCAGTATAATTATAAATAACTTATGATAAAATGCAATACTTGCCTAGGGAAAGCATTTGCTAAATCAGCTGTGTCTCAATAGCCTTTTTAGCAAACCTCAGCATCCAGACAGGGGAGGAAGGAAAGAGATCCTCTTGCACTGCTTGCTGCTGGCATTTCAGCAAATATCTTCACCCAGATGTCCATTATTATGCATAGACCTTTTCTCCTCCAGAGCCTTCAAGCAAATATTAAACCAACCACTGTGTATGAGTCTCTACTGTATTGTGCTTCACTTTATTTACCATTGCATGACTCCCCAGAGAGCGTGCATCTAACTGGAGCCCCCAGTAGGCTCCAGTTCTGTCCTACGCTGATTTCTGGTGCTTCCTCCATGAACTTAAGAAACAGAGAACACACACTGGAAGCTGAAAATCTTGGTTTTCCTAACTTGAGAGAGGACTAATTCTCACTGGTTACCAAGTTCCCTGCACAGGCTCTTTACAGCTGTGGAGAGCTGCACTTCTGTTGCTAGCTCTCCTCTCCTCCTAAGTAACTAGCATTGCTTACTGTAACAAACATTTTGCATAAAAATACACACTCCAGAAACAAGACCAGAAGTTTAAAGCTGCTTTCTTGCTTTGTTACAGTTGCTACCACTAAGACAAGAGATAACATCCTGGAAAACTTTACCGTAGAAAAAGCTTTGTTGTAAAGAAATGAAAAACTACTTATCTGACCCAGCTCTACACTTGCCATTTATTAGATCAGTGGCGAAATACTGATTTCGTCTCTGTCTCTGTCCTGTCTCTGTCCTGTCCTTAAAGAGACAAATATAAGGAGAAACACGGTACCCTATCAAAAGCTACTTCAAATAAACCACATGGACACAGCCTTGCAAAGATTCTTCTCAGTGCCTGTGTCCCATCCCATCAACTCTCCCCCCACCCATTCTCAGGTAACAATTTCCAAACTCCCAGTGCAGCACTCAGAATTGCTTACAGAATCCCCCTTCTGTACCTTAAAATAGGAGCTTATTCTCCAGAAATTAAGGCGATGCTGAACGCCGTAGAATGAGAAGTTAATTTGCACACACGTAGCTCGCTCCTACCGCTCTCCGGCAGCACAGGCTGCGCTGCTCTCCACAACAGATTGCAGAGACAGGAGACAAGTAGCTGGGTATATTTAATTGCATTGGAAACGGGCAGACTGGTAAAGGGTTTATGTAGCATGGGATACAGAAAAGCCCACAACCCTGCTTGAAATTGGGGATGAGAAACGATAAAACCCACAAACACCACACTGGATGTAGATAGCATAAAACAATCCCTGCATGAAATCACACACAAACCAAAACAAAGCATTTATGCATCACATTACACCCAGCTCATCGGCTGCCAAGTGCCTCCTTAATGCAGTCATCCGTTGCAAAGTTAACGTGCATGCAAACACTTGACATGCAAATGATTTTGCTACCGATGCCTTAGCATAAGTAAATATTTCTAATGCTTGACCCGCAGAGAGATGCTTATATTTTATTTTTTTTAATCTTGGCAGTTTTTAATGCAGTGATAAATGTCGAGGCCCCTGCTGGCTTACTCTTTTCATGTTTAGAGCAATCAGGGATCACTGGTTCCCTAGCAGAGGTACCTGTAGGGAGCCGGTACAGGCTGGTGCGAAGGCACACAAGCCCCGTCTGCGCTGTTACCGTCGGGAGGCAGTGATGGGGACCGGGGAGAAAGAAGCGGGGGCAAAGAGGGAAAAGGTACCCGAATTAATTTAAACAGAGTTGGAAACGACCGACCTAGATGAACAGCTCTTCACGCAGAGGCATTTTACTTGAGCAGGAAGACCTCGATTCGCTGCCCTATCTTCCACACGTTTAGCTTTCCCTTCCTAGAAAAACGCTGCTTTTTATTCATAGTAGCTGCTTTACCTTCCATCATTTTTCGGAGAAATAACGCGATGCTGTTTAATGCCAGGGAAAGGGCTGAGAGCAATAGCAGTTTCAGCCCTGCGCGCCCGTGAGTTGCCGGCAAGCTCGGCACTTGCCCTGAGCCCTCCGCTCGCCCGTGCCGAAGGTTCGGCCGTGTCCGGGGGTCCCCAGCCCTCCCGGGACCCTGCTCCTCGAGGCACTGTCGCCCCGCTGACAGGCTGCTGGCGTGCAGCTGACAATTCCGATCCGCGCACAGACGCTGCACGGAGAGCGAAGCCCGCTCGAGCCAGTCCGGTTATTGGCATCCCCAGAACTTTTGTCTGCATAGATTTCATCACATATGTTATCCACCCTGATAAGCTGGGCTCACTCCCCCACCTCGTGCCAGCACCAGGGGTACAGGAGCGGCCTCCAGCCCCTCCCGCGCGGGAGCCATCCCCATCTCCTGGAGCGTGTCCCGGGGGCGCAGCCGGGACCGCCCGGGCAGGGCGAGCATGGAGCAACCCCGGCCCCGGGGCGGTGCGGGGCAGGGAGGGGGAGCACCCCCACGAGGCAAGAGCGGAGCCAGCGGGGGATGCGCGGCGCTCACCTGCCTCCGCGCCGGTGCTGCCGGTGCT